>OX104060.1:63914824-64077706 GCA_944474145.2 Dicrocoelium dendriticum | reverse complement strand
TAATCGAATGCGTGCGTGGACAACGCGGCAAGGAAACATTTTACTATGATATGCAAAAAGGGAAGAAAAGCGATGATGAGATTCTTGGAACTTTGGTGGAGAATGCCTGCATTTTGTCTAGCTTGGTAGGAAAATCATGTCTAAACGAACGTGTAAGATGACTATACAATTGGAGAGAGATTTTCCATTTATTAAGTAGGCAACACGCAACAACGACTAGCAAATTCGATGTGACAAATGCAAATCGGAATTTCCTATGGCTCATAGTGGCAGATGAGATCTCATGAAGCGCTTAAAATCGTATGGTTTAAAGGCAGCGGTCTCTACGGCAGCATTTTCCGCTTCTGAAATAATTATTTGCGATGAACAACGTTTGGAAACACAGAAGCCAATTTAGCAGCCGCAGAAGGTGCCTTCTCTTATCACGCTGCATTTCATAACCACGGTTTCCACTCCAGGAATTGTATCAGAAGTTGGTAGAGAAATTGTTTGAGCGGAACTTTGCATGTGTGCGCACATGTGTGGCATTGATATTAATAATAATAATAGCAATAATAATAGTAATACTAATGACTGATGTCCTGTACCTGTTTGCCAGATAAACTTTAAAAAAACAAGATGGTAAAATTCGTGCCAATGTTCACAGACGCCTCAAGTCTCAAGGAAGTAATGGTGTTCGCACTCCTTCTGAGATTTTTGCCGTCATTGAATAGTGAGGTCAAGTTATTAGATCTGCAGTCACTTAGTGATGACACGTCGGACACCATTTGTCAATTTATAAAGAACGTGTTTGAACAAAATATCATGAACTGAAAGTTGTGGGCTTTTGTGCTGACGACACGAACACACAGTTCGGTAGAGTTCAGAGAAGAGGACAAAATAATGTATTTGCGAAATTGAAATCTTCCACAAGAGAAACACTTGCGGGATTTGGTAGTGTGACTCACATTGTCCACAACACACTGCAAACGCCAGGTGACTGTCGGCTTATTGATCTTGAAACAGTTGTGGCGAAAATATCTTATTACTTTTACATTTACACTGTTCGTGTTGAAGAACTAAAGGTAGGCTGTGACTTTACAATGGCGAAATACCAACTCTTTTTAAGATACGAGAAAACCAAACGGCTTTCACTTAGGCCAGCAGCGGAGATAATCCGGAAGGGCTTTTCGGTCTTGAACTCCTTTTAATATCTCGACAGAACTCTCCTACATTATCACAATATTTTTTTGAAAATCCCTAAGCTGATCTGTGACCCTTCTTTATACACAATATCTGTCATATTCCACCCTACTGTACCATTAAGGAACAAAATATTTCAGCACTGGAAGTGTCGTCTGCAATGCCCGAACTCCTGCAGAATTGTCGGAACAAGAGCAGAAACAGCGTTGTTCCAAAGAAGGTAAAGATGCGAATTGGCCAACTCGAACAAGCTGGTCTCGTCAGTAAAACAGTTTGATGAATATTAGCACCAGTTTCTACGACAAGTGCGTCGATCATCTACAGGAAAGAATGAACCGATTTCAGGAACTGAGTGGCTTTATTGGATGGCATTGGACCAACCACTGTGCTGGGAGAAATTTGAAGTAAGCGTCAGTCTTTTTGGATTTACACTCCCAGACCTGGAAATCAAGAACAACGAGCTGGTTGACGAAGATAAAAAAGTGTGTAAGCTTGCATCAGCGGACAAAAGTTTCGATTAGAACTGTAAACAAACATAGGTTGATGTAGTGTAGGTAGAAGTTTTTCCCATTTCCAGACCAACTCGGTCCCATAGGAAGAAGTATGAAAAGTATTTAATTTATTTTCCGTCTCCCTGGGACTAATGCACTTACTGGATGAATCATCTCACAAATGATCCCTGTATGGCCAATGGAACAATGGTTCCATAGGGATAAAAAAAGCTGATGCTTAGTAGGTCCCGTAGGATGGTTATGGTGAAAATTCGAAATATAAAAATGGTTAGCAAAACAGGGTTTACACAGTGAACTCACTGAAGTATACCTAGTATAGACTGTAAATCCAAGGTAAATCCATGCGAAACGACGGCAAATTGGATGTTTATAAACATCGTGTCTCCTTCTGGTGTACACATGCAGGAGGTGAAAAACGTGAAACGAAATCTAGGCTTTGACCGGCAGTGAAAACTCTTACAGACACTTGTGTTTATCCATGGGTAATGGGTCATGTAAGATGGTGCTGCAAAATAACTGCAAGACCAACCCTGGATTTGCACTCTGCCAGCGTGGGAGTACATATGACCGATTCCGGTAGGGCATCCCACGTTCTGCAAACTCGTATGGAAAAGTAAATCCGACGGCATTCTAGACGACTTTGCTACTGTGCCAGCTTGATATAGTGGCCTCACAAATTGCGCTTAGTGAATGAACTATAGCAAATGGCGGCACGTGTGGTTGGGATCTCACAAAATATGGTAAGCCAAAATGGGGTTTCCGCGCAATCGCCGAAATTGTCCGCTGAAGACCCCTAGCACTCGAAGTCTTCGTTCATACGGCAAATTATACATACCCTTGACGTCTCTGGTTGCCCGGCATTGGGGTATCTCCAAGGCGGTAAGATCTCTCCTCAGCCATGGTTGGTAAACCTTTAATGCGTATTCCACATGTGGCCGTTTGTATGAGCAGAGAAGTTTTGGAAAAACCGAAGGGTCGAATCGTCCGAGTGCATGGTTTAGGAGGCCAACGTATTGGATGCTCCTCCTTGAGGTCGTTTCAGTGTTATTCGAACATCCAAGGTCAACGTGGACAAAACCCCCACACCCTTCTCGCCAGAAGACGTTTGAAGCTCCTGGTTGCCGAGTTTACAGGAATGAACCAACTTGTGCGTTAGATGCAACACTCTACATTTGTCCAAATTGAATCGAAGTAGATTCTGGGCAACGCAGCTTAAGGTTTAAACACTGAAAGCGATACTTATGGTGAAATGCAGTCCTGAAGACAACAGTGCCGTGTATCCTTGCGAACGAGTTCACGACATGCTGATGCAGCCCCCGAATCTACTACGAAAAATACATTCATTTAGCTAGGCGAACAACCTCTTCGTGGTGTCAGCTGGTTGATTCGGGTTTATCCACCTCCAGCAAATAGTTCGGCGACAGTGTTTCAGGACTTGGCGGGTTTTCGCCTGGCAAGCGTTTTTTTCTATAAAACACCATAAATATCTGTTTAACAACACTGTGACGTGGCGGATGTGATTCGCGACTCACTAAACTCACTGCTTCTAACATATCTGGATGATCTAACCCAATCCCCGAATTGGGTCATCCAATACGGAGAGATCATTTCTCTTCTTCCTACGTCTGACCGAAAACAATCACAAATACGACGTCACATTCACAAATTCAAGCAACACAACAACACAACGCACACTTAACACATGGATCCATATGTTACTTACAAACTTGTGTCGTTTTTAGTTTAATCAGTCCTTGTTGTGTCTCTATGATCCTGCCTAAGCAGGCATGTCTCGCACTGTCTGGAATAAAACATTTCTTTCTTTCTTCATTTAAGTATTGTTCGATAACTATTGTTCCAGATAATATTATGTCAAGCATTACATCAACTTTTAATCCGAAACACTTGTACCGACATTTTACTTTGTATCCTGTGCTCATGAAATCATGGATTATAACATGGCGAAAACCATAGTAATAACCTTGATTTATTCACAAACCAGCGCCGTAAGGTTCCTGGATCCCACTATTATCCGACGACCTTATCAAGTGTCTAAACTACGAAAATTTTGATTGTACTTTATTTTAACAACACCTTCTACTGTTCCAAAGCAGCTATGCTTGTAGGTATATTTAGTCGAGCCTTCACTTGTATGCCTCCTTCTACCCGGAATATACCATTTATTAATTTATTTAAAACTTCAGTAGCGTACCCATTGTACTGACTAATAATGCAAATACTTTGTATTATTGCATTGAAGTAATAAATGTAGATCATTATCTTTTCAATTCGTTGTGTGTTCATCATATGCAGTAACAAACGGGGGTAGGTTAAATGTCTCGGTTTGGCGTACAAGAAATCTGGAAGCGTCTCGCTTTGGCTCACCAATAATCTGGCCACATTACATTCATCGTACCTAACATGTGCGTCGTCACCGCTGAATCTCATAGTAGAGCATTATAATTAGAGGTCGCCGTGAGATGAGCCGCAGGTGTTCTAGCAGCGTTGTGTGCAGTTCACTCGCGGTATATCCTATACACACGTATTCACAATTATTGTGAATACATTTGGGAACACAGTTAGTCACCTTGTCTATGAGATGTGTCTTTCAGATACACCATTGTTGAACAGATCCTGAGTGTTATTCTTTGGTTAGCGCCGTCGAAAAGGAAAAGGAAGTTCCTTCTACCTATAACATTCTTATCGTCCCAATACATTCCGCCGCATATTTTCAATGTGCTTTTAGCATACTGTGAAACTTGTGTTTCACTACCGGTTTCGGGTGTCCACTATTCAGCAATTACGTTTCTGTCTACTTGCAAGCGGCGTTCCCAACTTCCTTCTCTGTGCACAAGGCCTTATCTGTGAAACACAGAGAGCGGAATTGCAGTGCTGTGTCCCAATTTTGTCCGCCGGTTAACGAAATATCGGTTTGGAAACTATTCTTGCATACACAGCGAAGAATGGCGATGTGCTACTCCATGGGGAGCGATCTCAGATTCCTCAAAAACTAACTTTTCTTATCCACTTCTATGTTCAAAATGTGCTATCAACTTGATACCAACAACTTTTGGCCTTTTACTGGAGTTCGCCAGTACTATGTACGAAATAGTGGACATTGACGATCTAATGATAACACCTTGTTCTTGAGGGCCTACTTCCGACTGAAGCCTGAGCCAGAACACTATACCGCGCAATGTCTTACTCCCGGTTGTTCCAACCAAATTAATTTTCGGTCACTCCCTGTGTTAATCTCTTCAGTCAAACAGCGTTTCGCCATACCCAGTGCGTCGCATTTCGGCACCTTGGTGAGGAGTGCGCTAGCGTTAACGTAGACCATCATTTCTTCTTCGTTTCACACGAACTCAACGGTTCTTTACAAACGTATTCCTTCACCCTCTCAACGGCTGCAATATACTAACGATTGCATATAGACTATTTAATGCAAACTTTTGCCAACCCCAGTAACCTTATCCCAATTAACGCGGTACCCTGCCGCAAAGCTCGGTGCAGTAGATCATGCATTGTTGTGCAGATGCTGATGCTAACCTCATCATTAAGGCCGATCAAGTGCAGTTAACCGATAACTAACGCATTGTTCCATGATAGCGCGTAGTGAAGCATCGCACGTAATAATTATTTCATCTAGCCCGATCACACGTAGATACCGCTAAGTCTAGGTCACACTACGTGAGGTTGACGGACCTGTCTGGTAGTTTGCATGCAGCTATTTTCAGTGAAGTCAATCGAAACTGTCTCATTGTGGAGCACATTACATGTCCGGTGGTCGGCGCGTAACAGTGAGCACTATGAACGCGGATGGCCCCCCAATTTTGTGTTGTGTTTCTTGATGCCGCGTAAGTGAGTGGGTGGGAGTTACAGTACTTCCTCAACTGTCCATAGATGCCGCGTACTAGTCCGCACCGCATCTGACAATGAATGAGCTCATGGGTTGTTTTCACGTCCGCGTGTCCAGCACGTGGTTTGTTGGCTGAGCGCAGTCTAACGGCTGCACCAACCGATGCAGATGTTATGATACTCGTGCACTGATTTGCAATTGGTCAAGACGATGGGCACTCATTTGTGCGTGTGCGATACTTTACATTCAACTTGACGTGCTTGTGGATTCAGTTGAATAATCTTAGGGAGGATCTTTATTCCATCACTGATTTGCTTGAGCCGGAAAAGGTACAGAGATATTTTCGATCGATATTTACTGTTTATCAAATCCCGCCTGCTAGATTCCAGCTCCAGGGTTACCATGCGATCCCCCACATGCGACACGGACGACACATTCTCATTGCTTCTGTTTGGCGATGATGCAGCTTCAAAAGCTAGTCGGCATTTTTTTGAGTCCCCGGTCTTAAACCGCCCTGATCGATTGCATCCCAGTAAACAGTAGGATGTGCGTCGTTTGATAAGCTGGTTCGTTCCGTGCTACGAAGTCGCGCGGGGACAAACGGTGCCTTTTTGTCATTGCGGCCTACGCCCCTACAAACTGTAGCACTGATTCGGTAAAAGTTGATTACTATCAGCAACTTAAAGAGCTCCTTCGTTACAGAAGAAGCACGGATACTATATTGTTGGCTGGCCATCTAAATGACCAAGTTGGAAATTTTCCTCTGAGGCGCCTCATCTGGGCGGCCAACATGGTGTCATCTCCCGTAATGATAATGGTGAGCGATTGCTACAGCTGTGTGAAGGTGCTCACCTCTTTCTCTCGAGCACTAAGCTTTGACGCAGCACCCGCAGAACCTTGACTTGGCGGCCAACAGCCTCGGGCCAGCCATGGACGCAAATTGATCATATGGCGATCAGTTACCGCTGGAAATGCTGTGTCCTAACTGTCGTTCGATTTGGAGCACGAGCGTGGGCTCTGACCACGGGTGATTTTCAGTGGACGTCTGCAAAGTCGAGATGAACGCACTGACACCAGCCAGCTAGTGAAGGCAGATGTTCTCAATGTGCATCAAAGTGCGCTAGCACCTGGGCTGAGTAAGTACCCACTAAACACGTCGAGGATCAGGGGTCGCATACTCGTCAAACGTTACTATCAGCAGGAATGTCTTCATCTGGCAAACCAACTTGCTGAACTGGACATTGAGTCTCTACACGGTTTCTGGAACTTATGGATACTCGCGGACATATTCCAGCTGGAAACGAATACAATGAGTCTTGCAAAAGTGTCAGGGCAAAACTACGTGTTAGCCCGATGAAAGACCACGAAACTTGGTGGTCTCATCGTGCCTCTGCAAAGGAAACAGCTGCTACCGTTGGCAATCATCGTAAGTTATTCCGTCTGATACAGGAAACAAGCAGCAGACCTGGTGTTAGCGAGACCATACGCGACGAGAAATGGCATCCGATCCACAGGCTGTCAAAATGCTTGGAGCTTTGGACCGAACAAGTTGCAAGGCGATTTAACCAACCTGGGTTATTGGTTTCTTTTTCGGGCATTGAGCGCCCTTCCCCCTGGGCTGCCTCCTTGGATCCGCCCTCACGCGCAGAAGTCGAACGTGAGATCAGGCTGTTGAAATTGCATAAGGCCGCAGGGGCAGATAGCATTCCACCAGCCCTCTTCAAATCCGGGGGACCTGATCTACTAGATGATTTACACGAGTTGCTAGTAAAACTTAAAGATCAGAAGACGGTCCCGACAGACTGGAACCGCTCCGTCATTGTCCCAATTTTCAAGGGAAACTCCCGTTTGGAATGCGGCAATCATAGAGGGATCAGTCTGATTTCGATTGCCTCTAAATAGCTTTCCTTTCTCATTCTCCACAGACTGAGTGGCAAACATGCATGCCAACTTCGTGAAGAGCAAGCAGGATTTCGTCGAGGTCAGGGTTGCATCGATCACATCTTCACCTTACGCCAAGTGTTGCAGCACCGACATGTTTATTGGCGAACCACCATTGTCGTTTCTTGACATAAAAGTTGTCTTCGACTCAGTCGATCGACGTGCCGTTTAGGACTGTCTGCTGAGGAAAGGTGGGCCTGCTAAATATGTAAACATTCTCAAGGCGCTGTACGCGCATAGTTCGGGCCGTGTGAGGGTTTATGACGAACTGTCGCCACCTTTCAGTATCACCAGCGATGTGAGACAACGTTGCCCGCTGTCACCTTTCTTATTTACTTCGCTGTTGTTGAAGTCATGGAAACAGCGTTCTCTGGACACGACCTCGGAGGTGTGGAGCTACTTCCTGGTGAGCGACTTTTTGACTTAATGTATGCGGACAATATTGCTCTTATCTTTGACAGCTCCCAAATATTCTAAGCAGATCTGGACCGATTATCACTGGCTGTCAGTCGTTTTAGGCTATGCTTTGCTTCATGGAAATACAAAGTACTTCTCCAAGATTGGCAGGGACCCAACCATGTGCTAACGCTTAGTGGTGATCTGCTAGAAGTCTTTCAGGAATTCAAGTAACTGGGCAGCTATAATAGCAATCATGGGATTTAAGATGAGGTTACGACCCGTATAGCGAAAGCTCGAGGTGCTTTTGCCAATCTCCGCCATCTGTGGCGCAGACGCGACATTACGCTCGCTCTGAAGGGCAGAGTTTATAACGCAGTCGTCCGTTCAACCCTCCTATATAGCTGTGAAACCTAGCCCAGCAGGTCGACAGACATAAAGAGGCTCGTCATATTCAATCATCGCTGCATTCTTAGCTTAGCTCACGGCTGGTGGGAGCACCGCGTGAGCAATGAGCGTGTTCGGCGTCGCGTATTTGGTTCAGGAAGAGCGATTGAACCGCTCAGTACCATTTTGTCGCGCACCAGGCGCCGATGGTTGGGCTACTTGTTGCGCATGCCAGCACACCGACTTCCGCGACGGGCATTGTTTGCGCGCCGGGGGTGCGGTTGGAAGAGGAGGTGGGGAAGCCAAGCGATGACTTGGTCGAGAGAGATGAAAACCCTTCACTTCGAAGTTGGCGTCGGTTGGTGCATCCCGACTGCCTGGCTGGGGTCCTAGGGACGATGAATACGTTTGGTTGGACACACTTGCTGATATGGCTTGGAGCCGACCCCAGTGGCCTTTATCTTGTGAGTTTCTTTATCCATCCCCTCTTGCTTAGACCCTCCTCCAATAACAATCTCACTCGTTAGTCATAGTGTTACTCTCTTTTTACGGTACGATAACCAGCTGTTAGCTCTCCGGAACGATGTCCAACCGTAACTGTGGGCTCAGCCGGCGTAGCACTGTTGGTTCTCCTTAAATTGTCCTTTGTATTACGGCACAATAGCTGAGGTGTTTCCACCTGCAGCTAACGTATATAATGATGGCGATAATGAACCTGCTTAGCGTTGAGCCGCATGGCTTTCGCAAGGGATTTTCGTGTCAAGAGAACTTGCTGGTAACTCGTGAGAGTTGGGCTGAAGCCGTAGACAGTGGACATGCGGTGGATGCGGTGTATATTGACTTCAACAAAGTCTTTGGTACTGCCCCCCATTCGCTAATCTCACTGACGTTTAGGTCGTATAGAATATCTGGTCACGCTGTCCAGTGGGTGTCAGCTTTTCTGGATTGACGAGAATAGTGTATTCGTGTGAGAAGTTGTCTTTCGTTTTAAGAAGATATCCTTAGCGGCGTTCCGCAAATCTCAGTCCTAAGTACGCTGCTGTTCTCAGTCTAAGTGAATTATTTGCCGTGGAAGCTTGAAGTACCAACGCTCTTATTTGCTGATGACCTAAAGCTCTGGAATAATGTTGATATCCCTGGCGGTCCTTTGGCTCTTCAACGGGCTCTGGATAGACTCTGGGAATGGTCTGTCTTGTGGTTGCTGCCCATAAATCTGACAAATTGTTCAGTGCTGCGTATCGGAGCCTCTGATTCCTCCACAAGTTATGTGCTGGATGGGAGTTAACTTACGTGACTCATCAGGTTGATCTGGGTGTCGTCCACTCTTCCACACTACACTCTGGAGACAACTGGAAGCAGACGGCGAGTAAAGGGTTCCGGATGTTATGGTTTATCCGTCATTCTTTCGGGACCCTAATCGCTAGTGTGTTTGTGAAGTTCTTCTCAGCATTTGTGGGACAGCGCCCAAAATCTTTCGTCTAGGCTTGTCCACCATGCCTTGTCCGGGACAAAATAGCACTAGAAAGGGTGCTGCGTCTCGGTACTAGGTTGGTTGAGGGGTTACGAGGACAAATGTACCGCGAACGCCAAATTAGTTTGGGGATGCATGCAAAGCACTGTCGAAGGATTAGAGGGGACCTAATCCTAACCTACCGTATCTTGACTGGGAAGGTTGGCCCTGATTTCTCCTGGCTACATTATCTGGTCTCCGCGGGCATTGTATGAAGCTGGATAAACCCCGGTCTGATCGAGTCAGAGCGGAGAAACGGCTGTCGCGTCGAGCCATCGAGGGCTGGAACTTGCTTGCAGAAAATGTTTTCAAGGAAGCTACTGTTAAAGAGTTTGAGCGTCAACTAGATGCTCTTGGGTGGCAACACGCATCCTTTCCTTTTTCCTCACCAATTCCTATCTTCATCCTTCAATTCTGTTTTTTGTACTTTTCCTCCCTACTTTTATTATCCTCTTCTTTTAATTGATTTTCCTTACTCTTTACCTTCAAGTTTTCTTCCTCTCTTACTTACTTCACGTAACTGACATAGCAGGGATAGATAATGTAAGGAAAATGGGCATTAAAATAGCGGACCAGGGTGCTTTTTCGGGTGTTTTCGTTTATACCAATCAAGAAGTCGGAGCACCCCTATCAACTCCTGGATCGGCGACCGGCTCAAGAAGGAACACTTACGGGATTCATCCTGTCGTCCCAGTCCCACATGAACTTTAAGTTGCACCAGAACATGTTTATTTGCTATGACAGCATTATTGAAGCTAAACGTGTTTGTGACTCACTAGTTAATAAAGTCACTGCGTTTTGCCTTTCGGGAGAACCTACGCACTTCGCAAACAACATCTACTTCATAGGGGTTCTTTGATCAATTCCTACGTTGGCGAGCCCATCTCACAAAATCACAAATCCAGAGTCACATTAATAAATTATTTTAACATTGCTAATTACACATACCCCTATATATATACGAACGCACAAAAATCCAGTATGTTACTGGTTGACTTGCGACATGTTTATTCAATTGCCGATCATAAGTGTTTTTGTTATGATTACCATGCTTTTGCGGGCGTGCCCCCCATTTACGTGAACAAACCAATTATTTACTTATTTTCTCTAAAAATGTAGCAACGCAACCCAAATGTGACTTTGGAGGATAATTTTAATAATAAAGTGGATTGCTAAAGTAACTGAAGAAAACTGCATAAAAAAGCCAATAATGAAGGAAAACAAAATGGCAGTTAAAAATGATAATCCTCGGTGGACGTATATTCACTGCAGGTAAGTCACACCAAATAGTGACATAAAATGGAAGACAAAAGAGGTAAACATGGAAGCAAACGCCGGATATTTCAAGAAACTGGCATGGGAGAATCAACAACGAAACTAATAACGTACATCTGCATTTTCCAACAATGACACCAAATGGGTGTTGGAAAGGCATTTTATTTTTATGTGTTTTATGAATAGTATCCATATGTACATATTATGTTATGTATACTCCACACATTGGCTGCACGCCTGTGTGATGTGGACTGAATAGCCACAGTGGGCGACCTGTGGCACCACATTCGCAGCCAGGGGACAGCTGCTGCCGAGGAGACCATCAGGCGCGCAAAATGTAAGCGGCCTGATTGGTTTGATGAGAACAATGCGACGATCGGCGCATTGGTGTCGGAGAAGAATGCAGCATTTGCTGCACATGTGGCAGATCCCAGCGACTTGGGGAAGAGGAGTCAGTTTCGCAAACTTCGACGGCGACTGACCCGAGAGCTCCGCCGCATTAAAAATGCATGGTGGACGGAGAAGGCGAAGCACATGGAATGCTACGCCGAACGCCGCCAACACAAGGAATTCTTTGACTCCTTGAAGGCGGTGTATGGACCGAGATTGGAGCCTCTGAGGACACTGATCGATGGTAGTTCAGGCGATACCTGCACACAGACTGCAGACCTAATGCAGATCAGGCGGAAACACTTTGCCTGTCTCTTGAACAACCGTTCAGAGATCGACTGGCTTACATTGAACGGACTGAAGCAGCACGATGTGAAGGCGAATCTGGCGGATACGCCGACACTTGATGAGACGCCGAGAGCACTTGCTCAGCTGCGAAACGACAAATGTGCCGGAGCCGACGGGATCCCGCCGGAAGTATTGAAACACGGCGGACCCGCGTTGTCGACTGCGCTGCACCACTTGGTGCAACGCGTGTGGATTGAGGAGGAAGTGCCTTCTGAGCTGAAGGATGTCCTTGTGCTACCACTGTACAAGGGCAAAGGTAGCAAGCAATGTTGTACGAATTATCGTGGCATCAACTTGCTGAATTGTGTGGGCAAGGTGATTGCCCGAATCCTGCTCAACCGCCTCGTGAGTCAGATTGTGGAACCTAACGTGGCGGAAAAGCAGTGTGGATTCCGTTCGGGTCGCAGCATTATAGATATGGTGTTTGCGGCTCGTCAGTTGCAAGAGAAATGCAGAGAACGACACCAGCCATTGTACTCGCTTTTTGTTGCTTTCACCAAGGCATTTGATACGGTGAACCGCGTGGCATTGTGGCTGGTGTTGGGTAAGTTTGGTTGCCCGCGTAAGTTTGTAAGTTTAATTGAATGTCTGCAGAGTGCTATGCGAGCGAGGGTGCAGCTGAGTGGAGAGACCTCGGATGACTTTGCAGTTGTCTCTGGTGTGAAGCAAGGCTGTGTCTTAGCTCCTGCCCTGTTTATTATATATCTTCATGCAATGTTGTCTTGTGCTTTTGATGCCGCTTGTGCTTATGGTGTTCGTGTGGAACACCGTATTGATGGTGGATTGCTGAACATCCGTCGTTTCGGTGCGAGAACTCTAGTCTGTGAGCCAACTATCCGTATGTTGCTGTTTGCTGACGACTGTGCGTTGTTTACACACAGCGTGGATGAGTTGCAGCACATGACTAGTGCTCTGGCTTCGACAGCGGCAAAATTTGGTCTCACCATCAACGCAAGCAAAACTGTCTGTCTGTTTCAGCCTTCTCCGCAGGTGCAATCTTCAATATTGCCGGGAATCAGCATTGGTGCTGTAGTATTAGAAACCACTTCCCGCTTTTGCTACCTTGGGAGTGTGATGTCGACTGATCAGCAGCTACACAGTGAGTTGCGTATCCGCGTGTCGAAGGCAGCAGCGGCATTCGGGAAGCTTGAGTACCGAGTGTGGAACAACCATCATCTTACCGTTGGCACGAAGCTGATGGTGTACTAAACCATGGTGCTGTCCGTTCTTCTATGCGGCAGTGAAACGTGGACGATGTACCGTCGGGATGTGCGATATCTCGAGCGGTTCCATCAGCAGTGTGTGCGACGAATTTTGCGGATCGGCTGGGGCGACAGAGTTGCAGGCACGGAAGTTTTGCGCCGAAGTGGGATGTATGCAGTGGACTGCATACTTTTATTGAGACACCTGAGATGGCTCGGTCATGTGAGCCGTATGGATTCAACGCGGATACCGAAACAACTTTTATACGGTCAGCTGAGTATTGGAAAGCGGCATGCTGGGAAACCAAAGTTACATTACCAGGACATGATTAAAGTGAGCCTCCCACGTTCTAATCTTGATTGCAGATCATGGGAATCGAAGGCGGTTGATCGGCGTGCATGGCGCGATCTAATCACGAAGGCAGATGCTGAGGGGCAGGAGAAAGCCCTCATGTATGTAGAGAAGAAGCGGCAAGTGCGGAAGCGGCAAGCACCGATGGGCTGTTCTCCATCGACATCAAGCGCATGGTGCTGTAGAACATGTGGTCGCGAGGGCCTAAGTCAGGCAGGCTTAGTGAGCCATGAGCGAGGCCACTCGGGACTACTACCGAAGCGACGACGGGTTCTGCAGAGAAGGTAGACAGCACCGGCGCACCGTTTGTAGGTACGCTTCATTCGGTTTACTAACCGCGTGCTTGCATGCTTGGTCTCTTTATTTCAGATGGTGGGTTTTCAATTTTGCCTAAATGCTTTTCTTACTCATATAAATGTCTATCTCTACTCTCTTCCATTAACTTGCATACTTCGCTTAAACCAATTGTATTCAATTTCCATAGCATTTTTATGTTCGTGGCATTCCGTAAGGTATACTTCCTGACATCGTGCACTTATCTAGGATTCATTGGTAAACAACTTATTTCATATGCTCATTAACTTAAGCTTAATGTCACCGTTTCCTTATGCATTAATCGACTTAATTTCTTTGTCTGTCTCTCTCCCTGTCTCTCTCTCAAGTGATTGACTGCTGTTTGATATCCCCGGTGTGGCTGGGCTTGATGTGAATGTTGACAAGGTGCCTACCTGTCTATTACCCACTACCTCGTCCATACTGGTTCCAGGAGACAGTTGGTCGTTGCTGGAGGGGACGGGGTGCACGGTCCTTGTGGCCGTGTTAGGCTCGAAGAGTGGTTCCATGCACTCAGTATGGAGCGGACTACGGTCCAGCCACCGCCTTGTGTGCGGTTGATTCCCAAATACAGTGTGCTTGTGTTTGCCTGTGAAGGCGTGTGGGCCGGCTCCATTTGGTGAAACGTGGTTCCCATGCAAATGCCTCCCGGTCTTATTCCTTCGGGTTTACACTGGATATGGGGTGTGTGGGTGGAGCTGTGGGTGGTGCGACGCAAGCCATCCATGGTCCCTCTGTAGGCGCAGGCGTCCTGTGGCTGGCCACAGTGACAGGCAAATCCGAAACCGGATGCCGCCAACCATACTCTCCATATCAACCAGATGTCCCCACGTATGGTGTAAGTTGACAAAACTGCTCCCCACTCCAGAGACTTCAAGTGAAGTGAATGTTAAGAAAGCGTTATAATGCGTCCTGGCTATTTCGCCTATTAGTCGGAGCGAAGGAAAGATCGTTCTTCAAAGGTAGCACCCCATGAGCTCAGAGTAGCCACTGGAATTCGGAACGCGGCGCGTTAATGTGACCTAGACTCAGAACGTGCTGCCGCGAGTGGAAACTGCAGACAAAACACGTAGCCTAGCCCTACTGCACTGAGACCCAAGGAGAAAAAATATTGACCGCCCCACGAGGTGTCACCCAGTGGTAGTGTCCTGAGAAAAATTCGGTGTCAATGTGTCTTCGTGCGGTAACTGTTGCAGTGTGCTGTGGAGAGTTCAGTGGGGTTCGCCTTGTCTAGGCCTCAAATTCCTGGGGACGACTCGGTTGTTACTTGCACAATCTGAGTCACCGTATGGTGATTGTACGTCTGAGTTGAGGCCGGCGAAATATTCGCAAGTTTCGCGGTGCTACGCCAGCCACGCAACAGAAAGTCTGCCCAGTCTGGGTCTCATACCTTTGCAAACAGAAACTTGGGCACGCATAATTTACATCACTGACCGGTAGTGACCAAGTAAGATTAGGGCGTGGAGAAAAACTGTCAAAATTTTGTAAATCAATTTGTTATCTGTGTTATCTCAACCCACTTTTCACTGCATAGCTCCCTAGCTAGAAATTTTTCTCATCTCACAGCCCCCCGGAAATTATCTATGGCCCCGAAGAGGGTCATTTGGCTCCCGTTGAGAACGACTGATCTAGCCCATAACCGCTGGCCAATCTGATAAGAGTGGCTGTAACGATACTTGTGAAGCCCCATTCAGCATGACTCGCTGGGTAGAGGAGGCACACAAACCTTCGTGCCACGCTATTGTGCGATCTCATATCGGTGACCGAATTGCACCACATGGAGAACACTGAGAAAGGTGTGGCCGTATCCACGAGGTCAGGCTTGCAAACTCAACGAGGCTTTGGTGTGATACACGTAAAACTCAGACTGATGTACACAAATGTCAACCACATAATGCATAAATGCACAAACGCATTCAGTGTAGGATCTCACTTGTCTTCTCCACTGTCATTAGTCGGTAATCTAGGTATTTAGCAACAGACATTCAACACTTCAGTATGTGACTTTGTGAGATGCCTTCCTTGTAGGTCATAGCAAACGTGACAAGACGCTCTAACTGTTGGAGGGGACACTCTTAGCCGTAATGCCGGACATTCCCAGTTGCTAATTTACATGAGTTGCCGAACCGAGACCACTGAGATACAAGTGAAACGCGTCGTGGTGAATGGTGTTTTCGAGCGGACAATACTCATTTTCCATAAGCTGTCATCCTAGTTTACTAAAGTTATCTCCATCTCCTAGGGAAACGCCGTAGGCAATATATACTGAAAACCACGGTGTACCCCACGTGGGGTGGCTCCGCAATGCATTTGAGAAAACATGTGTAAGTTACCAATAAATATAGCCAGTGTTTAACTGATTACTTATCGATTATGTTTAATATACGAGCATGCTTGATTCGTACATTCTGCACCAGTTTGTGGCAGTGCTTCAGGGTCATTCAGTTGCTTGCTTCTACTACAAACTGCTCCATGAACTGCATCCTCCACTCTGTCTTGCTCAGCAGGCTAGCTGGATCTCCTCTGAGCATTTCGGAATATCTCCGCCTCATCGTTTGTTAACATAAGCCTTAATGATACTCAAAATATCTTCGATTGGGTTCAGTTATGGAGAATACGGTGCTTGATGCAGCAGTCTTCCTGGGTGGTAAGGCTCCACTTAGAAAATACGCTCCCGATCTGTGTGACACATTGCGTTATCACAAACTAAGAGACAGCTATCAGCCAAAATTATGACGTTGCTTTTGAGCATCAGCCGCAACCACCGTGCACATCTTACCGTTGGAACTGCACTTCATGACGGAATATCCCAGCACTCCATCCCCACCCATCGCACTGTTATGGTGCAGATTTCGTCCCTGACTGTTCGCTAAGGTATACTGCGCAAGCTGCCTAATGCGGAATATCCCTTAGTGCGGGCGCAAAACAGATTGAAGTTCGTCTCATACATCCACACTGTTCGCAGTCTTCCAGTCTCCAAGCTCATCGAGTTCAACTAAAACACCTTCCTTTGCCTCTTTTTCTTCATCGTATTCATGGATTCTGGTATTGTGTGTAACCTCTTCATGATCATAAGCCAACCGGCAAGTAGCGAGCGATGATGCTGACGCACACCTCCTCATGGAAATACCATTACCGGCGTAAGTGAAGGGTTTTTGCATCACCGTAGGCTTCGATTCCACCCATCCAAGCAGGAAACCAAAGTGACACTCTGACAGAGATAGTAGACGCGCCACACCACGATTTCTTTTGGGCTCCTTTAATTCTAATACAATCTAGCTGTGAAAAATCCTCACGTTCATCTGTAACACTGATGCAACGTTCATCTAGTCGTTCTCTTCCACATATGTCTTCAGTATAGCGGCATGCAAATCAGCCGGAGGATGGTTGCGCGTTCCTCTTCCTTCCATGGAGAGTAGCGTAAACTAAGGGTTATGAACTGTAGCAATCATATTGAAGATAAACCTTCTATGAGAAAAAGCATTTGAAACGGACTGAGCAACGAGTACCCAGGTTGTCCATACAAAAGCACTGTCAACATCAGGATACAGTACGGTCTTCAAATCGGTATAAGACGCATAGCGAATTACGCACCTCAGTTATGTGCGCTTCCAGTTAAGGTTTGCAGTGATAGTGATCAATTTGTGAAGGAACAGATTAAGGTGCTGAAAGTAAGAACTAGCGTACAAATGCCAGTGAAGAATTACATGGGGGGGTCACATGTTTAATACCAAGTCAACTTGGTCGGCTCTGGCCATCCTGGCCTGTGCATTCTCTCGACTCAAACAGATATTTTGCTTGCTCACTCAAGTACTCCGTGTGAGACCGTAAACTCGCAACGAGCTCCCTCACGGTAGGGGGCGTGACCCAATGTGCCGGACATATTCATCGGTTCGTCGGCGTTGTCCGGATTTATGCTGAAGTCGTTTTACCACCAATTCCCAGACATTGGGGTTCGGATTCATTTCGTGAACAATCCCGTGCTTCCATCCGCCATCTCATTGTAGATTGCAGGTGCGTACCTAGACGAGCGGATGGTGGTGGTCCGTGCAGCAAGACATGAACCGCCGATGATTTCAGTCTGACCACACGTGTGTCTACTACGTTGCGTGGGTGTAGCTTAAGTGTTGCCAATTTTTGCTACCAACCCCCCAAATCGCGATTTCTTTATGTGCGCAGAGTATTAGAAAGTGTTTGAGTTTTGTTATCAATAAATTTAAGCCAAGGAAAGATGTAATTCCTGGCGTTGAAATTGCTGTGACAGGATTAGACCGTTGAAAAGGTGGAGGACATCGGCGCACAAATAATAAACGTAATTAGATTTCAACAGTCGACAGAACCGCATCTCAAACCAACCGAACACATAGCGTTAAAGCCCGTGAAAGAGAACCCTATTATTGTCATTACAAGCGGGATAAAGGTGAATCAACATTGCTAAGGTATAAGGCGGATAATTCGAAGAAAATTTGGGAGCATTTGACCACAGGACATGACGTGTTTGATCGTAAGTCGCTGTCAACGGTAACCAACAAGAAGCAGACGGAGCTCGGTACTTAGCTAAAGACCGTGGACAGGTTAACAAAGGGCAACTGGTACAACACTGATCCGAACTCGGCTAATCCACCTGGCATTAACGGTCTAAAAAAGACACACAAGCCCGACGTCCCCTTGAGACCTTTAGTGAATGGCCATGGCGTTCGCAAACATAAAATCTCGAGAAGTATATCGGGCCTATTGCAACCCCTAACATGAAGCACGAGTACATTCTATAAAGAACTTTTACGAGTTCGCAAGAATAGGGCGAAGTCTGACCACCGAGCCGGATGAATTGATGGTCAGCTTTCATGTTATCTGTTTTCACGAAACTACCCAAAGATGCGGCGCTAAAATTAGAGACAAGCTGCTTGGTAGGAGAGAGCAACTTATGGAATTTAACAAAGCTTACGGTGGATCAACTGGTCATGGGGATAGCTTTGTGTGTCGACATGACGTACTTAATATTTCGGTCGATAAAGTACACACAAGAACAGGTTCTAGCCCTGGGATCTACACTATCTTCCGTATTGGCAAATTGCTACATAGAACAGTGTTAGTAAATGGTATTACAAGATATCCGTGGCGCTCTTGGGGTATGAAGGCGTTGAGTAACCGAAGCTGTTGCGGTTATACTAGAGGATAGCAAAGGTGAATTATTAAATTATTGGGACTTTATTAACGATGCGCCAATTTCACTGTGACACTCGTTCTTTGCTTTTCTGGTCCACAGGAACTAAGGAACACCAAAATCGGCGATGCGTCTCAAATCAATGGACACAGATAGGGTATACAGCTATAGCTAAGGCCACCCGGGGCATGTTTATGCGTAAATCACTTTATCACTGTTTCATAGTAAGATTGCTAAGTGCACGGAGGAAGAAGATATAGAAGCACCTCAGAGAGTGGCGATGGAAGACTTAGTAGCAAACGGATATCCGGGGCAATTGGCGAAATAACAGCTACAGAAATTACTTAATGTAGTTCCGGTAGACCGTATGGAGCTTCCAATCTATTGTGACAAGGTTTATGGATGTTCGAGCAACGTCGCCTTTCCTTTGATGTGGCTAAATTTGCAGTGCTCCATTTAGTACACTGAATGTTTCCCAACTATAAGCTGGGGAACTAGGAACTACAACACTGTTCTGTCGAAAAGGATCGCGCTGTGTTGGTTCAGGAAAATCTCGGCTGCTCGGATCAGATTAAAATAGACATCGGTTTATAAGATCCAAGTCTTGGGGCTTTTACAGAGACCTTCCGAGCAATTCGAAATGTCCATTTTCCACCAAATATTTCCCGCTTATATGCGCTCACATGTTGAATAGGCAATTCAAGCATGACACACATGGCCAAAGCTGAATCTCACGCTCTTGTCCATTCCACAACGTCAGGCGAGCAAATATGTCAAGGGGCAGCTCCACTTGTCTTACGAATAGCACTTTAGAGTGCTTGGCGTTTACGGCGGACGTTATCGCCGTTTGTTTGGCATCCAAATCATGGTTTACCAAATATTAAACCATAATCATCACCCCTGCCATCACCTATTGAAGCTGGGTCACAATAGCCAACTGAGAAGTCAGCACCTCAGGTTGGCGGAATAATACAGTCGATTGGAGTGTCGAAGAAATTTCTTCACACTGCGTGTTTGCCGCACGTAGAATACCCTGTCAGAAACTGTTAGTTCAGCCCCCACGTTAGCCGTGTTCAGAGCACGTGTCGACAGTGCACTGGACATCCTACACAATATCATGTAATCCAAAGGACCCAAGCAAACAGCAGAAAAACAAGAGCAAACCAACCTACCTCCATTTTTGCACAGCAACCACAGACGATAATCTTAGACCGTACATCAAACGGGCGGGAACGCTGTAATCGTCAAGTTTGTGATTTGCAGTTGTTCACTATATCCTATTGCCATTTTTACCTTTATTTTACTCACCCGTAACCGATCATCCGGCGGGACATGTCAAGTTTCGACTTTTTCCTCCGTAGTGTACCATTAACCAAACCGTTGACAAGTCCTAATCCGGCTAGTTTGATAGGCTTGACAGATTAACCCGAATGGACTATCATCACCCCTTCCACTAAAATCCTTATTATCGAAGACAAATTCCTTTAGTGTCTAAGTTAATTTCAGTGGACTGGTAAAGATTGCGGATCATACCTGTAACTATCTTCTGCTCAGCAACTTTTGTTTGCTATTTATTTCGCCTGAAGCCCACGAAATACCCACGAACCTAATAACCATTGATCGCAGTAACCTTTTGCCAATGAACCGCAAGTTGGTTAGCCTCCTTATGTGGCTTATCTATGATTGGTATAAAACGTCACACAATTTAAGCAATGCTCTTCGTCTGGAGGTTATACTGAGTCAAAAAGAACATTGTGCCTTATCAAAAATATATTAATCAGTCGTTCCCGAAGCATTCTGAAATGATGAATTCTCGATCTGTTCCAAGTAACTTTCAAGACAAAAAGTGACTTCTGTGATATTGACGGCCTTCATTGAGATTAAAGCATCACACTCAATTTGCGTTTCAGGAGATTTTCAGTTCAAATTCGGATTAAAACATTGTTAATTTCCAGTGGACATGCATCATGATTTGCGTCTTTTAGCCATCAAGTTTCTCCGTTAAGTATGCAAACTAAGAAGGTCCTGTTAGTCCCAAAGCTGTAACCATCATTTCAACCAACGATTATGAGCGAGCTCCAAGTTTTGCTTTCTAACAAAAGAAACACAGATACCAGAAAAGATAGCAAGGTGGAAGCTATTAGGCTGATACCTTACAAGCAGCCAGATAAGAAAAAGCATGCACTTCTTACCAGCTAATTTATTATTATTTCACTTATTATCCCCCACAGTGGGGCTCCACTTGAAGTTTCAATAGAAAACCAAAGCAGATATTTGTGTATGACAGCTAACCAAGCTTTGTTTCTAATAGCTTTGCTCCGATTCGCGTTAGTAAGACCTGAGTAACCTCCTACAAGAAGCTCCTTGACAATAATTTTAATCATGAGAAATTGCCAAATATGAGGTCCTAGGAAGATCTAACTCGATGGCAACAGATTCTTTGAAACTAGCGCCTTTACCTTTATACGAAGCACGAGTTAGTGTATACAATCCACAAATTTTTAACTAGTTGATACGCTCGATGGGTATGACGGGTGTTGAGATTGCATTTTCTTCACAGAATTCTCTTGGTAAGGGTTTTTAAATTTAGGATCTACTACCAGAAACTTAGCGGCTTTAGCCCCATCAAGTTGGGTAGAATGCTTACGAACCTCCTTCGATCTCTCGTTTTATTTTAGCTGTCAGATGGGCAAAAGTTTTGCGTCACTAGGAGTGAAATGGAATCCACTTCAAAATAAAGTCACGTCAGCATCATTTATGATAAACTGAGGATTTCAGACGATTACAGTAGCTTTGTACCGTCTTTCAGAGATGCGATATAAAAGGTAAGGCACCACTAATTACACTGTACTCTAAAAAAACTAGTTTCTGCAAATGAAAAGTCAATGTTTCTAACTTATAGACCACACTCCACTGATCATAGAAATGCATTCCGATGTTACCTAGCACGTAACATCACATTTTAAACCTAATGATTATTTTCAGTAACGTAAATACTGTGGATCACAACATATACAGCATGCATGAACATGCGTAAAACATCACTGCAGCACTCACCCTTCACTACTGCCTCCATCTTGGCACTGAGAAATTATGACTTCATCGAGATCACCGCTTGTATGATCTAGTGCCCTGAAGCTGCAGAAACCGGCAAAATCACATGCGCACATGCTAACATTTGTAGATTCGTGGTTTTTGCGCTGTTTCTCAACGGCCTTTGGTGGCACAACTTTGGATCTATAGTTTCACGTATTTCTTTTAGCACCTATACCTCGTGATACCATTTTCTCGAGTACACTTCAGTGCATCCTAAATTTATCCTGGTTGCCAAATTCCGAATAGTGTTTCGCCGATATACAAGCACCCAAAGTTGCGTAACACCGACCATCGGAGACATAGTTTGGTTTTACTCCACATAGCATTTCAATGGCTTTCGAACGAACTCTCACTCAGCCAAATGCAAGATTGCGTGGAGCAGTCACTGGTTTCACGGTAAGTTCACCTGGGGCTATGCATTTGCCAAAGCACTAAAATTCTCTGTCAAACCCTCGTGTAACCTGCACCACGCTCAAGCTGATGTGTTCGATTGAAAGACCAGAAAGAACAGGCTGTAAGCCTACAACTGCGAAGTGAATGCCGTGAATTTGGCGTCAACGTCAGAAACCGTACAAGTGTTTATAATTGAGGGTGAGTCATTCAGATGGTTCATAACCTTTGCTCAACAAGCGCGATGCCTAACATGTTACGGTACAAACACCTACATGGATCATGTGCGAAATGCTTAAAGAGGTATTCTGTTTTAAAATTATTGTACAATTTTCCCTGCGAGGTGCGTCTGATTTAAATCCACTCAGACCAAACCACATTCTCTATGGTTCTGCGTGGAATGCACATCTATTTCACTGATCAAAAGCATGCTCCTATTAGCTCAGAAGTATGACCAGCTACTAGCCAAGTTTGAGGAAATGGTGACCACAAAATCAGCACAGCTCAAGGAAATATAACTGACTGTGCAACCCAAGCGTTTCCAGTAAGCGCTTCTCCAATCAAGAGGAGAACGGCTGATAACACTGTAGGCGAAACCATACCAATAGCCCAGAAAAGCTACAGGTAGATCATATCCGACTAATGTGTTTCTTATTTCGACGGAAGTAACTAAGCGCATGGATACGTTCCATCTCCAGACGGGGTGCATAGCAAAAAAGCAAGCCGGTACTAACGTAATTTGGGTTAGGTTTGCTTCCAAGAAGAGCCGCCATTTAAAAGTAACAACACCAGCTTAATCGAAAACTGAGGAGCGAGGCTGAGTACTATTGGTGTAAGCGCCACCGGTATCCTGCAATATATCCCCGAGTATTGCATTATCTAATCACGTACAGTCGAAAGGTGCAAAAGAAAAACAACCTGTCTGAGCGTACTGTGTTCCAATGTCCCAGAATCAAAGTGAACATCAATAAGTGGCAGGCAGGTGGACGACCTCAATCAGTTGTAGGTCATTAGTAACATAATCGGAGTTGTGCCGAAACCTGTACGCGTAGTGGGATCACACGTCACCCCAACTCTAAGCATTACGGCTAGCCAAGTCTTCTGCGCGTCGCGCTGAAGTCCATCCCCTAAGCTGTATCCATTCTACTATCGACAGGTAGACTCAAAGCTGAACAATGCTACATCCGTGTCTTTTCAGGCATCCCATGGGGCAAGAGTTATCGACTTACTCGAAACTTAGAGGGATGCCGGAAGGAAACTTTAACCAGAACCATTATAGTTCACGCTTTTCCTGTAAGTGAAGCGCGCGAGGACAATTATACAACAACCCACGACAAAGAACAATGGTGATGGGTTCGGGAAACACACCCTTGGGACGACTTGTTGGCGAAATCACCGTCACGACTGCCTACCTCAGCGAATAACAAGTAGTAGCGTGTCTGCTAAAAGTTTGGCACATGTTTAATTTACGGCTGCCATCTGAGCATCGGCTGAAGGCTTGCACCGACGTGCCCCATAGAGCTGATATGTCACTCAAAGAACCAAAAGGGATGGGAATTTTAAAAGAAAAATACATCAGAGGTGTGTCTGGATTCCCGCTTGATAGGTGTCTTGAGTAGGGTAACAAACACTAGGTAAAGCCACATCCTCATCTCCGGGGACTTCAGTGTGCACGTGCTGGAGGTTTCGGAATTACCCAATGAACAGTTCAAAGCAGACTTGCTAAGACTTATCGATAATATTCTCTTGTACAATCATGTCACCACACCCACTGCATTCTGTAGAGCCAACAAGAAATTTCCTGACCCACCGCAACTAATGCACCACACAGTTCGTGAGAACAAAGTAACTTATCGACAGTGTCCAGCCAAAATGTTTCCGGCAAAACAAAATATTGTATAGGCAGGTTAACAGTCTTCGTAAAGTGAAACATGCCATTCCTCTACCTTACACAACGAAACGTAGAGTACCGAGCGCTTAAGAAGCGGCCCATCCAATGAGGCCAAAATAAGCCCCAAGGTTCCGACGCACAGCCTGAACATGTACCATGGTTGGCGGCAACCGGTTTCGGATTCGCCTGTCACGGTAGCCAGCTACAGAACGCCTGCACTTACAGAGCGACCATGGTTGGCATGTGCTGCACCACCCACAGCTCCAATCACACCCCATATCAAGTGTAAACCCGAAGGAGTAAGACCGGGAGGCATGTGGATGGGAGCCACGTTTCATCAAAAGAGCCGGCCCATACTCTTTCGCAGACAAACACAAGCGCGCTGTATTTGGGAACCAATCACATACAAGGCGGTGGTTGGATCGTAGTCCGCTCCACACACAAACTGTGTGCAGAGAACCACAATTCGAGTTTAGCAAGGTAACAAGGAACGTGCACCCAGTCCCCTCCAGCAACGACCAACTGTCTCCTGGAGCCAGTACGGACGTGGTAGTGGGGTAATAGACAGGTAGGCACCTTGTCAACATGCACATCCAGCGCAGCCACACCGGGGATATCGAACAACAGCCAATCGCTTGAAATAACATTCTCAAAAAAGTATATCTGTGAGAGTATACGGCTATGCCAACATAACTCTTCGCTGAAGTAGCAAATGAAGTAAGTTGGTTAACAACGAAAAAGCGACATGTACAAATTATCCACAGGTTATTCGAAATATGAAACAAAGGCAATAAATTTAACGACGATAAGCGCAATTAGCGTAAAAATGTGTGCAAGCCAACAGGTTATTCAAGTGGGCAGAACCAACCAAATAAAGTGGAATGAAATTTATCCAGCTTCAAAGATCTAGCGTAAAGGCAAATTGGGTTAGCTCAACTCCGGTGAAGAAGTATCATGAATGCAACGTCTGCATCAGCTTAGGGCGATCCCTGTCTCCTAATGTCACGTATACTACTACCTGCATGGTTTACATGTGTATTTTGCAACCCAGCAATTGTGCTAAGGAAGTTAGTCTCAATGCGCGAGTATAGCTCTCCGGGAGCAGAAAACGTGCACCCCAACACTGAAGACAGCGACCATCAATCTAGCTGAACCATTGTCAGAGTTCTTCCTCAAATGATTCGATGAACAGCTAGTCCCCACCATTTGAAAGCGTGGCATTACGACCCCAATTTTTAAGAGCGGTAGCTCTTCAGACCCCGCAAACTGTCATCCAGTGACTCTTCTCCCTTTACTCGCAAAGGTAACGGAAGTGGTCGTTGCTGAGGCTCTAATAGACAACCTGGAAAAGCACAGCATCTTGGCAACGGAGCAGCACAGCTTCCGTCAACATTAGTCATGCGTCACCGACCTGCTAATGGCACGAGGTAGTTGGACGGAAATGCCTATTGGTTGAGTCTGCGTTGACATCAGCTATCTGGACTACTACAAAACTTTCGACCACCTGGATCACCACATCTTACTCTACAGGCTACGAAGCCAAGGAAGCTGAGATCCTCTTGTTGGTTGGATTAGCAATTTTCTTCAGGCACGGTGGCTTCGAGTGCATGTTAGGGAATCATTATCTAACTCGATTGTGCTCCATGCTAAGGCTGATGTTGCATGCTTGATGCTTCTTCACTGCAGCTGGGCTAAACCAACTTACAGTTACACTAGGACTTTTGAAGCTGGATAAATTTCATTCCACTTTATTTGGTTGGTTCTGCCCACCTGCATAACCTTCTATTAACAGGCCACATTGCTTACGCTAATTGTGGTTATCTTCATTATTTTTAGTGTGTTTGTAGTATTTTTGTGTAACTTGTGTACTTGTCGCTTTTTCGTTGTTAACCAACTTACTTCATTTGCTAATTTAGTGAAGAGTTATGTTGGCATAGCCGTATAGTTTCACAGATATACTTTTTTGAGAATGTTATTTCAAGCGATTGGCTGTTGTTCGATATCCCCGAAGTGGCTGCGCTGGATGTGCATGTTGACAAGGTGCCTACTTGTCTATTACCCACTAGCTCTTGCATACTGGCTCCAGGTGACAGTTGGTCGTTGCACGAAGAGACGGGGGTGAACGGTCCTTGTTACCGTGCTAGGCTGGAAGAGTGGTTCCATGCACTCAGTGTGGAGCGGACTACGATCCAGCCACCGCCTTGTGTGCGCTTGATTCCCAAATACAGCGTGCTTGTGTTTTGCCTGTGAACGAGTGTGGGCCGGCTCCTTTGATGAAATGAGGCGCCCATCCACATGCCTCCCGGTCTTATTCCTTCGGGTTTACACTGGGTATGGGGTGTGTGATTGGAGCTGTGGGTGGTGCAGCACATGCCACCAATGGTCCCTCTGTAAGCGCAGGCGTTCTGTAGCTGGCCACCGTGACAGGCGAATCCGAAACCGGGTGCTGCCAACCATCTGACTCGATTGATGTAGCATGTAGTGTCCCACAGGGCTCGGTGCTGAGAGCACGCCTGTTCCTGGTGTTTATCAACGATCTGACAATGGTTATCTCCTCAACTTTCGTAATTTTCGGCGATTTTGTCTGGATGTCGCGGGCGTTTAATAACAAGGCATATCACGGTCTATTTAGACATGACTAGACTGCATTTGTGAATGGTCAACGAAGAACCTACTTCAGTTGAACATGGCTAAGTTTAAGGTGGTGTATCTGCGTCAGCAGCCGGTGAACGTGTACGGGCTTGGAGACCACACTTTACCGAAGACCATTCAGAAGCGTAACCTGGGTGTATAGGTACAGAAAGATCCCGGATGCTCAAAACAAGTAGAGAAGACGTCGAAAAGCTGCAATCAGCAATTCAGCCTTCTTCGCAGAGCGTTCCGTCCGTTTGTGCCTTCAATCTTCCCCCAAACGCTTAACGCCAAAGTGCTCGCTAGACCACTCAATGAGCAACAAAGTACGTCAGGGGACTCTTGCATCTACCCTATCAGCTTAGACTGAAATCTCTAGGAAGGTACGGCAGTCGATACCGTCGTTTGCAGAGGAGGATCACATAATGGTTTACCAAATTCTGAAGAAGCCATACCACCTTAGCTGTCCGCTGTTAAAACTGAATCCCAACACTATCCTAAAAGCTCATCCTCTGAAACTGAAAACGCATTATGGGCGGTTTGAATGTCTTAGAACTTTCTTTTCACACCAAGTGTGTCACCCTTGGAACGCTCTCCCAATCAAGCCCTCAATCAATCGAAACATAGAAAACGACTTGACGTAGCGTCGTCTCATTCGCCTTTCATGTTATAAGTTGTTAGCCAGGGACCTACAACACACCAGCAAACGGTGTGTTCCCAAACCGCTTACCAATGGATTTATGGAGTTATCCTTTTAATAATTCTACATAAGTTTATGTTGAGTTCAACAAAATGCTTCTCACTTTATCATGAATTATTATTTGCGCAATAATTTCTATCCCACAGGAATTGTTAAGCATTGTTTTTTTTACCCCTCCTAAACCACTTTTCCATTGTTCCAAGTTGCACAACCTAGAAAGCGTGCACTTGCCACTGCAAGCCTGCCCCATGACTGAAGTGTTTTGGTGACAGCGCTAATAGATCCCAAATACCCAGAGAGAAAGTCAATGTTATCATGTAGTGTAAATCTTAGGAGATATTCGAGCAACAACAGTCCGCTAGTCCGTAATGAGTATTTTTAATAATGTCTCTGTAATTTTGTGTCTCTGTTCGATCCGAAACTCCTGTACACAATGCCTTAGATGATCTGGACCCTTCTAACACAAATGAATGTAACTAGCATTTGGAAGCACTGTCTGCAATTACCCGACGAATATCACGCCCGATAGCATCCCTTCCTTGAGCGTCATATAACCAACATCCGGAAACCTATCTTTCAGTCATTAAAAAGTAAGACCATCTCGCTTGGGGGCTTCGATGGATTTTGTGATCAAACCAAGCTTGATATACGGGTATAATAGATAGACATGATCAAGTTGCACGAGAGGTGTATGCTTTACAGTCCATTTCCCTGCAGCGTACTCCGTCTTCTCTGGCCAACCTTCGGTTGTGTATAGCTGTTGATTAGCTGTACTGTACTATAAGCACAATAAACCGTAATATTTTATGAAGTCTCATTGCATTTTCAAAATGTGTGCAATGCCTTTGAAATCAGCAGGGATGTTCCAACAGTACTTATAGTAGGTCAGTACGAGTACTATCTCTTGCACACCTTCGTAACTCTCCTACATGTTAGTAGCAAGTAACCGAAGGAGAGTCAATGAACAAACGCCATTCATTAATAAGGTGCATCACGTAAATCTCTTTCATCATGCTTTTCACTTCAGAATAGTAACAAAAGATTTATCTTGTCATAGCAACCGGACGAATTAACACTTTACTTTCTTTATGCAGTAAGCTTAGTGTTTGTAGCAATAAGTGCCACTGCTACAGCCGAGATGCCAACAACTCGACCTTGCCTAAAAGTAAGCCCGGGTCATGTACCTAATCATTCAGCTCTGTTTGTTCAATAAGATAAAAGTTGACATCATCAGCTTCAAACTTTTCACAGAGATCAGAATCAACTGAAGCTGACGATCCAGAATCACCAGTGACATGTTTGTTTGAGGCACTGCAATGGGTAAGGTGAAATCATGTGGAACAAGTCGAATAGCTGATGGAGGATTGAGGTGATGAATTTTGTCCTTTTTTTAGAGAATCCAATGACATTTGTTAGGTGGCAATAGCAGTTTGTCGTGTGATCCTTCGGCTCCCTTCATACCATGTGTATTGCAAACGCACCGAGTCAGATGAAGACTGCACGACACAAATAATACATGGCGCCCAACGTTTCTCCTGATTCCTAGTTTCATTCCAAATTTGAATGGTAGGCAGACTT
Organism: Dicrocoelium dendriticum; assembly: GCA_944474145.2. Classification (NCBI taxonomy): domain Eukaryota; kingdom Metazoa; phylum Platyhelminthes; class Trematoda; order Plagiorchiida; family Dicrocoeliidae; genus Dicrocoelium; species Dicrocoelium dendriticum. The sequence goes on along the minus strand of OX104060.1, from coordinate 64,048,569 downwards.
CAGTAATAAATAAATGGATCTGCACTGCGGCTTTGTAGAAAACACTCCACAGACGTAACAAAAAGGCTTTCCGTCATAATCAAAATATCCAATAAAGAGAGAGCTCTTTGTCGACTTTGAATATCAGATGGATACTATGCTAAAGATCCCTACTTTTATGCATTTCCAGAGAGCCAATGGACTAATCACAGGCTAGCATTAAATGTATTGAAGGCACTGCTCAGCTGAAAGGAAACATTGAAATTCAACAAAAACCTGATGTGATAAAATTCGTTTTTTGTAATTAGAATCAGCTCACTTGGTACAACTAGCAACACCCAATATCATCGCAACTATACAAGTGATATTGAACTGTGTTATTATACGAAGTAAATGGGTGCCGTGTACAGATAATGCGGAATTGACGCCTTCTGTCCTGACATTATTTCTTGCTTCATCACTGTTCGTGGAAGCCGGACGTTAAGGCTGCCGATCACAGCAGTCGTGCAGCTGAACAGTAGGCAATCGGTGTTCGACAGCATCGCCAATTGGCCGAATTACAGGCCGATGCAAGTATCGTAAACAACAAACAAGCTAAAAGTGTCGCAATGCATGTCACCAGAGTTGTTCGCGACGAGCTTGCAGTGGTCCATGTGGCCGAAAACCGCATCAAGTTCTGTGAACAGTGCGTAGGAACACAAAGGACTACCGGTACTCTATAAACACATGAATTTTTAAGTAAGCGTGGAGAAAGACGAAGTGACATAAAACCGGATCTATGTAACCTGCTAAACAATCAACAGGAACACTAAGGAGTAAAACAGTGACAATCTCCTGATAACGTTAGGTGGTGACCCAGGGCTGAGTACGGCTAAGTTGGTCAAACCAACAATCCATATTTCGGATCAAGTAAAGCCTTCCAAATTAGAGAGGAAAACCACTTAAAGGACAAAACGCTCAAAAAGCTTAAATTACCGCCGCTTGAGTAATGCAACAATGGTACGAAACGGAAAAAATTCAAAGGCTCGACAGGTCCAGTGGATATAATTGTATGAAGCACAAAGTTAGCGGCATCCAAATCAGGATGTGTCTGTCACTGCAGCCTCTCTAGGACACCGGCGCCTAAAAGAAAGCATGGGTGGCTTGCGCCGCATCACCCACACTTCCATCCACACACTCAGTTTTCAGTGTAAACCATAAGGAATAAGACAAGGAGGCATAGGATGAGAACCATGCTACATCAGCTGTACTGGTCCACAACCTTCCAACATGCGCAGCTGCAGCAGCATTCCTATCTACTTAGGTTGGCATGCGTACCAGACGTGCACAGGGTGATGGCTTGGCCGTAGCCACCTCTATATTGAATGGAACCACCCCTTGATTCTAGCACGGTCACCAAGTGCATGCACCTCGTCTCTCCAAACAACGACCAACCTTCCCCTGGAGACAGTGTAATCCAGGAAGCGGTTTTTGGACAGGTAGGTACCTTGTCAACATCCACGTCAAGCGCAACCGCACCGGATAAATTAAAGAACAAAATCATAAAACGAATGGTAATAAACACACATATTGAAAACCCAACATGGGGCAGTATACCAAACCTGAGCAAATAAACATGTAAAATAATGCTGATCTATTGGGCAGGTGTGGAGTACAGGAGATCAACCAAGGAACAGGTAAATAACAGAGAAACGCGCAACAAAAGCAGTGAATGTGCGGAGTACTAACAGAACTGAGCACGTAAGATGAAGTGAAAGAAGTCAGATGGAGTGTCATGTGAAACAAGCTTAAGTAATCAAAACCCAAATGAGCAGAAGAAGGATACTATGTGTAACATTGACCTAAGAACGAGGTCCATACACCAACATGGTTAAGGGCATCCGATTCCGGCTCTGCCAGTCACTTCGGCCTAGTTAGGAGAGTCACAGGACGCCAGCGGCTACAGATGGACCCTGGGGTGGCCTGCACTGCAATACCTACAGCTCCATCAAAACACCCCATACCCAGTGTGGCCAGTCTTATTTCTTCTGGTATGAAATATAAACGTTGAGCAAGTTGACTATAAATTTAAACGCGCATTTGTGGACAAGCGATGTTATCCATGTTCACACCCTGGCATATCCGTCTACCAAGATTTCGTGGGGGTTGGTGCGCGCAAATTTCTTTCTCTGTTTGTCGCCAATCGATAAGCGGAATTCAGTTCAAGTTTGCAGATGGTGTAATGCAGCTTAGAGTCATTTTTAACTTATGGGTAACCTATGTGCCAAAAAGAAGAAATTTGGGAGAGCGTTCCACAGCCGACAAGTTCTGGGGAAAAAATTCCAGTGCAGCATTCCATCCAACGCTGTTGAGTGACCAGATTTTGCTAGCGATACCACACTTTGCGGCTAAATACCAGGAGGTGACGGCAAGCGGAAGCGGGGAGTTTTAAAGCAGTATACTTTGGAAATTGGTCATCGTGGAGCCGGCGATAATGTCCGCTGTACACTCCTAGGGGTTTCAGTCGCAGTGGTTATGGTAGATGAAAATAGCCCTTCAGTTTTTTGGTTGCTCTTCGCTGTTTGGTCTTTAGTGAAGGCAGATGGCGTTTTGGCCAGCGCTGCCAGTCCTGAATCACGTACGCTACATCGGGTCTCAAATATTCATTAAGCATTTGTGGGAAGATGGAGGGATCGCATTGCATAGTCACCGTCTGTATGAGACCAACATGCTGATTCGCGGTTATCGACGCCCACAAGACTGCTCTGAACACCTATGTTGCGCTTGCATCCACACCCCAAGGTTACGTTCTTGTGAGGCATCTTCAAATTGTGGTCGCTAAGCCTATTTGTGTGAATAGGCTTGAGGCTTACAAGTAGTTTCACACTTGTCCTAGTTAAAAGAAAGCAGATGTATCTCAAACCGTTCGAAATATATTCTATGCTTGTTGCAGCACTTCATGATTTTCATGCTTAGTGATCTACCGCCATATCTTGATAGCGTCGGCAAAAGGTAAGAGATTCTACCCGATGACATGTGCAAGCTTGTTGATAAAGCCCGAGATGAAAGGTGGCCACAGCATGTGTGGAACACCGCAGCTAACATCAGTTGAACCAGTCAATGAACCCCTAGCCCAAACCGAAAACCGCCGCTGAAGAAGGAAAGTTTCGATCCACTTACTGGAAGGGTTCCCAATTCTTTAGCATTGCAGTTCTGGTGAAATATACGGTGGAAAAGCGGTCGAATGCTTTAGGAAAGCCAAGGTAGATGAGATCAGTTCCGGTCCCAATATCCGCTGTTTCGGTCCAACTTCCATGCGCCTTAACTAGCTTGGCAGTACATAATCAATGACGATGGAAACAGGGTTGCTCTGGTCCTATAGTATTAGATTTTTATAAATAGCCCCTTAGTGCCTCAGCTGTGATCGACTTTCTCATCTTTGACAGTACTGGGGGGATAATCACTAGGCGACAGATGGCGGGATATGAGCGAGTGCTCCCCTTAATAATCGCCTAATGACACCCTGATTACACATATCATGAACCTGCTGTTTATCCAGGCATGTATGCAATAATGGTGTTAATAAATGGGTTATCATTGCACCTGTCACCCGCAGGGCTTTTGGGTGAGGGCATTAAACTGCGGGAAAACTCCGTGTGCGTAACGATAGCAGGGTCCTCAAAACAGTCTCTTGACTATATGTGACGTGTGTCGCTACTGACGTTCGAGGGAATTGGATAGGTGTGTGCCACCTGTTGGTTGCGGCATTTTGGAGCCGTAGAGCGTTGGCTGCACGCTCAGTGTATCCAGTTACCGAAGTGAGTGAAATAACAACACACTACACCATACGGGGGCTGTTCACATTTTTGTACAGAAGCTTGTTTTTAGCACAAACCCTTGCCACTAAGCCCTGCTGGTGTACTAATAGGTCCTCACGGACAAGCGTGGTACAGTAATTACGCTGCATAACATAATTGCTCCAATTGTCAAGGTTCGGGTTCGTTGTGTACAGGTGACACGCTACGTCTTTTGCCGCCATGCGTTTACGGGTACTGCTCCGAATGAATGATGGCGCAGACGCAGAACGAAGTGTTCTGTTTTCCGATGCGGCTTTAATCAGGTCACCGAACTTACTACCATACTACTTCGTTCCATATCAATAGAACTATCGTCCGAAAACTTTCGGCTGATATCGGGGTGTGTTATGGTCTAAAACAAGTCAATGTGTTCTTGTGGACATACGGCATAACACACATAGTGGCAAAGTATGGTTACATTATCGCTCAGCCCCCTAGGGCACTCCATCTTTGGCTTCTCGATCATGATCTCCTGGTTTGTGAACAACAAATCAAGCACAGGGAGTTTCTTTCCGATGCTGAATCGCGTGGGATAACTGACAGGCATAAGGGGCGGAGTGATTGCAACCTGCTGGTTTGGGTAGCCAAGACTTTCAGGCCGTGAACAATGAAGTCACCTGAGAAGAGAACGTGTCTGTGTCGTCTTCCTAGGACCCGCCTCAGAGCTAATGTCAGGTAGCAGTTCAACACTGGGGGTGGACATTGGGGGAGAAAAAGCAATTGCCATAGACTGCACCTGCTATAATGTATATATGCCTCGCTGCCCATGCTGGGTGGATCCTTTAAAGAAGGGACATACCATATAACGCCACTTCGGCGTCGGTAATTACCGAATGCAGCCATGTTTTAGTTATGTAGTTGAGGTCCCTGGCGTATGATGTATGACGTAGCCGTAGTTCAGCAAGCTTGTTCAGGAGACCTTGAGCACTCCGGTTTAACACAGCTAGGAGCGTAGTGCTTCGCCTTTGTCATTTGTTAGTGTGTGTGTGTGTACAGGCTTGGGAAACACATTTATAGGAGGCAATTCAGTGGTGTGACCATGGAATACTGGTACTTGACGACCTCAGATGCTCGAAACGAGCCGAAGCGTCGAGAAACGGCGACGAACAAGTTGGTCTTCTACGCAAAACATTTGATCGGTTTGTCACTTCGATCTTTTCACAAATGCATAACATCTACATGTAGCCGCAGTTGAACTAGGATACCCAAACGTGACACGCTTGGCGGAAGTAACATAATGTTGCTCTCAAGAGTCTTCCAAGAAGGGCATTTATCTGCTTTGCCAGCTCAGTTTGAAATGTCTAGGGAGGAAAAGCACCCGATATCAGCGCTTGTAGGGGATCTCATAAGAGTTAAATACAAGTTTTCCCCGCTTCCGCAAAAACGCAGAATAACCGCGAAATTTTTGTTTTGCGGGAAATAACTCATTTTACGGAATGGCAGGAAGTTTTAAAAATGATATTGTAATTCACTTTTGATCCACTTTTACAAACTCAAGATGTGCGGTATAGGTGGCTCACTGCAACAGTGGACTCGAAAGTTTCTTGTTGGACGAAATTAGAGGGATGGGTCGCCGACAATGCAACTGACTGGTTTCCGTCTACAAGTGGCGTGCCTAAAGGCACTCAGCTGGGGCCCACTCTGTTCCTGATCCAGATAAACGATCTACCTCAACTTCTCCGGTCGTTATGTGCTTTCTTGGCGTATGACAGGAAGAGTTGGTGGGAAACTGATACTCCTGACGACGGTGTCGTACTTCAGCAAGACATCAAACGACTATCCACATGGTCTGCCGAAGTTCATCTCCCGGTCAACCCAGCCAAGTCTGTATTTATGAGCCTGAGGAAGGGTGCTAAGGACCGAACCTACACCCTTGAAAGTCAACGGCTGTATCCCACACCCACCGTGAAGGACCTAGGTGTACTCTCGCGCTACGGTTTTAAGTCTGTGTGCAAAAGAGCAGGCGTTATCGTAACGGAATGCGCATGCTTTGGGCGCTCAAACTTAGCTTCAGCACATGGTCTGAAGAACTTGTCAAGCGCCTCTTCCATCATTAGAATAATGCTAGAGTACGGTTCTCCCGCTTACTTGTCGATTACCCGAGACGAGGCACAGGCTGATCCCAGGCTGATCCCGAGTTTACCTGGCTTGGAGTATGAAGACGGGTGCGAGAAAATAGGACTCTATACCTTATCCTACCGTCGGGTGCGAGGCGACCTCCTTATGGTCTACCGTATTCTACATCTCAATGACTTCCCCATGCAGAGGCTCATACTGCACTAACGAGGGTCATACAGCACACGCGGACACAGATACAAACTTGTGGTGCCGGAAGTGAAGAAGTTCCCCACTCAGTGTTTTTCGAACGCAGAGTGGTAAATACCTGGAACAGTTTGCCTGAACATGTGATGAAGGCAACAGCGGTGCAGCAGTTTAAAACGTTGTTGGATTTATATTTTACCACTATTCGATTCAGAGGATGATTGCATCCTTACGATGACATGTCACTTTTGTGAGTCTTGCAATACCTTCAGTCACATAGTTTAAATGTTACATGAGAACGATAACGATATCCATAGGTGGTAATTTTCGAAAGATGTTTCACCATGTTTCTAAGGAGTTGTACACAATTCATTTCTACTTGCTCCACAATACAGTATTCAGCATTATGTATGCAATATGACGAGCAGATGCTATCTAAAAGAAGTAGAACAACATACAGGAAGAAAAGCCGCCCAGGAAAAATTGAATGAGTTTTCTGTAGAGTAATACGTCGATAATGCGGATAAACTATTAACGTGTTTTTCTCGTGTGAAGTGAGTTCCGATCCACCAAGAACATCAATTGTTGTTGACCATATTCGCAGCCAAAAGCATCTTCAAAAGAAAGCTCACCGGGAAGAGCAGGTTTCTAAACTTGTTGCGAAGGCGTCAACAGACGAGAACAAAGTTTGACAAGCAAGTATCATTAGTACCATCACTGTTGCAGATATTGCACATGAAGTCCATGATACAGCGGTATTGTTAAGTCCGTCGATGTTATTGAATTGTTAGCTCGGCCATATTGGGTTGCTTCGCAATGATCAATCAATAGCTCTTAGCATTGTGCATTAGGTCATGTGTCATGTGGTTCATGTGCTTGAGTTTTGGCCAACTGCACTTTGCTTCGTACTGTTATCTTCTCCCGCCTGACTACGGTCTGGGAGCATGTTCTGCTTGACTTTGTTCCTATGTAATATTGGTGACCGTCAAAATGTAACTTATTTTTACTTCACGTGGTTTACTCTTGGTATTCCCCTGAGGACAAACCCAACTTATCAAACTGGATGGGATGGAAGAAAGCATGTAGTAACTAAATGGAACTACTTCCTGTCCTGAAATCCATGATTTCACTTTCGAAGTCCCACAAAATGGACTATTCAAACAAGTGCTGCGGGATGAAGGTCAGCGATATTATGACGCATTACATTTGGAAAAGTGTGACACTATTGCAACTGCCTTGGATAATTATACTACACTTAGGGATGGAAACAAAAGTGTTTATACTGCGAGGTACTGCTTTGCAAAGTTGTACAGAAACCGGCCGATGGCCGAGTGGTCTGCACGTTTGCTTTGCAACCATAAGGTCACCGGATCGAATCCGCGTAGGGGTGGGCGTCCTCGCGGTATACTCAGTCCGCGCGCGACTGGTGGATGTCGCGCGGCAGCGAAGTGCCGTTACGGCGTACAGCTGACACATTATTATTATTTGGCTGGCTTGCCGAACAACCTCCTCGTGGTGCCAGCTGGGTGGTTCGGGATTTTCCCGTTCCAGCAAATGGTTCGGCGGCAGTGTTCCAGGACGTGGTGGGTTTTCGCCTGGCAAGCGTTCTCCCTATAAAAAGCCACATATGTCCGTTTAACAACACTGTGACGTGGCGGACGTGACTCGCCACTAAATAAAGTCACTGCCCCTTGCTTCATCCTGGCGAAGCATTGTATTCCAGCAATCTTATGCTGTACTTCTAGGGAGCATTGGGCCCCTGTTTGACAAAGGAACAAACGAAAGGCGTATGAACTGAGCAATCAGTCACCGGCTCCCAACGGGCGCGATTCCCTGAATTCGCTCCGCTGCCTTGCGGGCAGGCTATTAAACCAAATGCTCGGGGTGGTGTCCCCTAAGTCAACACCCTACTTCGGCTTGGGCAACCGGGTAGTATCTCACCCTCTGAGGAAACCATGGACATTGTTGTGTTGTGTTATATTTTACTGTTTCTGTACCTTCGTTTGAATCCCATGGTTTCTGATGGCATTATGTCTGTTAGCAGACTTTTGCAAATATATATATATGTATATATATATATATATACAGAAACCGAACGATATCGTCAACAATATTAGTGCACACACCCACCGGTCCATTTCCGAATGTAAGTTCAATGATGTTCCGCCCGACAAATGTAACCAGTTAATGAACATACAGTGAGTAATTGGGGGGACTCTGGAAGAAAGTGCACGGGAAAAGTAGTTATCGTTGAATGAGTCAGATAACACATGGGAGAAGGATTGTCTAGTCGTTCGCCAAATGGAGAATATCCCACACCAGCTACGTTAATTTACTGGCAATCCAACCGTTGATGCTTTTCATGTAGTTGCTAAACCAACGACTGCAGATGAACCTCAAATATAGTTCGTGTACTACTGCCGCGGAATGCAACATACTCTTGCTTGGTAGTACCGCCACAAAGTAAATGTCTGCCGAAAAGGTGGTTAACGTACGCTACGTAGCCAGCGTGTGAAGATCGGAACCCGCCTCACTAACTAATCCCGCCCAACCAAGGCGCTATAATAAGCTGCCGATTGGAGAGAAAACGTGCCGGAAGACCCAGGCAACGATGTAAATTCCGTCTATTTGAATACCGTATCACCTGACAAATGCCTCCCATATACGATGCTTTTGATGATGAAGAATGTATCAATCAATTTGAAATTAGATAGGGAGGCTGCAGTTACTATTTTGCACATTGATTCAATCAAGCATCTGCCGTCCTTACAATGTTGTAGCTCCAAATTACAAGTCTAAAATGGAGATCCGATTGGAGTCTTCGGTAATTTCATGGTTGAACTCAGGCACGGCGAACGGGAATTAACTATACTTTTGATCGTGGTACCTTGGAAAAGACCAAATATCTTGGGCAGAAATTGGATCCTAATCTTCCCAGAAACAATGCAGATGGATGAGGTCGTTGTCAATGAGAACCATCTAAGCGATCCGTTGAACCATTTTTTCTCTTTATTGGAAAATAAGTTGGGGAAGCAAAAACATTCCAAGGCTTTCATAATTCTGCGGGAGAATAGCGAGGCCAAGTTTTAAAAAACACGAAAATTATCGTACGCTATTTGTCTCAAAGTTGAGCTAGAACACAAATGGCTACTATTGGAAGGCGTAATCATGCCCTCACAACACTAGGATTGGAGTATCCAAATGTTCCTGTACTCAAACATGAAGGTACCATACAAATCTGTAGGGACTATAAGTTAACTGTTAATAAACCTTCTAAGATGGAAAGGTATCCTTTGACACGCATCGAAGATTTGTACGCGACGTTATCCGGTGGTCAAAAATTTTCTAAGCCTGATCTAAGTCACGCATATCCTCAAGTTGAACTTGATGATGACTCACGTGAATTAACCACCATAACTGCACATCTTAGAATATTTTTACTACATTCGTCTTCCTTTCGGAATAAACTCCGACCCCAGCAGCTTCCAGTGGATTGTGGATGACATCGTGCTTATTTGAATGATATCCTGGTTGATGGCCGCAGTGATGTTGAGCATTTAAAGACACATTTTGAATGGTGTTTGGACGTTTGTAAATGAGTGGATTAAAACTAAAAATGGCTGCATGTGTTTTTTGTATCCGTTTATAGCTTGGCTACAAACTTGATAAGTGAGGTCGTCTGCATGTTTCGCAGGATAAAGTATCCACAATTACACTGATACCGTAGCATTAGAATAGTGGCGAACTTTGGTTATTATAAGGAATGTTAGTAGACTATTGTAGCTTCTGTGAAAGTGCTGCTACATACAAACATCCCGTGGTTGTTGAATGATGGCCAACAGTCCAATTTCATTAGTGCTAAATGCTATCTAGCATCAGCGTCAGTTTTAGTTCACTGCGATAGAGAAAATCTTTTGCTCATTCAGCGTACTGCTTCTCCATATGAAGTTAGAGCGTCTTCTTGTCGTAGAATGCCGAAGGTTGCAATTCATCCAGTTGCTTGCACTTCGTGTGACTAACAATCTGTTGAAAATGGTTACGCAAGACCAGATGGAGGCCCTTTCAGTTATTTTTGGTGTCAAGCAATTGCACCAGTATATTTGATGCAGTCATTTTGCGATCTAATCCGATCACAAACCGCTGACATTCTTATTGAGTGAAATTAAGGGAATCGATCAAATGTTTTCACCTAGAATGCAACTATGGACCCAATCCTGAGTGCATATAAGTACAAAATAGCTTGCGTTACTTGCTCTAACAAGTGTCCAGTGGATGCCCTGAGTCGGTTACCGTACGCGACCCTCGGAGGGCCAGTAGAGGAACCGGTGGAGTCAGTTCATTTATACAGTACCTCGAAACTACCTATTTGGCAAGTGAAACCACACGTCTTTGAACAAATCGGGATCCCAAACTAGCCTCCATGCTTTGTTTCACAAAACTGGGCTGGCCTGATAGAATTCCGACTGATTTCTAACCTACTGGGCTTCGCAAAAATGAGCTGAAAATATTTGATAGGTGCTTATTTTGGGACACACGTTTGGTTACACCCTTGTAAGCGCGCTGGTTCGTCGTAAGTGATCTTCGCAATGGATATCCAGGTGTTGTCTGAATGAAACCTCTGGCATACGGCTATTGCCGGTGACCCAACTTAGATTCTGGGATTAAAAACCACAGCAAAGCTTGTGATATCTGCCAACAACATCAATCGAATAAACATCCATGTCCAATACGCCCTTGGCGTTGGCCTGAAAAGCCATGGCAACGTACTCATGCAGACCATTTGGGTCCTTTGAATGGAACAATTTTTTGTTGAAACAACCATTTCAAAGATCTGATCATCGTTTACACTTTTCGGCATACGGGAAACCGTTGGCACAGATAATTAGTCCTGTTTTACCAGTAAAGAGTTTGAGCTTTATACAGAGCAATGATATGCAGCACGTACGTACAGCCCCATATCATCCTGCGTAAAAAGGATTAGATGAAAGGGCGGTGCAGGTGGTACAATGAAGGCTCCTAAAGCAATTACCGAGGACCATACAAAAGCGATAAGATAGATTACATTTTGCCTACAGAATAACTCCGATAGAAGTCACGGGTGAATCCCCCCGCAGAAGTGGTGTTCCGTAGAACAGTTCGTGCTATACTACACTTATTATTTCTTAAACATCCTGGGCAAACAGAAGCGAAACAAAACAGGATAGCAACGTTTGACAGGGTGCAAGATGTTTTCCATCCGGGGATCCCCTGTATACATGAAGTTCACATGAATGATGATGGCAGCCCGCAACCGTGGTCACAAGTGATAGTATACAGTTTGGCTTAAAGTTAACTGGTCGCGTCTTTAGGCGGCATTTAGACCACACGACCGCATTGTGTGGAAACACAAGGAAAAGTGTAAGTATATTTGACGCAATCCAGCCGCCGGTGGAACAAACCACTCAGGATATGGTGCAGACACCAAACTCCCCATCGCTTCTCGACGTGTTTTCCTTGCCTTCGGTACTACGTAACATGTATCTAACTCCCTATTCGATATTGTATACGTGAGTTATCCTATAGAGAGTGCTGACAAAGCCCAATTGAAAGAAAATTTCGCAGTCACTTACAAAATATGGAAAGCATTACCGGATCTAACGCATTGCATCTGAAAATTCACCAACTATAAGCGAAACACGAACAGATATTGTATAAGGTGTTCTGCGATAATTTTATGAGCGCCAGAGCTGACGAAACAACTGCCGACTGCGTGAAGATTAAATTGCCTATCCTGGTACGCTCACCATTGAATTCGTGCAAGTAGAGTTTGCGAACATACCTCATCGACACGGACAACACTTCAAGTTAGGTCAAGTTAAAGTAAGCTTTATCCAACCGTACAGGCGCAGTGTTAGCATTTCTGCACCAACACAGCGGATTATTATACAACAGTGCATCACTGAGAAATAATAATTAAAAAAGTAAACGAAAATTGACATCTTCATTCAGGCATGCGGTCGCGAAAGTGAAGTTTCACTCCTGTTGGGTTGATTAGTAAGAATGGTAGAATGGCAGTATAGTGTTACGATATGACGAGGTCCGAGAATGTAAAACTTTAAATTTTGTCCGTGTGGATGAAGTTGATATAGTGCTGGCTAGGATGTCGTGTAAGGGTGTGAGGAGCCATTTAAAATCCTGGATGAAATGCTGATGCATGCATCGAAATGTTACTTAAAAATGAAAACTATGAGCGTTTCCTTCCCTAAGCCGAAATAACAATAAATAAATTTTAGTGAACGAAGGACATAATCTTTTTGAATCAGTCCTGGGAAAATAACCGGGCAACAGTATAACCAGTGAGGGAGAATACATGCAGTCACAAAGCGAAGAATTAAAGCTCCGGGAACATAAAGCGTGTTAAGTCTGGGGGCGTAAAAAGAGAGCTTTCCAACAATTTTAAACCATTCAAGAACAGGTGTAGACTAGGATAAACTGTGAGATAGAAAAAGCCCTTGATATTTTACGGTAGATACGTGAAGTATGCTTTAGTTATCCACCATCCTGTGTGAGTTATGTACAAGGGACTACTGCTTGTGGAGATGTGGACAACAAAACGTCACGTCACAACACTTGGAAAGCTTGAGAGAGAGAGACCGGGAGTTGGACTAATTCACTAGTTCCTCTAACCCTCGTTGGAGTTTCAAAGAGTCCTCGATGATTCTGGCTATGCATCCCAAGACAACCCCATCAGCATGCTTACATCTTATAAACGTTGATGGAATTGGATGGCTTTCATAGATATTTGCAACAGTTTACGAATAGGAATGGAGCCATCAAAAACCATGGGACTCAAAGTAAGGTACAGACAGCTTTGGGAAAAAGAACAAATACACATCGGAGTCCATAGATTTGTCAGAGGGCAAGGTACTGCCGGGTCGCGCAAGCCGAAGTGGGGTGTTGAGTTAGGGGAAACCACTCCGAGTCTTTGACCGAATAGCCTGACCGCATGGCAGCGGAGCAAATTCAGGGGATCGCGCCCATTGGAAGCCGGCGACTGCTTGTCCAGTTCACACGCCTTTCGTAGGTTCGCTTGCCAAACAGGGACCCAATGCTTCCAACAATTTCAGCATTAAGTTGCTGGAATACAATGCTTCGCCAATATGAAGCAAGGGCCAGTTACTTAATTTGGAGGCGAGTCACATCCGCCACGTCACAGTGTTGTTAAAAGGACATATGTGGCATTTTATAGGGAGATCATTTTCCAGGCGACAACCCACCACGTCCTGGAACACTGCCGCCGAATGATTTGCTGGAACGGCATAATCCCGAACCACCCGAACCCACTCAATAAATCCCGCACTACTCACCAAGTATCAGTAAACAAGCTCACATTGATCGGCATTGTCGCACGGCTGACACCTTTAGCTACCTGTGGGCTCCTAGAGACCGATAAACTAGCCTGCCTTTTTACCACTGTTCAAAGCTTTTGCAATAAGCTGATCGAAATGAACGACAGCCAAGTTTATAGGTCATTCGACATCATCGGTGTCACTGAGGCATGGCCCCAAGCTAGAATGACGGACGCTGAAGTCACGCTGTGGGCGTGTCAAGTATCTGGAACGATAGATTCACAAACCGAGGATGGGTAATTATGTACTACCGAAGCGACCAAAAGTATTCAATCATGGACGATTCCGACTCACTGATCCCATTCACTTTGGAGTTGCCTGTAGTTTAAAGGCTGAGACATCTGTCTTTTAGCTATGGTGTAACGTTCCTAAAGTCTATACCAGAAATGGACTGCTACCTTTCGACTGCGCTAACGTTACTCTTAAAGGAAGACACCATGATATCATGAGTGCTTTCAACATACATTGTCTAAAATCCTCTGTCCCAATTTGACATCATCTTAAAGCTTATCCGTAGAAGCTCAGTACCAGTGTTCCGCTTCACAAGCACTACATGTTGCCAACACGTTTACGAATTGACAACAGACCATATGTGCTGGCTCATGCATTCAGCGACGAGGAACATATGATTGATGCATTGGTTGTAGACTGCTATTTGGATCGCAGTGATTGTACGGTCAGTAGTTACAAATTCACACACTGTGCGAAACACAAAAATGAGAGCCCTAAGCTGGTGCGCACCGTTACATGTTAGGACTGCTTAAATCAGTCTGCCAGTCACAACCCAGTCGTTCCTCACCGAGGGTCTCCAAATAACTTGTGATGGGCCTACAACCGTTGCTTTCGTACGTAGCAGAGCGCGAAAATGGATGAAAGTATGTAACACTGCATGGCGACCGCATAGGTCATCTCCGGTGCTAGCAACTTGGGACAAGTACGTGGACCAACTTGATCACTGCACTATACTAATAAGAGACGACAAAGCCGCATATTAGCAGGGTATGACGAAAGCCTTCAGCGCGAACGACGAGATCTTCTACAGCCAAGTTATTGGCCTTAGTAAAGTAAAGCAGGAAGTTCCTCTGCTTCGGAAGCTTGATGACTCAAAGGAACGGCTACAGAAGCAACAAACGCGTTGCTGACGTCATATTTTGTCACATTGGAGAGGGTATTACCGTTAGGGGACCTTTGAACTCCTGTTGCCCTGGCCACTAAGACTCAACGACATCCATATACCGTGGAAGGTATGTTGTAAAAGCTGGCTTCTCGGCACAGCCACAGCATTGGGAGCAACAGCACTACAACTAGCAGAGCTTTTGGCTCCGTTCTTCCAGCATTGCTTAGAATATAATCAGGTTCCTGTCATGTGGAAGTTTCGAATAATAACTATTTCACAAAGGTGTAATCAGGACTGGGTCTTCAAATTACCGTCCAATATTCTTTTTGCCCTATGTCATGGAATCTATCACTGCCAATGCGTGGGTGTGCTACTTTGAAAACGGAAATATGATGGCTCTCTAGAAGCTCGGCTTCCGTCTATAGCGATCGTGCAAAAATATTACTAATCACACAAAGAAGTTGGTCTGATTCAACAGACGTTATACAGGACGTTGAGGTAAATAATCTGGATTTTTTGAAGAGGTTCGTAAGCCAAGGACATGGGATTCTACTTCCCAGGCTTCAGTGTTAATGCATCGTCAACTTTCATGGGCAGTTAATGTTAAGTTTGGAACCCCTTATCTGGCCCATCCAGGTCGAGTGTAGTATGGCTTAGGACCCTGTTACTGGGTCCTGGCATTTTATCTTAGTTAATTAGGACACGGCACAGGTAACCGTTTCAACTTGCCTACTGTTTACAGACCACATAAAGATACGGTGCAAAATTCAGATGAATGTCGATGTGCATTTGATTCAATGTGTCCTGAACATGATATAGTAGTAGTCAATCAGAATATTACTACAATTAAACACAAGTAAATGTAAAGTATTCTCCAAATGACATCAGCGCCCTTGGGTTACAGGCTCGAAACACAAATACTGCAGCGATCTTCCCACCAGCGCGACCTAGTCGTTTAATCGAATGTGCTTCGAAAGCAGATGACCAATAGGTCGGGCCTTTGAAATTGGCGTTCGGACAAATAGGCATCACTATTTTCCGTCAGCTGCTTACTGCGTATGTTCGCGTCCATGTCGAATACAGAGTGCAAAAATGTAATTCGTGGCTAAAACGCAAGCTTACTTCACTGGAGCTGCAACCTCGAGCTTCCAAATACGTCAATGGAATTTGCCAGCTCCCATACGAACTAATGACGAAATCTTTGGCCGTATACAGCAGATAGTAAAGCCGATTTCGAGGCAACCCAATAATAGCGTATTTGATGCTGAACGATCCAAACGAAGTGTGCCGCTCTTTGTTGCAACGCAGCGGTAACATAAATTTGTGAGGTCGCTTATTGAAATTGGGGGAGTAATATATCCGCCCTGAGTACCTCAGTAATTTCTTACCTATGCGTGTGTTACCCGTGGAACGCTGGCCCTAAATCGGTCGTTTCTGGACTTACACTAGCCATTTTAAAAGACGATTACATGATGCTCTCAGCCGTTTATCTTTTGTCACTTAGCACGACCTCTCCGTCCTACTCCCGGGAAATATCTTGGATTTTTAATTGTCACCTATTGGTGCTGTGAAACTACCCGGAGTGCAGTAGCCCTGCATTACAGGCGATAGGTCCTTTCTGTTGACAGTAAAAGTACCGTTTTTCCCATAATGTGTTTCGATAAATCCACCAGTCAAATCAACGGGGTTTATAAACCAGCGCTTTCTAACCCGTTTATATATATTGTTTATTGTTCAAGGTTAGTGATCGCTGCGTCCATAGATAGTGGATCGACGACTACAAGATCGCAGAATTCAGCCGATTGTTTTACTGATGTACTGTACACAGGAGGTGCCGGAAGTTTCGCCCTCATTTTTCACGCACTGGCTTTGAACTATCAGATTCCGATTGCAAATATTTCGAATACTGAATACTGCGAATAGAGAGCGAGAAGATAAAAATCTGTGTTGCTTCATCGTAGGTGGATCGGACACATGCGTACAATCGTCGCTGATTGCTGCGCGGCGGCAGCATTTTGCAGCTGCACTACATTTTATCCTAGTTCGATACGCTAGTAATATGTGTGGTACACAAAGTGGGCATCAAGGAATCTCCTAAATGCCGACGTCGATTTCGCCTCGAGTAGCGTCGCCGGCAATTTTTGCCAATACTTCACCACTCGAGGTTCGAAGTTTAGAGGGTGGGTGATGTGCTTTGAATCCAGTACCACTAGTCTGTACCGGTGTCCACGCATGCTTCTTGGTGCGCGAGCGTGCAGCAGAGGCCACAACATAGGGAAATGGCCCAGGTGCAATATCCGGTGCGTCATTATGGGATCGACTCGAAGCCGATGACATGATATGATTCGATGCCTGTATGTGATTGTCTTGATTACGTTCTCTGAGCACCGTACTTTTAATCGTATTTGTGCACAGAATCGTTAACTCTTAAATACACCAGACGCGATACAATGCAAATGAACCTTCGGCAGGATGACATAAGGCGTTGGCGGTGTCCTAGGTCAGTGAAAGCTCAAAGCAGCAAATGTTAATGCATGATGCTTTTCTAAATGGAAGATGACTGTTTGGATGTGGGTATGATAAGGATAGTAATAAAAGTTACCACCATATTTTGGCTGACATTCTGACGCGTGATACAATAATCTTTATGGTTCTGAGCAATCCACAATGTTTGTGAAAACTGTACCTTAATTGCATGGAAACATTGGTTGTTGTTCTGCTTGAAGCAGACTTGATACACAATGAATGTCATGCTTCATGTTCTGGAGATTAGGATATATTAACTACGTGATAATAACAACTAAGTGCTCGGTTGAACTTTTCCTCTAGAGAGAAACCGGTAGATCATTGAAAATCGATTTTTCGGTTCCTGTTTGATCTAACCATTAAGCTGTCCCACTGCATGAGCAATACGGCAACTCAAGTAGAGTAGAATGTCTATTCTAGTGAATTAACTTCGTAAGAAATTTTAACAAGCCACTACAATATGGACGATGATTTGCGAGGGACTCAATCTCCCTCTGCTGGATTACCCTGATCATATAGTACTGACAAAGTCACACACAGTGCCAGCTACTCAAGTCACGGAATTTCACAGCATGTCCTATTTTGCTTTTTTTCAGATGGCTTCAAGTTTAGTGGTTGTGATTACACGGTATTTTATCTTTGTTTTTATCATTTCCGTTATCGATCATTTTGAACCATTTGTTTAAATTCACCGCTCTGCGTGGTTTGATCCCAATGCACACAGACAATGTGTCGGATTAAGTTCGTCTGCTCTCCTGAACACAACGCGCACACATTGGTTCATCATTATGCGTGCTAATAAACTGACATAATCCGCAAGCCCTGGCACTTGTAAGAGGCTCTTCGAGCTAAATCATAACCGGGTGCGATAAACTTGGTTGGCATACGGGAACCACGATTTCATCTTTGAGCGCATTTGCCAATCTTTGAACGCATAGATAATTTAGCACTCATACTCGAGGAATTGCCTGCATACAGTGGACTTCCTTCGACGGTCAAGTACCAAGCAAGGTGGACATACTGGTGCTATGTATACAGATGGAAACCGTACAAAGTCGAATGTATAGAAAAGATCAGTGGAAGAAATAATTTGGAGAGGATGATAGAGGGGTCCAAAGATTACAGGGCGCACCAGTCATCAAAAGATATACGAATGATGGTATTTCAAAAGAAATCCCAAAGCCAAAATACAGACCAGAGTAGGCAGATTGTCGCAGATCACAGTCATCTTTTAAAAATTCACAGCCGTAAATGCTTTTCTCATGTTGTCATGGTGCTTCAGTTCGTGGCGACGATAATTTGGTTTATATAAGGTAGCATCATACTTGGTACCACGGATCCCATGTTGTCCCAGCAGATTTGTTAGATGAGGTGCGTGAAGAGTCACACGCCCACTGGGAGATGTTGTGATGTTGCGTGTTTGTCATTTTTCTTGTATGACCAAAACTCCTCGGGCCACGGTCTCAGAATTTCTAAAAACATGTGGGGCTTGAAAAGCGAAGTGGAATGATGGTGGACTTGAAGTTGCGATAATGGAAACAATAAAACTTGTAAACCCATCAAACTGTGATAGAATGAAATAGTGGTATAAGTGTAGGTGGAAATCAACTTCATAATATCACAAATGGCGCAGTAGTCCATGCGGATGATAAACATGCCTAACGAATTGCGATTAGATGTGGAGGCTGTATTCAGTCCTCTGCGAACCGGTACCTACTACTGCCAAAATATACAGGAGATATTCTAGGTCCATCTAAGACCTCTGTGATTCAGTAAAACTTTGGAGGTCAATGCCATGAAATCAAAAATAGTTCCTTGTAGTAAAGTAATACCGTAGAAATATTTCGTGCGAAAGATAACCCACTCTGATCCTTCAAATTACTGAAATGACGGCCAAGCCAAAATAAAACTACCATTCCCGATCAAGGGTTAAATTAAGGAAAAACGATTGTACGAATATATGTTAACTCTGGTGAATTCCGTAAGCATATACTGTCTTTAAATCATTATTAATTAAAAACTATGGAATGTTGTTCCGTAAAAGACTTGTAGCTTTTAAGCGCACTACGTCCGACGTATGACGAAAGAACACATAATTAACAGCTGTGAGTAGCTTGATTCACAACCCAAATATTTCACTTTACACTCACTTGACTGCATCCAATGATTCGTTTGTTACCGTGACATGCAGCGCAGACATAGTCGAGGTTCGCCCATACAAAAACAAATGTATTCCCATCACAATTATGAAAGAGAAGTTACAATCGAAGGCTCAGAACCTTGTTAACTGCAACTCGTCGGATAGTTCCCCTGATTAAGTTTGCTCTCAGAGCTACACAACAAATAGGACACACCGGTGGATTTGTTTTCTTGATTGTCCGCCAATTCGAATGTATCAAAATGGTTATTTTAGTCCACCTGTGAGTGGCGTTAGTTAAACTAGCACAGACTTGGTAGACAAGCTCAAACTTGGGAATAAGCATCCAATAGCATAAACATTATCCTTACCTTTTTCGTGGGTTTCTGGCTTGCGGATTCGCAGACTATTTTTGGACTGAGTAATGCCACGCCTCGATGAAGTTGTCCCATTTATCAGAGGTTTATTGACGGCTCTCTAAAGAAACGAGTCATGGAGGTTAGACAATTTAGATGCTTCTAGTAATGTCCGATAACGGTGGTTTGTTCAAATTAGTGTAGTAACTAGTGTATTTATCAACTCTTTGATAATTTCAAAAAGTGCATTCATTTAAGGAATGTTATGTAGCCCTACATAGATGTACGTGAAAGTGATTCGCACCAACAGTAACTGTGAAATCGAAATTAATCTTGGGCTTACCTCTCTTCCCCACTACACATACCAAGTTTACCAAGTTCAAAGGTGTCTTCCGCACACCGGTCCTATGTAGTTTCGCTCCAGCCCTCTGTAAAACCTAGTACAACGTCCTGGTTGTACGTAACTTCGAGGTTAAGCACCCACTAGCTGAACCATCTGCGCAATGGTTGGTTGGAAATCCAAGTCCCATCAAACACTTCTGCGCAAAGCAGCCATCAACGCTTTACTTAATTTTCTTTGTCCTTGACACTAACTATTCCTTAGTGAATCCATAGGCCCATAGGTAAACTAAACATCCGATTCATCTTTGACTGCTCGTTGACCTTGATTAAAATTCTCAAAGGCCGATTCCTCGGGACATACAACTTGGATCAAAGTCGGCTTATCAGTGGCATAAGCCTCGTGCTAGTTGGTGTATGCCACTAGCAGTCATGGGTTCGATCCTCGGAAAAGGAGCGAAAAATGCGCAACACTGATGAGCCCTAATAAAGCGATACAGCCATCTGGTGCTTTTTCGGATTGGTAGATGAGTTATCTGAATTGTCGGTTGATTGCGACGAACGCAAAAAAGTGATGCTTGCGTTTTGGCAGTTGTCTACAGTCCTTCGAACTCCTCAGCGGAGAGAGATGACATTCTGCTATAGGCTCTGCAATATGCTGCTTCAAAAAGCACTTCCAGTGCCTTACGGTGTATGATCCCAATGTGCCTTTAATAATATCAGCGTACCCAAGTGGGCCATTTTTCAAATCGAAACTCCTTGTGGTCATGGACATGGCAGTTTTGTATAACCACCTAATTCGACCAACCGCTGTTTAAACCGGTCAATCATTCTGAACTTAATCCTGGCTAATGAAGAGTTGATGGTCGAGTCAGCTTCGTAGAACCCACCACTAGGTAGTAGAGATCACCTAGTCCTAACGTTTTACTTAGGGTCGTGACCTTTTCAGCGTGTGTGTGCTGGTCGTGCAACCCTGCGCGCTGTGTTTACTTGGACTTAGCCGCTCACATTCTTGTGCCACCTCTTTGAAAGTACGCTCAACCGATTCGGATCACCGAGCTCTATCCAACGGGATGTAACCTTTCGAAGTCTCATGAGAGTGACACGCTGCAGCTTTCCCTCCACTGCAAAAGCAACTACGATCATAATCTCTATTTTCTCGATTGGCTTCACCTGATGAAAGCAACTGAAAAGCCTTCAGGTGATACACTGATGATAAGTACTTCGTACGCATTGCCGAAGAGAATCATTTATTTATTTATCTGCTCTCTTCCATTGATTGTACAAACGGTCGCAGACAACTGTCAAGTCATATCACATTCTAAGGAAGTATATAACATTTACTCATTAAAGTTTTTATTCTATTCAATTATTTTCTTTTCCTTCCATGGTTGATTACGACTGAGCAGACCTCCTGAGGTGATGGATTGGGGCTTCCAAGCTAAATAATTATACCAACGCAAGGCGAATTGCAACAAACCCACTGGAGAGAAAAAGCGTGCTGGACGCAAAAAGGAGTCTAAATGTTAACGGCATATTACATATAACAGCGGACATAAAAAGTATCTTCATGATGGTGGCTTGAACAATGAACAATGAACAATGATTAAGAACGGGTAAAAAAGCAGATGCTTGACATGTCTCGTAGGGTGGTTAGAGTGAGAAAAGATAGATCAAGGGATAATGGAATCCTCGGTTCGGGCGATTACAGATTTAATTGCACTGCCATTTGAAATTAGAATGTGCGCACACAAAGCCATAAGGTGAGTGGACATTGATCACGTAATAGGCGAGAAAAATAATTAAAAGAGTATCAATCAATGTGACTAGGCTGTTTGATCAAATTGCATAAGTGTGTGGGTGGTTGCGTGCCGTCAACACGTGCGCCCGTAGCATCCCATCACAGGGCAAATGAAATCACATTTGTAGGAAGTAATGTTCTATGGGTTTAGGTGAACGTTGTGGTTTCGAATAGCAATCGGCGGATCGGTTTCATCCGTTTGGTTTTTACCCTCCCTTCACGCTCTTCCGTAACAATTCCCTCCTCCTCATCAGGATATGGTGCGACCAAAGTACGGGGACGGATGAAATCAATGTGTCTGAGTAGTGGTTCGTCACTTTCAAGTTCTATATCGGCCTCCATTTCTGAACTTGTAAGCACGGTTCCTGGCTGCCATACCTGCTCGTGTAGGAGTTTCGCGCACACATCTATTTTGCCATCAACTCCTGGGGTTTATCTGGTATGTACCCACTCTGATACATGCGCTGTTGTTGACAACGCCTGGCCTAACGGGGGTCTGAAAAAAGTAGGTCTAGCTTCGTAAATAGCCGACAATCATACATAGCATCCCCGGGCATTTTCCGATGGACTCCAGCGGTGTGGCGCGATACGCGAATAGGAATCGGTCCATCTTGGTGAGCACAGAACCATGAGGTTGCTTCAGAAGCCCCGCCTTCACGGTTCATACCGCTCCTTCCGCTAAACCTTTTGACGCTGGTGATATGGTGGGGAATACACGTGGTTAATGTCATTAATCTGGAGCTCTTCGAACGCCGCAAAGATCTCCCGGCAGAAACAAATTGCCACGTGCCTCGCCGTTCTGCTAACGGGCTGCTCAAGCAAAGCCTACGCAAGCATCGCGAGGCATGGTGGTCCGACCGTGCTTACAGCTTATAAGAACGGCTTAACAACTTGATCAAGATAATAACCGCCCACTTGCCGTACTTCCATATCAGCACATTTCTAGATGAGGCGTGGATGGGCTGGTGAAGCACGTCGAGGGACTACTCCGCATGGAAGCAGGTTCCCAGGAGACGGTTCAACGGACGATCGCATTATTTCACGAAGTCCTGTTTACGCCTACGTTTATTTCTATGCTCTAGTTTCCACATTGCTATTATTGTAAGCTAAAGAAAAAACGCAAACCTTCTCTTGGAACTGTCGTGAAATTCCAAAAGTTTCTCTTCCGTCTGCGTATGCTGTACATAAGGATCACACAACCCATTTGCACTGTACCTCGAATCGTCGAGAAACATACAATTTATTTATTTATTCCAGCATAGTGGGTAAAGAACGAGAAACTCAAGGAACTGTTAGAGTGGCTATTCTAGGCTTACAACCTAGCGACGACTGTTTACTGGGACCTCCATTTGCACAGATAGACTATGAAGGCATGGAGTAAAGGCATAGATAAAATTAACTGGTCATAAAAATAACCGCAAATGTTGTACCAATACAATTATCACACCAGCCCAACAGCTGGATCCGAAGCAGAACGCGTAAATGGAACGATCAAAGAGATGCGATTCAGAAGCAACATGATCTAGGCTTATTTGCTACCATATGGAAAAAGTACAACACAATCAGAAACTATTGCATGTTACTCATTAGAGCCGGCAAGTAAAATAAAGGAAAACCATGGTATCCAAGTTTAAAAGTAACACCAAACTGCTTTAGAGGTAGGTGAATGACAAAAGAGTTAAGCCTGGTATACAAGAACACAAAACGGGTAATGGCCTAACGGCTATTGCTACGGATCCCGCAAACGCAATATTGCTGCGGTTTGGCTCAGTGGTTGTAAACACTATGGAACCATCATGACTTTATCTCTTAGTAAATGTCATCGACTTATTCAACACCAATAGTAACCCAGAAGCTGCTGCAAGTGAGATGCTTTCTCCGAGAAGATATTATCGCCGGAATCAACAAGATCTGCCCAAAGCTCCCTAAAACCCCTGCCCACATCATAACGATAGATGTTGAGGTACTTGTTCACAGTCTACTTTGTTCCTATCCACCAGCATTTTGGTGAAAATTAGAATCCTCATCTTGATTTACAAAATAGGTTAGCGATCGGATCCTGCCAACTACTGATCTATTAATCTCCTACTAGTTTTATCAAAAGTGATGGAGCCAATAATCGTAGGTGAACTGACACGATATTTTTAAAGTTTGAAAATCATTTCAAGCCTTCACCATGGTTTCAGTTGCAAGCGACATTATCTCACCAATCTGCTTCTTGCTCTAGAATCACGGACCAAGGCGATTTAGAAAGGAATACTTATAGATGTGAGTTATGTTGAGCTTCCTAAGACATTCAACAGACTCAATATCTTAGTTCTTCTCGGGAAGCTTAGTGCATAGGTTATCAACCGTTTCCTGCTCACCTGGATGAAAGATTGCCTACACGACCGAACAATGAAGGTAGGAATGGCGTATACCTACTCAGAAAGCCTGTGTGTCTCCAGTGGTGTTCCGCAAGGGTCCGTCCTTGGCCCGCTACTGTTTTTAGTTCATATCAATTGTCTCTCAGCGAATTTTCAATCCCTAACGCAAATATTTTCAGATGATATCAAAATTTGTGGAACTCATTGCTCAACAACCCAAAGTCATGTACACACACGCGTGACGCGATTGAATATTTGGGTGACTCCTCTCTATCCTCTCACCAGCTTCTCGCAGCGCAGTCACTGTACGCCCATCCGAACCGGATTTACCAGCCATACACAGTGATCCATCATGCGTGGAATTATCTTTTACGATTAGAGCCTGGGTCATCACTAACCGTTTACACTGGCATCCGTGATTAGCCGCAAGCGGATAACTCAAATACATTGAGCAGATTTCCTTTCTGTGTGACACCAAACGATACAGAATTCTCGAGGCAGTCCGAAAAGCCTAATCTTATTCCAATCCGGCGTTTCACAACGCAGCTGCGAAAGAACTTGTGATCTCTCAATCTGTGTTCAGCGCTGTGTTCAGGTTCTGTTAGCAGGTTTCAGTCACTCGCCATTCATTGTGATCTTGTCAGCCAGTGCGCCTGCACAACCCATCACACGGACCGCGCGACCACCCGACCGCTCAATTGATCGTGTAACCACAACGATCGCCTAACTGATGTGCGCCCCTCGCAAAGCTGGAAAAGTGCAGAACGACAACCAGCCCAATGGGTCAGGCACAGACACCAGGTTGAATGGTAGAAATGCGAAGCCGAAAAGGCTGTAAGCAAAAGGCATTTGTGGGTTAGGAGAATGTCATCGTTTAGTTAAAATAGGTTTGGCTTGCTCGCATTCTTTGGAATGGTAACATCCGAAATGTGCAAACGTGTCCCAATAACAGGTGATAGAGAGAAATAGCTCCCAACATGCACGTTGATTCTGTACTGCGTGCTCGACAATTCCGCTCATTAAATGTTTGCTTATCCTAGTCCAGAAGCGCGACCGGTTAATCGCAGAAGCCGAGCAGAGGATGAACGATAAGATTACTTCAATGGAAGCCAGTACGCACCAGAGAAACGTAGCGGCCTCTAAGCAACGGTATGGTGCACAACCTGCATCCTTTGAACCGCAAGCAGTCACATTCTTACCTCCGTTGTCTTCTTCAACTTTGGTAGAACGCCTGGCAAAATCTGACCGTAGATGCGAGAATGAAACCGTAAGCATGGCGACGAAAATCAGACAACACTGAAAACGTCTGGTTAAGCAAATTCCACTAGACCTGACTTCTAGCATTAACAATGATGAAACAGCCAAACATCCACCGTCGGCACCTGTAGCTCAAATGTCTCTTGTTGAGACAATGCCCCGCGGGACGTGGTACATATACAGAGATTGCTGCAAAGGTCAGCCGGGAGGCCGCCGTTATGAACTGCTCTGTTGTAAACGTCGTCAACGTGAACTGTGATAAAAAGGAAACAAACAACATTTGTCAGCAGGTCAGGACAAAGGATTACCCTACCTTGTTGATCAACGAAAATGGGATCCAACAACAGTGTCCTGACTGGTGTGTGCTCAAATGTCTATGAATCTACCGCCATCCCATTGCGGGATAAGTTAGCGGACGACCAAGACAAGTGAAACTCATTGTGCCTGCTGATGAGTGTCACATCCAAACCCATAAATCTATTACGGATTCCTCGTCATCCAAACTCGCCACATTATAGAGAACACAGACTTCTTCGAGTAAAACTAGAATCCTCCATCGATGTAGAAAGCGGCTTGCTCTCAGAAAGCGCGCCAGGACACGTATCCTGTGGGATACGCATCTACCCTGATGTCCCTTGGAGCGCACGACAAACAAAACGAAAGATCGAAGAGGGACACAGAAAGCCATGCCGTCTAAATACAAGCTTCATACATAGCGTGCCAGAGCATCCTTCTAACGATGTTATTAAGGACGGAAAGCACGATTAAGAACAGTGGTGGTTATTCGTGAACAACTATCTTTGGATAATATTGTGGCACTATCGCTCACCAGGATAACTCACTTACTAAAATATAGAGGATGTAAACCTAGAATCCTAAAACTCGTGGTTCAGTCAAAGAAATGGCAACGTATATTATGGATCGATTGCGGAGAATAGGAAAGTCTTCCTTCTGCTCTACGGTTAAAGGCCGCAGAAGGCTTACAAAGTTAACTACCAAAGCACTTGAAGTAGCAAATGTACCGATGATGCTACAGTAGCTCCAGTTGATTGCTGCTTTACTTGACTCAGACGTACGTCTACAGGAAGATTGAGAGGCACTTTGAACGAATTAAGTTTCAGACGAGATATCATTAGCCCAACAAAAATAGAGTAACTGCCGACCTCCCATCGGTCGGCATTCTCCCACACTTTACCCCTTCACCCCGTTGTGGGCTCATAGAGACCGAGAAACTGGCCTGCATGTATACGAATGCTCAGTGTTTTTTATAAGCTGGCCGTACTGAAATATCGCTAGGCTTCCGGGTCATATGATATCATTGGTATCACTGAGACGTGTTTGCACACGGGAATGACCGACGCTGAAGTTTCGCTACCGGGCATGTCACTCCTCTGGAACGATAGACTCACAAAAGGAGAAGAGGTAATCCTGTATTACCGAAGCGACTAACAGTGCGAAGCCGTGGAGGACTCAGACTCCCAGTTCCTCGACTCCCCTTAGTGTCTCATGTAGTGAAAAAGTAGAAACACTTGTCTTATTGTCTTGCTGTACCGTTCCCCTAACTATACACCGGAAACCCACGGCCACCTTGCGACTGCGTTAAGATGCATCTTAAAAGGAAGATATACACACATCCTAAACATGGGTGCTTTCAACATACATTGTTTAGAAACCTTTGCAACGATTGGAGAACAAAGCAAAGCCGATCTACAGGACCTCGTAACCACAGTTCCTCTGTAA
This sequence comes from Dicrocoelium dendriticum, assembly GCA_944474145.2. Lineage (NCBI taxonomy): Eukaryota > Metazoa > Platyhelminthes > Trematoda > Plagiorchiida > Dicrocoeliidae > Dicrocoelium > Dicrocoelium dendriticum. The sequence goes on along the minus strand of OX104060.1, from coordinate 64,021,465 downwards.
CATCAAATCAGTTTACTCACTCGGCTCGGAACAGATAACATGTTATCTGTGCTGGATCTTATGCTTAACAACGAAGAGCATATAATTGATGTGTGGTGTGCGTGTGTGTGTGATGGTGGTGTGGGATGCCTGTTAAGTCGCAGTGAGCACGCAGTCATCAGTTTCAACTTCGACTGCTATACGGAATATCGGAATGAAAACGATGAGACTGTGCGAAAAATCACAAGCGGAGATCGATTAGCCTAGCTCGTCAGCACAATAACTTGGTCCTTCCTAGCCGAAGAACCACCAGAAGTCGCCTGGTTCGATTTCGTCAACAAATGTAGTCCGCTGATTGCAGAGGCTTCAGAGATAAGAGCTTGCAATATGTGTAACTCAGTTCCTTTCGTTTGGAACAGAACTCGAAAATAAATGACAATACGTACCGCAGCATAGCTAATGTACAGAGAAACTCGAACGCCAGAAACTTAGTACAACTACGTAGCTCAACGTAACCACTGCACGCAACTGCAAACAGAAGACAGAATCCGCATATCAGCAGAACATCGCAAAAAACCTTCAGTGCTAACCACAAACTGCCGTACAAGCACCTCAATAGCCTACGAAAGGTGAGGCAAGAATTTCCTCCACTCAGGACGGCTGATGGCCCAACAAGAACGGCTGTGGAAGCAGCAAACGGGCTGCGGATGCAATATGCCCCCACCTTTCAGAGGGTCTTGCCATCAAGCGATCTTCCAACCTTTGTCGTCTCCACGCCAGGACTAACCCACATCACTGTTTCCGCGGTGGCTATAATGCAAAAGCTGAAGTCACTACGTAAACAAAGCTCGCCGAGTGTCGATATCATTCGTCCAGAGACACTGAAAGCAGCAGCCAGCCAACTGGCGTGACTTTTACCTCAGTTGTTTCAGGGCTGCTTAGACCAGAACCAAGTTCCCGTTAAGTGCAACCTTGGAATAATAATCCTGATTCACAAAGCTAAAAGCGTGAGACTAGGGGTACTAGCACCGCAGCGAAGCGCCTTTACGGCGTACAATTGACACATTATTATTATTATTATTACTCTACACGCTTATGCAATCCATTGTTACGGATGCACTGGTGTGTTGTACGAAAAACTACAGCACCATCACACTTGAGCAGCACGACTTCCGTCGACAGCGGTCATGAACAACCAATTTATTAATCACACGCAGTTGTTGAATCCAGACAGCTGACGCTGGATAAGGCGTTGATGTGATCTAACTGGATTTTTCGAAGGCTTTCAATCGTCTAGACCATCGGATATTACCTTCCAGCCTCCAACATTACGGGATCGATGACCCACTTTTAAGCTGGATTGCCTACTTTCTACTTCAACGGCAATTAGTGGTCAGAGTTCGGAGCGCTTTATAGGTCGAGTGTGTTATGACGCAAGGCTCAGTACCAGGTCCATGTTTGTTTTTGTTCATTAATGACCTCGTACAGAATATCGCCTCATACTTCCTACTGTTTGCCAACGATATCAAGATCTAGCGCAGGATCCAGGTGAACGCCGACCGGCATCTGCTTCAGAGTGACCTAGACACGTTATATCTATGGTCAACCCAGAATTTACTGCATTTCAAAGTGAGTAAATGCAAGCTACTTTCCATCCGACATCAGAGCAGCTACTCATACAGGCTGGAAACGAATGTACTGTAACAGTCAACTGTCGAAGGTGACTTGGGTGTGCTGGTTCAAGATGATCTGCATTGCTCTAGGCGATACGAAAAAGGCCTCGAAGACTGGAAACCAACACGTCGGGCTGTTGCGACGGGAGTTTGGACAAATAAACAGCTGGCTATTTCGACAAATAATCAGTGTATATGTTCGCCCCCATGTCGAATATGCAATTCAAACCTGGCATCCATGGTTAAAACACGACCTTGATGCATTGGAGCAGCCACAACGTCGGGCATCTAAAAACGTAATTGGAATGCGCAATCTTTCGTATGAGGGGAGTCTGGAACGGTGGGAAGTATTCAGCGGACGCTATCGCATGTTACGAAGCGACCTAGTTATGGCGTACTTGATTCTGCAAGACCCACATAATGCGTGCCGTCCTTCACTACAACTCAGCAGCAATACAAACCTGAGGGGCCACTCATCGAAACTTACAAAATAGTATAGCCGTCTGGAGTGCCTCAGGAATTTTTTTCCATTCGTGTCTGTCACCCGTGGAATGCTCTCCCAGAATCGGGCGTCTCTGCCCCGACATTAACATTATTTAGAAGACGGTTGCATGAAGCACTCATCCACTTACACTTTGCCACTTAGCGCTATGTCTACATCCTACACCTGAAGTTTAGCATGGATTTATTTAATACTAGCTGTGGGTGCTGTGAATCTATGCAAATTGCAGGACTACAGTGGGACAAACGATAAGTCCTTATTTGCTTATTTAAAGTACTAACTGTTTTACTGTTAATATCATTATTAATATTTCGATGTCCCACCAACTATCCAATAGACCTTGTGAAGCAACGCTGCGTAACCCTGTTAACTTCATTGTTCAACATCTGACTGTGCCTACCTCTCGAACGACCTGGAAGAGAATTAGGACTAAACACAAAAAGCAGCTCTCCCTGTACCCTGCCAAATGACACCAGCTGACGTTGAGCAGCTACTACAACAGCACATTTCTATAGGGGTATTACCTTCTAAAACACGCAACTTCTGTTAGAGACCTAGATATCGTCATCCAAGAAAGGCTAAGCATGCACTTCAGTGTTCAAGAAGAGCAAATATAGTTATTTCGAAGTTAAACCTTTTGAGGCAAGCCCTTGATACCTTTTAGCAACAGTTAGTACCCCCTGCTGATTAACCCATAAATCCGTCCTCACGTTGGGCATGCGAATCAGATCCGGTGTCCATGGTTAAAATGAGACTTTCGTCCCTTGGAGCAGCCCCATCTAAGAGCTACCTAGACCACAAGTGGATCGTCATGTCTAAACAGTTTAATCAGCATGTTTACCTCAGACTAACTATGGGTTCGGAGAGATTTCTTTCTAACTAACCAGATACTAACAGAAGACGATGAGTTATGTAAATCCCTGTTGACACTACACACTTAAACACAATTCCGAAGTCAAGACCAGCAACTAGTAACCAAACACTTCCATTTGGATTGCAGGTATTTAGCTTCCCAAAATTTGCTTACACTGAGATGCATTATCAACGCATGTGGTGAACGCAGTAAACATTGCAACTTACAGATGGTTATTCGAGATTTATCTATGTGTTACGCACTACAAAACAGTATGATAAAATTCAATATCTAGACTACCGATATTTCACGTTCCACGCCCGAACATTTTGAATTGATTTTCTTTTGCACCGGCCCTCCTGTACTTGTTGCATTTTATCCCATAATACATTACTGCGCTTTTAGAATCCTGAAATTCCTCTGATTAAAATCTACAAATATCTGATTGTTTTCAGTCTGCATTTCTAATGCTTGAGCTCCAATCCATTAATGGCCGATATATTCATCCACTTGACGATTGCTAAACCGGGATGCGCAGTGCCATCTTTGGAAATAGTAACATCAACGCTCCATGGGCATTTATAAGCCCTGCTTACTACAGCGCAGTAAATAACTCAAGTTACTTTTATTGGACTGGATTGCGCATTGTCGAGGAATGTTACATTTATAGCATTGGTCTTTGATGTACCTGACTTGTACATGTGATGTGATGATTCTTAAAAGAAAATGCTTAGTTTACGCCAGATGTGGCGCTGCTGATGCTTGGAGAACAAGTGGTGTATCGCTACACTTCCATTTAGCTGATACTTTGTAGATGCACATAACGGCTTTAGAATTGTATGGGATATTTTGTTGTTGAATGTGACAGAACAAGAAGTTGCGATAAGTACAATGACGACGATGAGTGCTAATGACGGTTATTCTTGATAAACTATTATGGCTCCTGTAGTGTGCATTTTTTGGAGGGCTACATCTTGATTTGCTGAGAACTATACTGTGTTACTTTCTATAATAAAGCCGAAGGCAGTTGAAAAGTAAACGGTGAGCCAAGTAAAAAGCAGTTGTAAAGCCTGAGGTGGTTGATGATAGTTAAGGAAGCACTTAAAACAGTGTCTAACGTTATAAGCATTTGAATGCAAAAATAACTAATAATTCCTACTATGTAAAACATTTGCCCCCTTTGACCACTTCGCAAACGCAGAGTCGGGACAAGTATTGCGTTATCTCAACACTTCGACTGTCCTCGTCCATCGTGGACGCAGTACATACAAGAAATAGACGATAGTGCAAACATTCATGAACAAAACACAGCAACACAATCCCACACACACACACACACACACTATACACTTTAGCTAGAGGTTGGAAACACCTCAGCTATTGCGCCGCAATACCTAAAAGAAAAAGGGAATAAAATTCAACAGGTGCAAGCCAGCTGGGCTACAGGTAAAGGATGGGGATCGTTCCGGTAAGCTACCGGTCGACTACTATGCAGCAGAAAAAAGTAATTTACTATGCAAAATTATAAAATGTTAAATAATGAGATCGTAGTTGGAAGGAGAGGCTAAGAGGGATGGGGTGGGACAAAGAAACTCCCAGCACGAACGCCACTGTGGTCTACTCCTAGCCACATCAACAAGTGTACCCAGTCAAATGTGTTCATCGTCTTTCGGACCCCAACCAGGGAGGCGAGACGCTACAACTGACGCAAGCTTCGAAGTGATAGTCTTCCTTCCTCTCGACCAAGTCATCGCTTGGCCACCTCTCCTCTTCTTCCATCCACACCCCAGGCGCGCAAACAAGGTACGTCGCGGGGGGTGGTGGGCTGGCATGCGTAACACGTGGCCGAGCCATCGGAGCGGGGTGCGGGAAATAACGGTACTGAGCGGTTCACAGCAATACAATAAGTACCAGGGCAATCTGAATGATTGCTTCAATTGGTTTTGTGTGCAAATTACTGGACGACTCTTGGTGATCAACAGAGCTTCACCAAATGTCAGAGGGTTCGGATTACTAACACACAGAGGAGCATTTGAAAGCGTTTGATGTGTCGACATGATGACTCGTGGTCACGAGATGATTAGCGTTGGAGGAAATAGGGTTCCGCTTTTCCAGTTGATCCACTGCCTTGCTGCAACATGGAGAGTCTTAAATAATTTAAAAGGTGTTCGAAATCGCGTTGGACGAGTCGAGGTTCACACTTGCCAGTACAAACGTCACGGCAAGTATAAGTGGAGTCGTGGATCACATGATGGGCTGGACTGCCCGACAGAATGCTCGGATGGTAATAAAGTACTAGCCATCGTGTGGGGTAGATGACTCGAAACTAAGTGGCTGTGTAAGTGCGCTTTAATGAAGACACAGGCTTATACCCAATGCCACTTGTGATATGGTCACTTTTGAACGGTAGGAACTAATAAACATACTTTTCCCTTCGTCGTGCGCTCCGATATCTTTATTTTGTATAGTCGAGTGTGGATTTCAACAAACGTTTCTTGATACCCATTAGACAACGGAGTCCCATGTAGGAACTCCTCCTCGGCTTTCAGTGTCTCTGTGCTAAAAATACAGTGGGTTCTGTAGAACAAAGTTGTCACAAGGCTGTTTTGTATACAAATGTAGCAAAGCTGGAAATATGGTGTTGTCCGCTCCATGTAGCTTTACGGTGAAAAGCTAAAGTGTACCATCGTGAACAATACGTTCGAAAACGGACGGCTACTCGACTGTTTCCTCCTTTGGCACACAGAAAGATTAGAGTGGATTCGATTCAAAGGAGCAAAAGGACTATCAAAATGTTCACTGCTGGGGAAGAAGTCGTCATTCTAACGTTACTTCACCAATGCTGGTCGCGAGTTTTCTTTCAACGAAACCCAGGAAAATTGCTGTCAAAACAAGTTCCAAAGGATTGCCCATTGTTTATACGCAGCCCATTCAAATTCAAATCGGACAATTTCTGCGCACATCAGAATGAGTTCGCTTAGGAATTCTAGCGGAACGCCCATGCACATTTTCTGGTTTATGAGGTCGCACAATTCATCAAATGTTTCGCGCAAGGGCACATTGGTTTCCCCTCTCCTTTAGTTCCTTGATTGCAGTATACTGCTCGGCTTTCAAGCAAGAACACTGGGTTATTGGTATGTTCGGATAACGTTTCAAGATGTTTATCAATTGTGCACGAAACCACCCTGCATTACTCCCTGATAGTAGTGAGAGGTCGCTGAGTTGACCATACAGATTACTCTGTGTAACTAGTCCGACGATTCTTTTTGTGGCAGCCGATATATTATCTCCAGTGAAAGAAGTTGCAGTTGTTTTCGTACGAATTGAGTGGATGGCAAATTGTTCATATCTTTTCGACGTTCTGTGGGGACTTGTGCACTCGTAACCCTGGTAAGGGAAATGCTTAGGCGGCGCATCCTTACTTTTCTTCCGGCGGATGGTTGCCGCTGAAATGGCATCAGATTTCAAAAGGGGAAACCAGCGAAATTTATTGGTGTGCCGACAAAATGTCAGTTTCACACTTCCGGAGGTTTCGTCCAACAGTTCAAGGCATTATTAACAAACGCATCACACAGAAAAATCCTTAGCTTGAGACAGCTGAAGCCCATTTCTTGAATGGCAGGGCGCGGAAACGAACGAGCCTAAGAGATTTACTTTGGAATACATACAAGTCTGATTCAGACACCGGAAACTGGAATGCCTACATAACCGAGCGGAAACGTTGTGTCAAATTTGTCCACGAAGACAAATTGAAACAACGACAGGATTTGGCGAAGATGTTTGCTGCAATCCTAAACTACTTTTCAGACATGTTAACCAACTTCGCAAAATACAGTGCATGATCCAGCCACGAAACATCCTCTGTGGGCAAGGGCGAACTGCCCACACAGCAACTAGTGCTCTTAGACATCACGGTTTTTGTACTTTTTAGAGCGCACCACCGTATCACACCACACTCACACAGATCGCATTAGCACCAGGATTTACTACGTCTCATACACTGTCACGAATGTGATGTGGCGACTGCTGTCACTACGCGAGTACAGTTCATCTGGTCCTGATAGCATACGACCTAAGTCACTCATGGTAGCTATCACGAGCTTGTTTGAACGATTATCTGTTTCTCTAACGCTCTCTCGACGAGATGCAGGTCCCAACTATGTGGAAGCGTGCAATAGTCACCTCCCCTTAAATGGGAGACAATCGTGAAGTGCCCGCAAACTACCACTCCATTAGTCTTATTCCCGTAATTGTTAAACTCATGGAATATGTCACTGAAGATGCACTCATGGGATAGTTAGTATGGTGCAATATTATTATGAATAAGCAGCATAGATTCCGCTGAAAACGTTCATGTACGATAAAGTTTTTGTTTGGCTGTACCACCTGGACGGAATCCGTCTATGCTGGAGAACTAGTCGACCCAATCCACGTCGATCTCTGTAGGGTGTTTAATGTTCTAGACCAGCGCATTTTTCTTTATAAGCTTCAGCGCTATGCGATCGGAGACCATAGCCTGAGTTGGATACATTCATTTCTACTCCAACGCCAATTAAATGTGCGAGTTCTTAGCACTCTCTCCCACCCGATACAGGTGCACGGTAGCGTCTCTCAAGAGTCGCGATTGAGCCACGACTGGTTATTGTTCATACATGACATCACTGAGATGTTGACGTCAAACACTTAATTCTTTGCGGATGATCTCAACTAATCAAACGAATAGACAACCTCGCAATACTGCAATGCGAACTCAAAAGGCTTTCGAGCAATCCGCTCAGAAGCTGCTTGCATCTAACCCTGTCAAGTGTAAAATAATGGATATGCGCCATCAGAGCACTTACGAATCTCGATCAGGAGAAAACGCCTTGCAGCGCTCTACTATTGAAATTCGTCTTCGTGTGCTCATGCAGGACGATCCCGGATGATCAGGACAGGCTGAGCAGTGAAAAAATCAGCCAACAATTATTTTTACTGCGGAGGGCATTCGGCTGGTTTGTTCCCACCTTTTTCTCGAATTTGCTCAATACTTAAGTGTGACCACATATGGGATAGGCTATCCATTTGTGGCACCCCTGACATGAAGATACCTCCCTTCTCTTGATAAGCTACAATAGTGAGCGACAAAACTGTTGAAGCGTTGCTCAACCACCCTTAATTCCTGAGATTAAAGACTCTAGGAGTTTCAGCGAACAGTCTCCTCTAGTGCGAGGTGAGGTCATATTGGTGTATCAAATCCTAGAGGCTCCTAACCAACCAAGCCGATCCTTATTGAATCACAGCCAAAAACATCACTGAGAGGCCACTGTTCAAAGTTAGACACACAGTACAGCGAATGGAAATGTCACCGGAGCTTCTCCATTTGTGTATCCCAGCAGTGGGATTTACTTCCGCGTTCTGTCATCTCCGCTCCTACATTAGCGGAATTCAAAACCCGACTTGGTGATGCAATACAACCTTTGTATCACGTGATTTAACCCAATTATCTGGGACACTGAAAGAACTAACCAAACAATATGTTCAAATAAAATTTGCGGCAATGCAACCGCTACGCTTTTGATACATGCAGTTTTGAACGGAGTCTTTACCTACGCAAACTAGTAAGCGTATCGCTTTTTATCCATAAACCCATTGTTTCTTCGTGTATTTCTTGCACGAATTGCGTCCGCGACTGATGAGAGCAAGCGAAATTTCTACTATGATATCGCACAGACAGATTACAATCTAAGTGGCCAAGGTTACTTTACTCCCACATTTTAATGATCGTGATGATATATTCGACGTTGCTCTTATACTGATGCATATGTGCCTGTAATTCTCTTTAAGCATTTTACGCGTATTAAAGAACATTCAACCTTTTTAGTTTAATACCCGAAATGAGTATTAATTTTCCTCACCTTCATTCCGATGGTCGTTTCATTTCGTGTATCATTACCACATATTTTTTGCTCTGTTTCTTTTGTGGTTCGTGATATTCTTGAATTGATCGGGCTGGCTGATTTTGCCATTACCGCAGTGTCTCCACCATTGCGGAGAGCGCCACTGGTTTTCTTTGGGTTACATTGGTTGCCCATATTTTTCTTTCTATGCATGATGTCTAAAGCAGTTCCAGCGGCTTCATCTAACCGCGACACATCAGTAGAAATTTCTCTTTTATTCTCCAAAACAGACACATTTGGGGCCATTTGTGCACTGCCGTTCAATCTAACCGGGTCTGAAGTAAAACGGAATATTATACACACGTTTGTTAGACAAAAGTTGCAAAAGGTTCTGCTGTATGAGTAGCAAAATCTGCAATGATATTTGTATTCGTACCCAACCTCAAGGATTATAGACAAGGGTATGATTATCCGAAGCTAGACTCAGCGTATCAGCCAACGGTTACCAATGAGGTCATTGTATCAGCCCTAAGATTACAAAATCAGCCAGGCTTTTAAACTTGATACTGCGAAATGATTTCCTGCTCAATGTGGTAGTAGAGCGAAATTATGTGCCATCCATTGCGTAAGGTATGCAGCTTCAGCCTTTAGGCTCTCTTATGATCATATTTACAACTACATGCAAATATTTTCATTATTTGCGTCCCCCAAAGTCAATGTAATTATGTCGCACAAATTGCCCCCCTTAGAAGTTATTGCCCTTTACTAGGTGAGCATTGTGCTAAAAGGAGTATTACGTATGAGCATGTAACCTTTCTTCGTTCTGTCAATCAAACATGAACAAAGTGTTCACTTCGAGCGTTCATCATATTGCCAATCTTCAGAACATTTAACAGTCTTGTACGATTCGAATACTTTTGGAAATGAATTCAGATGATAAAGGTTTGGACAATGGGCATCTGACAGTGGACAATACGAAAGTTCTTTCGGTACTTGCACAATATCATTTGTGTTAGGTTTAGCTGAAACAGCGCAACGTACACGTGACCCAGCAAGTTGGGTTTGTCCTGTTAGTTTTATTGAATCCATCGGTTTTCAGCAGTGGAGTAAATATGGATGCTTCAGCACCTAATTACATGCGTCAACCTGCCGGTAAAACTTGAAAACAAGCTAGTAATTTGTAAAGTATGGAAACAAGGCGATTGATTATACCAATTCGTTGGTAACTACGGAGCAAGTTGTATAGGCAGAAAGAAACCGTATATTTTTGTTTCCCGAATAAAGGAGCCTGTGCTAATATGGGTACAACAGGAAATTGTTAAGCATTCCAGCTCTCTGATACTTTGTGCTCGCCTTGGCCGCCAGCTTTCTCACTTCGTAAACACCCACTGGTCACGGGACATTGGACAGAGTTTGGATCGGTGTTCACAAATATGTTAGTTACATCATTCTACTCCCCACTTCCTGCCTTTCGATGGGGCTGTTGCTATGAGCCGGATGAAGGCAGCTCTGTGTGTGTGAAAATCAATTACTTTCCAGCTTAAGGCTGCTATGGAGATAAGGGTGGAGTTTCCGTCATTCACTTTGCACCTCATGCTGAAATGGTCACAAGCATATTCAGGTAAATAGCTGCAGGTACCTAGTTGTATAACACTGAGGAGACATCATCATCATCAACAACAAATCTGCCATTCGAACGAATACTTTAATGCCGTACAACCAAGGTGAACTATGGAACGAAGAATAATAAGAGAGAGCGAAGGGGGGACTTACTGTAAAAGCTTAATGTCCTAAGCACACATTCAGGTTTCAAAGGCATACCGTCACAAACAGCTGTCGATCGGCATCAACGAGGCAGCTTCCTTACGGCAGCAATCATCGCAAGCTTTTCCAGCTAATCCGCACCACTGGTCCCAGAAAACCAAGCAGCAGCAAGACAATCAGAAAGAGCACGAGTGTCATGATTCACGATAAGGAACGCTGTACGGCTCGTTGGGCGGAGTACTTTCAAGATCAGTTCAGTGGACCCACTGCATCCGGACCCCTTGTTACTCAGGTGATGCAGGTTGATCCATGGGCGATTAGTTTAGCGACACCATACAGGCTGCAGACAATACGAAATGCATGCAATAACAGCTTGCGTCTTCTAACCGCATTATTCAAATTGCTAAAGGAAATTAAAGGTTTTAAACCTACATCAACCGGTTGTTTACAAACAGTTCTGGAATTATGAATGCTCGGTCGCTGCCAAGCACATTTCAAGATGTTAACTAGTAATCGATAGCTTTCAGAATCAGATAAACTATCAGATATCTAACACAAACTAGTTACCACTCACGATTTCCAAACTTATTCTCTTTGCACCAGTTTTCCAGTCTTCGCTGTGCAGCGACCTTGGTTATCGATTGAGTGGTAAGTCCCAATTCGATCGCCTTCTTTTCCTTTGTACAAGTGCCGCGATTTCCTATGTCAGTGTGTTCCAAATGACGCACTTCATACGTATTCTCAGGCAGTGAGATTGTAGGGATTTGCAGCTGAGACTGACATGTAGATTTTTCTAAGCCCTTCTGGTCTGTGGACATTAGGCTTCCTTGATCAAAGTTATGTCGAGACAACGAACTTGGTGATCTTTCCGAAGACGTGTGGAAGCTGTGCACACCATTCTCATCGGAATTAGCCACCACATCTGAATCAGCCTTGTGCCTATAGCCATTGGTGGCATGCGATTCAGTGTAGGATGCAGTTTGAGATGTGTCATTTTCCAGCCAACTAGCTGCACGTAGATAACGACTGCCTTCAAGCGTAGCCCCAGCAGGTATGGAGGAAGTAGAAATTGAGAACTTTTCCTGGACTAAATGATTTCGCGGAGGTGTGATTAACCTGCGTTACAACCGAAATGAAGCCGAAAAATTACCAATAGTCTCAACTATTTGTGGGAATAACTTGCAAAACACTGGTTAGGTAACAAGTTGTATTAATAGGGATTTGAATGTTGACGAGATAGTCACATTTAATGGAAGTTTAAGTTGCCCCATAGTAACCGCATCTAGCATTATTAAAACCGGTTGTATCCAACAAATTCATTGGCAACGCTGGCGTCTGCACGTTGGTTTGTACTCGCTTCAGGAAGGAATTTGTCGGATGGCTCAGTTTGTGCCATGTTTATTTCGTTCCGAAGCTCGTTGAGGTTGGTTATATGTTACCAATAGTATGTAATCTACAAATGTATAATCCTAGACTCAGCTAGCTTAACTGAAAATACAAACAAAAGGCAAGCCATCAAATATGTGCCTGTAAAACTCATGTTTTACAGTGAACAGTAAAGGGATCACGCATTTTCTATTCCCTAAGCAAATGATGACAAAAAATGAAAAACGCTATGCCTATGGACCGTAAACAACACCGGACCATCCACAGTGGCGTAACATGCTAGTCAAAACAATTGCTAGATTCTTAGGGTTTCCTTCAGATGTTGTTATCTTCATTTGCATTGTAATGATTTGGTCACTTAGCACTAACAGACAGTATAGCTTGGCTCAGTCGTGTCCACATCAGGCATAGATCACTTAACTCAAAGGTTATCCATTGAACATACCTGAAATCCGTCAGGGAACTTGAGGTTCCTATTCGCTTTTGCCTGAGCGGCTTGTTCTAAAAAGTTTTAGCAAAATTGGTGAAGTTTTACATAGCTTTCTGTTCGTGTTTTTCACTAATATAGAGAAGAATATTGCTTGAGAATGACTACGTTAATTTTTTCTGCTTGGTTAATTTAGAAAAGCTTAACTTGAACTGGAACAATGTCTTCTACAATTGATTTGCATGATTGGCTACCAATTATTTTGTGAACATGGTGAAAGCGCCTTAAACATCAACAATAGTATTTCTACTGTTTCGTTTGCTTTGAGTAATTGATTCAGTGTCCTTTTATTGTTTTGCAGTATGAAGAATTCAGCGTAGTCCAGAGAGTCACGGGCAACAAAATAAGATCTCAACTTGCCCAGGCAGCTAGTGGCAGCCCAAAAAGACGACAAAAACTTAGACAGAGACCCTAGTAAATACTACCTATGCGGTGTAAGCTATTCTTTTACTGGAAATTTAACTCTAGTGATTCCCTAAGATACTGACTGTTGAGTGCAAGGTGGTGCGCTCATAATGAGAATCTGTCCAAGTTGTTGATCTCCAAATGACACAATTAAATGCTACTTAAAATAGTTTGACTAGGTTACACGAAGCTAGTTCTTAGGATGACAGCAATATGGCATCCCTACTTCTGCTTATATGCCCAGCGTTATATAAACCGCTACCGAAACGAAAAGCCTAAAACGACCATAATTAGATTCCTAAAGCGTTCCATATCTTCATAACGCGTCAAACGCTAATATGTCAAAGCAATCTAAACGACCTTTAAACCACTTGTTTAAGGTGTTTATGGCAGCCAGTGCAATTGTTGGAAATAATCAGCAAATAAAGATTTATGGCCCTCATTTGGATAGTACTCACCTGTTGCTCGTACAAATCCAACAGATGTTCCAGTTCCTTCGGTGGTTGCACCTTGTTGTGGTTTAACAAATCGGATTGTAAACGAATAATTGTCTCAGACAAGCAACTGCCCAAATGCAGTTGTTCCAGCAAATATTCGCGCCGTCTGACCTCGACATCGCTTAACGTGTGTTGCGCTTCCAAATCGGCGCGCTCCAATTTTAGTTCATGAAGTCGGAACAGAAGATCAAACACTTCACGCTCGGCTTCACGCATGGGATGCGCACGGATAGCCTGTGAAATGAAGCGTTTACGGACTAAAGGTCCACTAAATTATATTATAAGTAAAATAAATAAAGGAAACGAAAACAAATGAACCAGAACATAGCACACATTGTGTTATCGTGTGACGGCTAGGTGCCTAAGTGGTGAGCCTTGGAAAGTTTAACAGCAGCACTCGGTAGGTACGGAAATCTGGCTATCAACTAAACCCCTAAACAGTCATCTGTAGCTCCAGTTACTTACTATTATTAGGATTATGTAATCGACACCAAAGGTGGGAATTATACGCACTACGGTCATGTAGACTATGACAGGTGGTAAACTTAAACGCCTAGGTAAATGCGCAAAAACTGGATTTTACTTCTAAACATAGTGGGCAATTCGATTTGTGTGCAAGTCGCACCGCTCAGCATCAATCTGTAGAACGAACCATTCCGCTGCCCATTCCCTTCATTATTTTATCTGGATTTGATGACTTCCGGGTGACGATCGCTTCTGATGCAACACTGCTTTGTTTGATCAGGAGTGACAGCCGTTTTGAGATGTGAATTTGGGAATTAATGCCCATCAGTGGTTGCTGTGCTACCACAACAACAAGCCGAGCATTAGACGCAAATCACAAGGGATAAAAACGAACAGTTTGGCATCTAAACAGTCGAGTCTAGTCATAAGTCGAACTACGACTGATGCATAATTGAACCGTGTTCTTTCTGGTCACTTGCATCATGTTTGAAGACAGTAACTGTCACTTACTGCCTTCTAATCCTTTGAGGCGTTGCTGCGCATTAGATCTTTTTAGGCAAGAAACTAAAAGCGGAAACATATGTGCAGATTCTGCGCACGCCTCTCAATATTCCTCTTCCTTACGATCACTGTGAGCGTGGATACGGACAAGTGGCTACCAATTAGATTACGTTTCACTCTAAACTAAATATGAAACACTTCAGAATCAGGACTGAGTCATAAGTAACGAATCGTTTCGACTTCAATAAAATAGAGAGAAATAGCAAATCCGGAAGGCAAATGGTCGACCGTATAAAGGGGAATCACGTTAAGGTTACTCCTTCATATCTCATGTGATAGAAAATTTGTAGCATGTGTTTCTCCGGAATATAGAGCAGTATTATTTCTTATTCATATCAACGATCTTCCGCAGCAGCTCCAGTCACCATGTGTCCTGTTTGCAGATGATTTGAAAATCTGGAGGATCATTGAAAACCAGGACGACTGCGTTCGCCTCCAGCATGACTTAGAGCGACTGTCAACGTGGTCCACTGAAATGCAACTCCCTCTTAACGCAAGCAAGTCGGAGTTCATCAGTATCACCAGGCGTCCAGCCACTCGATCACACACCTTGGACGGCCAGTTGCTCCATCCCAACACATCTGTCAGAGACTTAGGAGTTCTCTCACGACATGATTTAAGATCACTAGAAAATACAGAGAAATTGTACCGTGCGGGACTTCGTATGCTCTGGGCATTACGACGCAGTTTCTCCACATGGTCCGAAGAAACCGTCCCTCGTCTATTCACCTCGCTCATTAGACCAATCCTTGAATACGGTGCCCCAGCTTACCATCCGATAACCCAATGGGAAACTGAAAAACTGGAGCAAATCCAGCATATCGCAACTAGAATGATACCAAATCTACGAAAGCTTCCGTATGAAAAACGCTGTGAAAGGCTCGGACTCTACACACTATCCTATGGCCGAGTAAGAATTGATCTTATTATGACCCATCGAGTACTACACTTGAATCACTTCCCCATACTGCGGCCAATATTTCACCTGCGAGAACCCTGTAACACCCGAGGACATCGTTACAAACTCAGGGTCCCCAGCATGAACAAAGTATCACATCAGCTTTGTATTGAACGAAGAATCGTAAACTTATGGAATACACTACCAGAAGGATTAATAGAGGCCGATTCTGTGAAGTGTTTTAAAACTCGTATCGACGATTATTTTGGAAACCTGTGCTTTTGTGAAACGATGCACATACAGTGCCAAAAGAAGACATTGTATGTCCGGAAATAATGACGCTAGTACAAATTTCTAACCGAACACGGATAAACGATTAACGGATCAGACACAACTGCTGATAATTCACAAGTAAATTTTGATTTTTCGTAATTCGATAGAGTTGTACAGAATCCTTTCTACTTGCTCTTAAATACAGTCTCAGTCTCAGTCTCAGAGAAACTGAATACTGCACACTCAAAATTGAGAATTTTACAGTGTCCAAATGCCTACTTGGCTATGTGCAACAATGCGATACATGACTTATGAATGCTCTGCCAAATTTGGATTTACACGGCTATGTAACAAAATTGGTGGTCGTCTGTCTCACTGGCGGAGTCCAAATAAATAAGGAGGGCAGTACGAAAAGTGTTTGCATAGTTTCCGTGTAGCGGTCGGTCCCAGTGATTGAAAGTTACCTCATGAGAAAACAGACGCCTGCTAGTTCAACATACCAATATATTTAGGGGTATTGATTAATAATGAACTTTTCGAAGGAACCACAAAAACTTCTACTTTTGGAACAACTGTTTTGACATTGTCATGAATTTATGCATTAGCAAGGGGTCCTCTGTATGGTGAATAGCTAAATCCAAAGTCCCCAGGTACACGGGGTGAAAACTTATGATAAAACACAGGTTATCTAAAAAGTTTATACCTTTTCTTGCACATGGACGTATATTGATCACTGTTTCCAGTATTTTATTAATTATATTGTAAACAGCAGCCTTATTGGCCGCACTGGAAAATTACACTACTCCATTAAACAATAACATAAGTCGGTTAAACGATGCTTAGTGATAGTCAACTAGAGTGAATATTCAAATGGTTGATTAGCCGCACAGCTATAGATGGTACGCAATGTGCGCTTCTTCTACCTCAGACTGATAAGTTCAAACAATCGGCAATAACTTAAATTATCGCACGGATAGAGTTGCGTCAGTGTTAACGGTTTGTGACATAATATAGTGTATCTGAAAGTACATTTGCGCGTGAAGAGAAACTAATACCAGAACATAACTAACTGCTCAAAGTCGTTGCACTATGGTTTTAAAATGTCAAAAATACTTCAATTCTAAGTTCTTCAGTTCAGACAGAACAAATGGTTCGAGCTCATTCAGCTGTGTGTACTAACTTTCCGCATTTTTTCAACACGCTCACTGGCAATTCTGTGATCAAGCTCCATTTTGTCCTTGGCTTCTTCCAAAAGCCGGCGTTTATTTTGCAAAACCAATCGCTCTGATTGTAGGAGTTGGGTTGCAGTACTGCTGAACCCGTTGAGCTGCATTACCGGAACATCTGTACCAATCGTATAAACAATTGTAGGTGAATAACCAATTCTTACGTTCCCACAAACAATTTCATATACACTGATACAAAAACATCTCGACATTACCGAGGAACGTCCAGGGCTCCAAGATCACCGAATATTTACTTTTTCTCTTCCCATTTCAATAAAGAAAAGATGGCGGCGTTTAGCTCATTGTCATCTTCTTCACGCCATCGGCTGAATCTACTCTGTTTCATACCTCACTGAGCAGGGACGCATAACCGGGTGTAGTAACTTGGAGGATAAAACCAATTGGTACAACAGGTTGGATGTGCACGATGGTATATTCTCCCCTAATTGTTCCCCTCTACCATTCGATTGCCTTCTTTAGAAATTTCAGTTGACAGCAGATGAGAGCACCGGCTTGAATCACCTCAGCATCGAACCTAGGGACAATCCACGGTGTAATTCGCATAGTTGCGATGTGTGCCGCGGAGGTTACGCATTACACAGGTATGCTGCTTATACCATTTCCGACTAATCGTTAGTGTTTTGGTAGAGTGGGGCACTTTGTTGCGGCATTCATCCAATTCTTTGCCTACAATCATTTTATTCCCGAAACGTTGACTCACTGGTTAATCATGATTTACAGATCAACGACTAAAAAGTGTGTGTAATGTGTATAAGCAGGAGATAGATTCACGCTTTTCCAATTGTTTCCATCCATGGTTAGGATAGTAGTATGTTGATAGCGTGACATGACCGGGATACCCACAGCTATGGCAAAAGTTCAGTCAGAGATAAAACAATAATTTAAGATTTAGGAACTAATACAAACACACCGAAGTGGAGCGGCAGAGAAAAGATATGCAAACAGCTCCAATAGACTGTCAAGGTTGACACCGAATTCTCTAGCCGTGAACTGTCGTGTACGTAGGTTGAGGTCACCTAAAACATTAACCCGAAAGGTAAAGGTGTTATGACAATTGGAAGAGAGATTGTACTTCGCGTTTTGTTAGGGCAGCATAGTGAAGCTCTAGCGTTTCGTCCTGTTAGCATCTGCCGTTCCATATGGCGCCAGTATGGGGTCAATGCCTAGCCAACAGGTGCCTCAAACATCAGAGTCTAATGAAGATGATAGCGGTGTTCCATATCCAGAAAACGCAGTTGTCGCATCCAAATGAACTATATAGTAGTGGTTCTGTTGGCTGAATGCGCACAAAAGCCGTGCAATACATCATCGTAATAGCCACGTATTGTATGCGTGCGGAAAACTCCAGAGTACACCTACATTACAGATCTCAACTCGCAAAATCAGGATGCTGTCTAGTGATCGAAGGACACATAGCTAGATGTTCCAGTGTAAATTGTGGAAGGGATTGAATGTTAACTGCTGTGTTCTTCCAAAGATTTTGTTGTGTGATCATGCGCCGTAAGTAAGCGAAACAAACTGGTAAATACTAAGTGACAACAGAGAATCAAGTATCCTTAAAATGGCATTGAATCAACCAATGGAACTAGTGAGACTAGACAGTCATCGTACAGATGTAACCATGGTCATGTAATGAACTTGTACGACGCTTACTTTCTAGTGTTAACGCTTCTGTGCTTTGGCCAATAATAGACGTTTTAGAAGAAAAACAGCTAAAATAGAGACAAATGTGTAGTAGGATAAACCTTGTAAAGTCAGAATGATTGGCAGAACGTAAGATTGTACGACGGTAAAGTCAATACTTATACATGCGAGCAAAACTTGTTGTTAAATGACTGATAACTCACTGAGGGATGCCGTTCCCCTTGATTTCTAGCCTTGTCTCTTGTATGGTGGATAAGTTAGTGACAGCTTTGTAAGAGTGACCCTAGTTTGTTGGCTGCATTCTTCTAATACTGTTGACCCTATTATCGTTGTATTTTTCGTTTGTTGGCCTCGCAGCTCGTTTGGTTAAAACATGAAGCAACCGAATGGCGATGACGCAAAAAGACGAGGAAATTGACTGAGAAAATTTGTCTGACTAGAAAGTGGAACTTTTCTGGATAGAAGCCTAAGAATCTGCCACTTTAATGGCTGGGAACCGTTTCTCATATAGTGAATTTGAGGAACTAAGGGTACTCCTTACAATCGACGACTAGTAATTCAACCTGGTTACCTCTAACTTTTGACTAAGCCGCAGCTTAAGTTCTATTTTAATCTGCACCTTGCTCCTTTTCCAAAAAGTTCCATGGATTTGCCGCACTTCGGTGCTCGGGCTTCATTAGTTTAACTGATTCCACAGACAGCGGTTGAATCCAAGCAGAACACAGCCTGCAACTTAGTCGCAGCAGTCCTCATCGTGGTTCAGTAGTCTTGCCCGTTGTTTTAAAAGAGCAAGGTCGTGGATTTCAGCAGTAGGCCATGTAGAAAGGATAGACTTTTCTGTCAAGTCCGAAAAAGAATAAACCGCCGTCCAGCGATTTTCGAGATAGGTAGTATTTGGTTGATCCGCTTTGACTTTTCTTTGTGTCATCTTTCAAAAATAAGGTTTCCCGCAGCTATCTACTTGAAAATTTTCGGAAACAAGCACATTACGGAATTGAATAGAATGCATTACATGTGTGAATAGGAGGCTGCTAATGACGACCATTTGGTTGAAATCATTTGGCTAAAACGCCGCAACACCAGTAATGGTATCCAGTGGTTTGCGTTAAAGCGCAATCACAAAAAAGTAGAAACCGAAAGTCCCAAGTGATATCGGTAGGAAGTACCCTCGAACAAAAGAATTATTTGGTGATCACCCGGAGCAGTACAGTCTGACGGTGGCCACTGCACAAGCCATGGTGATCAAGTTACGAAACGGATTTGCTCAAAGTAGGAAACCCGAGTAATTGATTTCCAATAATGGAATACAATCCAGAAATTTTGAAATCCGTGCCTTCATAAAGAAAATGGATTTCTATCATCTGAGTTAACCCTATGTGAGACTTAGCAGTTAGTTACTAAAGCCAACGATACGAAACGAGATCAGTAAATCATGCATATACTACAATGATTAACCTCATATGCTAAGGTCGGGGCAAGTCCATTTTAATATTCCTTCCGTCGCTCAACAAATCTACCTTGGCCCTTATTTAGCCTACTTGAAATATCCCGACAAACAGGATTCATGATTGCGAATTAAGACGCCCTCCGCCTTTAGCCTTTGTATACTAAGTTTGTATACAGCACATACCAGAAACTAGTTGACGATAAGGAAATGAAGAGAATGATGACTCTAAAGAGGAGAGTAACTATACTCATTGACTTTGGGATCCCATCCATTAACAGAACGGAGTACAGCTCAGAAAGGTATCATGCGAACAGACCCCACAAAATGAGGAATAGCACGCATCGGCGGAACCAGAAATTCGTCACCGGAGTCCAAGGAAATATGGCTACATGTGGTTATTAACGATTGGAAACGTATAAATGTGCTGAACGAGCAACGTAAGAATAGGGAGAGGGTGTTGGTAGCTTGGTGCACAAGCGTACGGAACCGACTCGAGAGCAGCGGATAAGAGGCATACAAGCACTAACCGTAGCAGCGAGGGACGGAGGGGCAGGGTAGAACTGGTGCGGCCTAGTATGACAGGTTGGCATCAGATTGGTTCAGATTGCTATGTGTGGATAACAAGCGCACTAACAAATCCAGACTGATGACATGAATTCTAATGATGCATGACCAACTGAGTGAACGAAAATGTCGCGGCACATGTGAACAGAGCGTGCACGAAACGGCGTGAATACGAGAATGACCCAAATTGTACTACCTAGAGGGACAACGTAGAATCGGTGCGGTCCAGGAACCTCCAAAATCAGATAGACTAAGTGCATGATAAACTGAGTGAAGGGAATAAACAGAGCTTGCGAATGAATGCACTTAAGCAGACTGCATAGGAGGAGACTACGAAGAAAATCCAGCAGAAGCTACAGCAGTAGTGTTGGGAAAACCGCAGTTTTCCCAAGAATTACACAAACCGACAAAAGTTTGATGAATTATTACTCGTCATACTGATTTTAAAACGGCACATGCAAAGCCGTTCCAGCCTCAGACCATGATAGTGATTTACCAGTCGCACCAGGCCGTTGGAATACCCAATAATACCCAGTGTTTCATTGATGGACGCCTAAGTTATCATCCTAAAAGAAATCGTTCGGAGGTCTTGTCTTCTGCCTTGTTTGGATGAGCAGTCATCCGTTTTCAGTATGCCTTAACATTGCCTCAAATTTGTGCAACGTGACGTGGACGATTAAGTCACATATGCAGGCGTGGTTAATCGAGAATGTGAACGATTCAAATCACGCTCTCACAGACAACCAGTTTAAATAACACGTGTTCATATGCGGTTTTCAGTCACCAAAGGATGGCGACATACGTACGCGGCTCTTAAGCAAACTTGAAAAGGATCCTCAGAAGATGTTGCACAGTGTCACTACTTAATACCAGCGTCTGATTAAGCTGGAATACAATACAGACATGGTAAAAATTACTGACCACCATCTCGGTTCCATTGAGTCTCTGGAGGCCAACAAATGTCTTGCAAGCACCAGTCACCCACCCCACTCCGTCAGCAAGAAAACAACCCCATCACCATGTTGACACTATAATGAATACCATTGCGCTCGCTTTTGCTCGTTCAGACACTACCGATGTCGGCGGCGAAACAAGTTTGGACACAAAGACAGATTTTTCAATCTCAGTACAGTTTTAGGAAGCCCATGAGACAGAAACATCAATCAAGTCGTCCTGCTCAGGCCCCTCGCTCTCGCAGCCTCCAAGCTGCGTTCACATTGGATGTCACTTATCATCGAAGATTCGTATCAACGGGCATGTCACTAAAGTTCAACCAGACGCCCCATCCGACATCACGAGAATCTGCAAAGAGCTACGGAGTTCCATGCATAGCCCACCCGTATAATACCACCTCACCAGAAGTAGCCAGTGTCCAGGGCAGTTCGGTTCGCCTGACTGGTCAGCTTTCCTGTTCTGTCACCTTCGGAGGTACCACCAGCACTGATGTTCGCTATAATGCAAACTCCCATCTCAATCTACTTGGATGGTAGTTGTTAGACAAGCAAAGATTTGCAACTTACTAACTGAACGTCATCTGCCGTCGACTTCATGTTTCAATGGCAAACTCTATTGCCCGTGATTCCCTAATGTTTTCTAGCATGGTATTAGTTGTTGCACATGAGCTCACTCAACTGTCCGGTTAAAACCTGGTTATGTTCTATCGTTTCGCTCAAAGCGACAAGGGCTCTATGTCACGCTTCCGGTGGTAGATCAGGAACTATGACGTCTCGAAGAAATAGACATCACCTCTCCGGTGACCTATCCCCCCTGAGCAGTTCCGATTGTTGTCCTCGAAAAGGCAAATGGTTCAGTTCGTATACTTGACGACTTTGCTACCGGATTAAATGATTCTCTGGAAGATCATTGCCATCTACTGCCGATTCCGGAAGATATGTTCACCATGCTTAATGGTGACATTTGTTATGCCAAGCTGGGTCTGGCGGATGCCTGCTTTCAAGTAGAAGTATCTCCAGCCTCGTGAACTGCTTCTTATTCAGTATAACTACCTACCGTTCGGAGTCAAGTCAGCTCCTGCTATCTTTCAACAGATAATGGTTTCGTTGATCTCTGACGTAACCGGCGCTGCAGTGTGTCTCAACGAGTTCGTTATACTATATGAAAGGATCTCTGAGGTTCGAACTCGTGTTGAAGAATACGGGTTCCGGTTGCAACTGGACAAGTATCCGGTTTTCCTCTCGTGACCACCAGGTGGCATCGCGGGTGGGCTGGGTATATCGCGAGGTCGCGCGCGCCTGCGCGGATTTCACCCGGTGACCGAATGATAAGACAAGCGCGTAATCTTTCCGGTCATCGGTCGACAATGCCATGATTAGGCGATTTTGGCGAATGCGAACGACAGGACCTGTAGCAATTTCAGAGGGGAATTTTAGTAGAAAAAATACGCAAATTCTGACAGACATCTTGGTAAAGCATGCGAAAGTACGGTCAGCTCTTTCGAAACCTTTCCTTAGTGTTCTGATCAAGAGAGTAGAGTGTACGGAGGTAAAACACTAGAGTGCCCCCGCGAAAACTTAAAATAAAATGTCACGACATCCTTGACGAGCAAAACTCATGGGGACGTCTAGTATTCTTGTCCACTTCACCGTAAATGCACAGAAGGACAAAGGCACCGTAAAAAATACAGGTACTCATAGCTAAGTGTTAGTATATTTTCTGGCTTCGAAGGAACAACCTGTGGTTCGCACGGACAGTCTCTCTTCAGGTCTGTTTAGTTCAAGCGATGAGCACTGCTCCAGACAATTTCAGCACAAGATGGACCCGTGGGCAACAAAGCACAACATAGACTGTTTTCTCATTTGAGTGAAAGGCTGCTCTATACCGATTTTCCTGTTGAATATCGGATTGATTTCCATGGACATTGAGAAAGCAATCTACGTTTCTCCAACAGTATACAAGACCACAGCCTTTCCATGGTTTGATAGATGGAGCTATTTCCCTTTGCGAAAAAGGCTGTTCAGTATCACATTTTTTAAACTCATTCATACCTTGCAGCCAGGAGGCTTTGGCGGCTTTCTTCCAAGTTGATTTCCACCAACTGACTTCTTAGTCGTACGAGTTCACGTCTGTGGGATAAAGAAACACAAATATACAAGCATGCTTTGTGTTACCAGGTTGCGCTCAATCGATTTTAACGCGTAATTGTTGCTCACTAATCAGCTGGGAAGCAATTGTGGAAGACAAGGTCAAATCAGGGAGTTATAAAACTTTAAAGCTAGTAATAACGAGACGGAAAC
The DNA here is from genome assembly GCA_944474145.2 of Dicrocoelium dendriticum. Classification (NCBI taxonomy): domain Eukaryota; kingdom Metazoa; phylum Platyhelminthes; class Trematoda; order Plagiorchiida; family Dicrocoeliidae; genus Dicrocoelium; species Dicrocoelium dendriticum. The sequence goes on along the minus strand of OX104060.1, from coordinate 63,997,690 downwards.
ACACGATCGAGCTAACGGGGAAATCGACAGCCAGTTACTGCACAAGCAGGACTGAACAACTGACACCACAGAATTCATCGCTAACATTGCTTATGTTATACTGGAACGAACGATTGTCCGCAGCGCAAGTACCTATTGATCCTAACTCATTTTCGTGCTTTTTCTACTTATATATTAAGCAAATTATCATTTGTACAGTTAAAGTGTCTCCAACTGGTTGTATGAGTACTGTGTGTGGCAAAATGAATCTAGCAATTCATGATGTCCGCCTATCCTGGACGCTATCGCTGTGCTTTCATGTCAAGTGAGAGTTGCCAGTTCGGTGCACACAGAAAGCTGGGATGGTTGCACACAAGACAACGCGACTGTCTCACTCCACTCGCTTGCAATAAAGATGAGGTCATACTGAGTTAACAGCACGAAGGTGTTCAGTGACTAGCTCATGCGATCACGGAAACACTTGACAACGCCTGGCGACACGATTGCTTCGTATGAAGAGCGATACGACTCTCCAGAAGGTATTACTATATATCATGAAGACACGAAGAAAAGTGTGAGGCATTACAGTGGACAGTAGCCTGGGGAAATCCAAGCATATTTCCGTGTTCCGCCATTACTTTAACTATTAGCCTCTGTATTTCAACATATTCATTAGTTCCTTTGCGAGAGTATGAAACATTGGTAATGTTCCGGATCTGAACCTGCGTGGTATCAGTTTTTATCAGTGTCAAGAAGAATATTAGTTAATTGTTCATCTGCTCCAGATGCGACACCAGTAGCCGAAATGACCAAGATTTAGTTCACAGTGAGGCGCAGTCCCGATAAAGACTGCGTATCACAATCGATTCATACAACGCGCGCATCAAGTACCCGCCTCTTAATAATTGTATTTATTCACAGAAACGGAAATCAAAAACCGGCAAAAGATGGTTGCTTTTGTTCGTTGACATGGCAAATTTATTACGTGACATAGTTAACTGGTCTAGTCTCCAGTGAACTAATCTATCATCAATGCTTCGCATATCATCTTACAGTCGGTTTTCTATTCCCCCAAATAGACGGTGTCAAATAACATAATGGTGGAAGTAACAGAACCAATCTGATCTAAGTGACATTTTTATCTGCAGCTTACGTCATTTGTGTAACCAACATAATCGGTAACCCAATGGCCCACACAATTACGATACAATGGTCAATTTTCAAATGTTACTGTAAAGCACACAGTGTGTGTACGATGTGAGAAAACAAGATCCAAATGTTTGAAGTGAAAATTTATACATTCGAAACCTTAAGAAAGAGGCAAAAGAAAGAAAGGCATCGGCAGTACGCTGGTAGGCAGTACCAACGCCTCGCTGCCGCGTAACCACTAGCGGTCGCACATGGGCTAAGTATAGTTGGAGGATCCCCATGCTCCTACGCAGGCTCGAACCAGCGCTGTCAGATTACAAGGCAAGCTTGCGATCCTCAAGGTTACCGGCGGGCAAAGAAGAAAGGCATCAGCAGTACGCCAGTACGCAGTACCGACGTCAAAACTTTAAATGTTCTCACCATCTGCTACTCTCAACTACACAAGTCCTGTGCATCGTCTTACCCATCTGCGGCATGCAAGGTTTTGCAAGACAGAGTAGAAGTAGTCTGACTACACATTAGCTAAAGTCGTGTTGACTCAATTGGTGTTAGTGGTGGGGTCCTGATACTGCTGTCTAGCAGAACTAAGTACGCTCCACCACCGGGTTTATCCTGTATATACTTTTCAGGTAGAGATAGCTTGAGCTGAGAGCGGAAGCCGACTCATAGTGGTTGAGGTCGCCAATGAACATGGCGACGTTCCAACAATTGACGCAAGGTGAAGATGTGGTCGATGCAGCCTCGACCTCGACGAAATCCGGCTTGCTCTTCACGAATCTGGCTTTCACGAATGCCAGTCTGTGGAGAATGTCAGAAGCAAGCAATTTAGAGGCAGCTGTAATCAGACTGATCCCTCTATGATTGCCGCATTAAGAACGGGAGCTTCCCTTGAAAATTGGGACAATGACGCAGCGGCTCCAGTCTGTTGGGACTGTCTCCCGCTCCCAAAGTTTCACTAGCAACTCGTGTAACTCATCTATTAGAGCAGGCCCCCGAATTTGATGAGCGCTTGGGTAATTCTGTCCGCCCCTGCGGCCTTATGCAATCTCAACAGCCTGATCTCACGTTCGACTTCTGCGCGTGAGGTCCGATCCATGGAGACGGCCCAGGCAGAAGGGCGCTCAAAGAGCGAAAAAGAAACCGACAACTGAGGTTGGTTAAATTGCCTTGCAAAGTGTTCAGCCCAACGCATCAAGCGTTTTGACAGGCTGTGGATCGGCTGTCCACTCTCGTCACGTATGGTCCCGCTAACATCTGGTCTCCTGCTGCCTGTTTCCCGTATCCGACGGAATAACTTAGGGTGATTACCAACGGCAGCGGCTGTTTCCATCTCAGAGGCACGATGAGACCACCAGGTTTCGCGGTGTTTCTTCAGGCTATCACGTAGTTTTGCCCTGAGATTGTTGAGAGCTACATTGTATTCACTTCCAGCCGGAATACGTCGGCGAGCATCCATAAGTTCCAGAGACTGTGTAGAGACCCAAGGTCCAGATTGGTAATTTGATTTGCCACATGAAGACATACCCGCTGACAATAACGTCTAGCGAATATGCGATCAGTGATCTTCAACGGTGTTCGGTGGGCGCTTACTCAGCCCAGATGTCAGCGCACTTTGGTACACATTCAGAAAATCTGGATTCACCAGCTGGCTGGTGTCAATCCATTCACATCGACGTTGCGGACGTCCACCGAAACGCACCCGGAGGTCGACGCAGACAAGTGCTTGGTCAGAGTCCACGCTCGTGCTCCAAATCGAGCGACAGTTTTGGACACAGCCTCCCCAGCGGTAACTGATCGCGATATGATCGATTTGCGTCCATGGCTGGCCTGAGGCTAGTGGCCGCCAAGTCACGCTCCTGCGGGTGCTGTGTCGAAAGTTAGTGCTAGCGAGAAAGAGACCAGCATCTTCACATAGGTGTAGCAATCGCTCACCGTTATCATTACGGGAGCCTACACCATGTTGGCCGCCCAGATGAAGCTCTTCAGAGGACAATTTTCCGACTTGGGCGTTTAGATCACCAGCCAACATCACAGTATCCGTGCTTCTTCTGTAACGAAGGAGCTCGTGAAGTTGCTGATAGAAAGCATCTTCTACCGAATCAGTGCTACAGTTTGTAGGGGCGTAGGCCGCAATGATAAACAGGCACCGTTTGTCCCCGCGCGAGTTCGCAGCATGGAATGAACCAGCTAATCTAACGGTGCACATCCTACTGTTTACTGGGATCCAATCGATCAGGGCAGCTTCAGCCCGGGGACTCAAAACAATGCCGACGCCAGCTTGACCGGCATTTGAAGCTGCATCATCGCCAGACAGGCGCAATGAGAATGTGCCGCCAGTGTCGCATGTGGGGGAGCGCAGGGTAACCACGGAGCACGAATCTTACAGGCGGGTTTCTGACAAACAGCAAATATCGATTGATAGGGTCTCTAGGGTGCAGGCAAGTGCTGCCTGTTGGCCAATCTGTGGCAAAGTGCGCACGTTGAGGCATGCCAGTCTTAGCGAGACACGAGGACTCCAAAAGGAAACGGATGAACTGACGTTGTGCGCTTGGTAGAACATGGAGTTGTCGACTGGATTGGAGTGATGCCCTGCGACTGTGTGTGATTTGAAATTAGAAGACAAGCGACTACTGAAGTAAGTTGGGAGAGGGTCAAGAATTGGGGGATTGAAAAATGGGGGATATAAGTAAAATTGGAGCGGGACGATAAGAATGAAGAAGCGCAAGAAGGGGGATAAGAAGACGGGAAGGCCTGAGAAGCAGCATCCATACCGCTATCCACCCTGCTCGATGCAGCAGATAGGGCGCCGTTTATTATCCTCTGCGACGGCCAGAGCATCAAGAATTTGTTGTAAGAAAGGTTCATTGGCGTGAGAGTATAGACAACGCACAAAGCTTCTTTTGCTTTCATATGTACCAACTAACAACCGTGTGTACTAGCACACCCATGCTGTTTTCTAGGAGACTTCCTTCGCATGTAGTCCTCTGGCTCACCTTCGAAGCAACACCTCTAAAAATATGAGCTCACTGTGCGCCTCTAACACATAAATGAATTTTGTTGATGGGTGCGCATTCTTAATCTGATCCAGTAAGTGAACACCTTCGTCGTAGGAGTCTCAAATGCTGTACGTGTCAACCATATCCGGCCGATAGAAATGAAGAGGTAAGGTGACGTTTGAGGACACGCTAAGCTTTTGTGAGAGAGAAACCAAAGAGGAGTTGTCCCAAAGACGACCAGATTACAACACTTTTTGTAGCTATTACTCTTCGTCGGCTAAGAACGCTTTGTTAGTGATATAATGCGGGATTACTTTTTAGCTCTTGCGTAGAAGTACCAGTTGCAAGTTCGTTATCAATCAGATGCTCGCAAGAAAGGCTGATTAGTCAACCTAAAATTGCAGTTAATTTCAAGTGCCCGTGGCCTAAATATGATCGTGTCAAAAACGACCAAGGCTCGGTAAGTCACACCGACCATATCCGTTTGTTGAGCTAGTTAGAAACAGAGTACATCCTGAAAATATCTCCAACTGATTTCGAAAGATAAATGTAGCTAGCTATATAGGTAGGTAGCTGGGTCGCCGTTTCATAATTTCTAATAATTCAGTGCATGATGCATGATAGTACCAATTGAATAGAATCTGTGGCAACTGCCTAGATAGCGTCTTCTGTTCGACCAAGTAAAAACCAATGACGAGTAAAGGATGATCGCTTACTTTTGTCCTAAGACTTTTGGCTCTGTCAGCATAGGCCAGTGTATTGCATGTTTCTTCAAACTGCCAACTGGATGGACTGATATGAGCTATCATAACGGTTCGACAATTTCCGGCTAACGCCTCCTTCAACAATCTCGTCAACTTGCTGTCGCGGTAATTGACGTAACGCTTGGTATTCGGATCCGCTGAAATGCAGAATGGAACAGTGGAGCAATCAATGGTACTCCATCAAACAACGAGAAGATAATGCTGGTTTCTAGCTGAACAATTAGAAATGTTCGCAAATTTGCATAGTGGAGCTAACAAATCTGCACATTTTGCTTATGAATGTTAAAAACTGAATGCGCCGCGATCGCAACTAACGGACAGCTCTTTCTAGCCAGCGTTCATCCTGTGGATAAGTAAGCATGCCAAGATTTAAACGTGAATTAGATCACTCATACCCAAATAGGATTCCCTACTTGCATTTCAGGCCAATACAACGAGATTTCTTACAGACAAAATTGACTACTCGTGTCTGCAATGTCTATCGGAGGAATCCAGCTTCTGTCAGTGTTTTTGCTCGCGAACAATCAGCTAAACGATTATGTCAAGGTGTACATTGAAACTCCGTTAGTTACGAGAGTTCAGTGAACAATGAGATGCTTGAAGAACAGAATGTAATGTGACTATCCAAAGGTCAAAATACTGATAGCCCATTTATATTATTCCGGTACTGGTGGCTTCCCTGAGCATTGTGATCGCGATACAAATGCCCTGTTACTTAATGAGGTGCCATCACCCATGTAAAAAGGCACGCGCCACTGCCATGTACAGTGCAAACTTGTTTGGAGAGGGAATGTTTACACACTAAATACAAAAGGCAGCAATCATGTACTCACCCATTTAGTTGTTTCATGATGGGGGTGTTGCACTACCCCCGGGGTAGATTTCCATTTAGGTATACATAGCTGAGCAAAAATGCGACAGCCTGCTTACCATTTTGCGGTTTACACAGCACAGATAAAGTCATGGATATTAGAACAGCTATTAGACATCCATGTTTTGTGAACGAGCTTAATAGCTATTCTTTACTCTTCTTATTTTCTACTTCTTGACTGTTGTTTGAACGCTCTACTGGGTTAGCCCGATTGGTACACACACGTCATTGTCAATGGACGCTCATCGTCATGTCCTTTTCAGCAGTGGCATTTGCAAGAACACATTCCATTGGTTTTTTCTTCTCATTACTGTTCTACTTGGTTATGTTAAAGGAATATTTATTTGTTGTACCAGTTTTTAATTTTTTGGTCTGCATTGCTTATTCTCGTTTGTTTCGTGACATTTGTTTAAACGCTTCATTTCGTTATTCTGATTGGCCAGTGCCCGTCACTGTAAATGGAGGTTCGCTTTACGCTTGGATTCTCATGATGCTATTTTTAAGGACATATGCGATTCGCTCGTGAGTACACGGTTGCCTATTCGCCCGTTGCATTTGACGTTTTTCTTTCTGTTGGTTCGCTCAAGTGTACTTTAGTAGCTTCCCTTCATTTTGCCTTCAAAACTATATACGCAACTGTGATTTCATGTCCCTTTCTGGCTCGTCTTTGGACTTCTTCTTGCGGTCGTGGGGCGAAGGAGTCAATGGCGACACAACAATGGAGACATAATTACTAATCAAACCTGGTTATGTACTAAATCGGTTGTTCTAGGGATGTGCCCTGTCCTCTGCACTGCAGTACCGTACAACTCAGTGGATAGTGCGCGACGCTACATCACGTCTAGTAACATAGTTACGTTGATCGTTACCGTCTCCTGTAGCTCAGTGGTCGCAATCACAGACTGGTAACAGACAAGTTGCGGGTTTATACCTCACTTAAGTCAGATGAAAACCGCATTGTCGACTATTGCCGAAAGGATGAAACGGCCATGCAATATATTTCCGTGTGAAATGAGTGTCCCTCAGCTAGAATTCGGATGATTTCAGAGTCTGCACCGTGGTTCTGGTCAAGGTGGTCACGCCAAGCAAATTCACAATGTAAGAAACAAAAGTTACATCGCCGACGAAGGGGAGTAAGTTCCTCGGCATTTACCAAAAGGCTTCATATTTATGTTTGTGTTTGGAAGAGGAAAAGAAAAAGTCACATAGACAAAGGAAAGTGATATCTGTTTCAAGCAAGTTGAACCCATTCTCCTGACAGTGATTCTGACCTACTTATGAATGAAGCATCCTGCAAGTGACAAAGAAAGAGCGCCGTTTGTATCAGCCTGTCTACAAACAAGACAACCGTCTGATAATAAATAGTGTAGCTTTCAGGCGCCAAAGAAGTAAGTCAACAAGTGGGGATATAAAAAATAGCGAATGGATTAGGTGCGACCATTAAGCGGTCGGTGTTTATGTCGTATTTCCATTTCACAGAAACTTTGTCTGTTCTCAGTACCCGACGTTTTGATAAAGCCATGGTTAACGCCATGTACAAAATACAGAGCATGCTGTTTGATCAGTATGCTATATGTTCACCTGATTCAATGCATACCAGGGAACAAAACTTTCTGTAACAATGTAGCTGCAATCAGATGGTTCAGATAGTGTCCATATTTAGTGTAACGTTTACCAATCAGTGAACCACGTCTCATCCGCCTTTGGGAATGAAAGTAGTGACATTTTCGATATAAACAGGTGTAAAGTCCAAAAATATCTCCCATAAGCTGTAGCACAGCTTTGCTATTTCCGCTTTCAACTGGACGTTTGCAAATAACAGTGGATATTTTGCAGAATAAAATGAAAAATGTTTATTTTAAGCAGAAAATCAACAATTTGTCAGCAAGGAATGTGTACTGCGGTGACTGGAAGATGTTCCGGCCACATTGCGGTCAGCCTACTGTAAGCCGAATTGTGTTAGCAGCGGACACTAGTACAAGTATGTCTCTTGATCATGGGAGTCGTTCCGTCGAACAAAGGCGGTGACTCAGTTTTCCTCTGCCTCTCTATATCTTCGCGTACCTCCCGTGGGTGTTGGGGCGAACCTATGCAGCTTCACAACAAAACTGGAACAGTGTAGGATGTTATGGCTCCACTAAAATCAGGCTAGTTTTTATTAGCCTTCTGCTGCACGAACCGATTATAGTGAGCGACCTACGACGAAAAGACGCATCACCGACGCAGCGGTAGTGCAAGCGAACGTCACTGACGCTGAAAGAGATCCTTAATAAGCCTGCGTTTATCGACGGCAAAACCACTCATGAAGCTGCTAAAGTCGCCTATGTCAACGAGAACACAGTAAGATGCATACAGGTGAGAAGGTACAATTACTCAGCGAAACTGTGCGGGTAACAACAAACAGAAAGTGATTTCCGATGTACATGCAGCACGTTGAAGTGACAGTTGAACGGCATTTGGGGGACAATTTGATGCAGATACAGCAGCGACTGAAAGAGAACGAGGTACACATTTCTGTGTCTAGGTTTTCAACGCTTTCAGAAAGCTAAAGATCAGACTCAAGAAGTGTCACTATGAGCTACACCGCGTCAGCAGCGCCATAAATATGGCAAACCGGTTGGCTTACTCTCTCGACTTCTCGGTTCATGTACCGCGGGATAAAAAGGAGTGCGTCTTCTAAGACCAGAGAGCAAATTCAAACTCCATTTGCGGCGAACGCAGGCCCGCTGAAGTTGTCTATCCGTCATCGCTGCCTATGCACCGACAAACTATAGCGATGACTCGGTAAAAGGCGACCTCTATGGTCAACTGAACGAGCTCTTAGCCACAGAAGAAGCTCGGAAACTGTAGTGCTGGCCGGGGATCTGAACGCTCAAGTTGGAAAATTATCCACTGATGAGCTGCATTTGGGCGGCCAACATGGTGTAGGCTCCCGTAATGATAACGGTGTGCGGTTATTTCATTTGTGTGAAGATGCTCGCTTATTTCTTGCGAGCACTAATTTCCGACACAGCACCCGCCGGAGGGTGACTTGGCGCCCACCAGACTCGAACCAGCTATGGAGGCAAATCGATCACATTGCAATCAGTTACCGCTGGAGAGGCTGCATCCAGAACTGTCGCTGGATTTGGAGCATAGGTGTGGACACCGATCATGCACTTGTATGTGCTGACCTGCGGATGCGCTTTGGCGGACGACCAAGACGACGTTGTGAGCGCATTGACACCAGCCAACTTGCGAAGCCAGCTGTTCTGAATGGCTCTCAAAGTACGCTGTCATGCGAGTTGGCTAAACGCTCACTGGATGCAACTGAAGTCACTGCACTCATATTCACCAGACCTTACTTGCAGCAGGAAAATCCTCATGTGGTATGTCTAATAGCCAATATGGACATTGGGTCTCTTCACAGTCTCTGGAACTTACAGATGCTTGCAGGCATTTACCGGATGGAAACAAACACAATGAAACTCGCAAAGTGCTCCGGTCAAAACTCCGTGCTAACCTGAAGAGAGACCGCGAATCTTGGTGGTCTCATCGTGCATCGGAAATGGAAATGGCCGCTGCCCTTGGTAACCATCGTAAATTATTCTGTCTGATACGGGAAACGGGCAGCAGGAGACCTGGTGTTAGTGAAAGAATTTGTGACGAGAGTGGACAGCCTATCCACAACTTGTTAAAACGCTTAGAGCGTTGGGCTGAGCACTTTGAAAGACAGCTTAATCGGCCGGAATTAGGATTCTCGCCGGCCAATGATCGCCCCTCATTGGGCTGTCACTTTGGATCCACCCTCTCGCTCAGAAGTCGAATGTGAGATCGGACTGTTGAAGTTGAACAAAGCCGCGGGACCAGATGATATTCCTCCAGCCCTCTTCAAATTCGAGGGACCTGCTCTTGTGGATAATTTATACGAATTACTAGTTAAACTGTGGGAGCAGGAAACTGTCCCAACCGAATGGAGCCGCTTCGTCATAGTCCCAATTCTCAAGGGAGGCTCACGATCGGAATGCGGCAGACATAGAGGAATCAGTCTGATCTCCATCGCCTCCAAATTACTCGCCTCTGTCATCCTTCACAGACTGACTGACACTCGTGAAAGCCAGATTCGTGAAGAGCAAGCTGGATTTCGTCGAGGTCATGGCTGCATTGACCACATCTTCACCTTGCGTCAGTTGTTGGAGCACTGTCACACATATGGGCGGCCCACCGTTGTCATGTTCCTGGATATCAAAGGTGCATTCGATTCGGTGGATAGACATGCACTTTGGGACTGTCTATTCAGGAAAGGTGTACCTGAGAAATATATGAATATTATCCGAGCATTATATGCGCGTAGCTCGGACAGAGTGAGGGCTTACGGCAAGTTGTCGTCGCCCTTTAATATCTCCAGCGGCGTAAAACAAGGACGCCCGCTGTCACCTTCTCTCTTCAACTTCGCTGTTGACGAAGTCATGGAAATCGCGTTTACGGGACACGACTTAGAAGGTGTGGATCTGCTTCCAGGAGAACGACTTCTTGACTTAGAGTATGCTGATGATATTGCCCTAATCTGTGACAGCTCACAAGCGTGTCAAGCGGCACTGGACAGATTAGCAATAGCTGTCCGTCACTTCGGGCTTTGCTTCGTATCCTCGAAGTGCAAAGCGTTCCTACAAGATTGGTCTGGACCGCCTCCTACGCTGACCCTTGGTGGGGATCAGCTAGAAGTCGTCCAAAAATTCAACTACCTGGGAAGTTGTATCAGCGTCCGTGGAATTGAGGATGAGATCAAGAACCGTATAGCAAAAGCTCGGGGCGCTTTTGCTAACCTTCGCCACTTATGGTGCCGGCGCGACATCACTCTTGCCCTGAAGGGTAGAGTGTACAATGCAGCGGTACGTCCGACCGTACTGTACGGTTGTGAAACATGGCCGCTTAAAGCAGCGGATCTGAAGAGGCTAGTTACGTTCGACCACCGGTGCCTTCGTAATTTAGCTCACATCTGGTGGGAACACCGCGTGCGCGACGAGCGTGTTCAACGCCTTGTTTACGACACAGGAAAAGGAACTGAACGGCTTAGCACCGTCATTTCACGCATCAGGCTCCGATGGCTCGGCCACGTGTTACGCATGCCAGCCCACCGATTTCCGCGACGTGTGTTGTTTGAGCGCCAGGGGTGTGGATGGAAGAAGAGGAGAGGTTGCCAAGCGATGACTTGGTCCAGCGGAATGAAGGCCCTCACTTCTGAGCTGACCTCGATTGGAGCGTCACGGTTTCCTGGCTGGGGTCCGAAAAACGATGAACACGTTTGGTTGGACACAATTGCTGATATGGCTGGGAGCCGACCTCAATGGCGTTCGTGCGGTGAGTTTCTATGTCCCACCCCATCCCACTTAGCCTCCCCCTCCAACCGCGATCTCATTATTTAGCCTTATATAAATTTGCATGGTAATTTTTTTTAAATGCACAGTAGGCGGCTGGTTGCTTACCGGAACGATGCCCATCCGTTACCGGTAGCTCAACCGGCTTGCACCAGTTGCATTCGTTTTTTTCTCTCCTTTTTCTGTGTATTGCGGCACAGTAGCTGAGGTGTTCCCCACCTCTAGCTAACGTGTATAATGATGATGAGGCCCGCTGAAGAATAGTGACGCAGGCAAACGTCCCCTTGCGTATAGTCAGAGGCCGTGTGGTGACGCTGATGGTGGCCATCAGTAACCAAAGCATGGTTTACTTAAATATCATCAACAACAGCACCTGCAATGGCGCAAAGTAATCAACGGTCGTCAAAGTGTTTGTGGCGTGTAAAAGATGCAGAGTGGAGAGGAACGGTGCATGGCCGATTATGGACAACGCCAAAAACCACATTTAGGTTCCAAGTGTCGTCCTACCAGCTGGAGTTCCCAACACCATACTAATACATGCTAAATCAGGCAATATAGCCTGAAGAACTTCACCTTTAAGTAGAAGTTGTGTATCGAAAAGGAAGAAAACAGCATCGTTAGAGATGGCCGGTTGATGAAGGGCAGCTCATATACCCTGAGTAGTGCAACCAATGGTTAAGGGGGCCAGTGGATGACATCACTGTTGCAATAACTGGAAGTGGTGGTACGTATTGGCACCAACTTCATGATGCAAGATTTTACTGAAAGTGTACGGCAACTAACTTGGTAACGCAAAAGTTCACTAATGCTGTCTGGAGATTCGTGTGTATTTTTACACGGCGAAATTGAGGAGTTACGTAGGTGCTTGTCTCAAGCATTTAGTAACTGGTTTCTGGAACATGGTACCTAAGTAACAGAGAGGGTTTCGCTTCATGGAGTTACCAGAGATCAGAACAAGATATTTCGATTTCGGAAGACATTACAAGGGTATCGCCCACATCTAACGACTTGTTGTTTCGGTAGATATGGCATTTGAGTTAGCCCTGACTGGCCTAAAATGTCTGCAAGAACGCTATGCAGAGTGTAAGTCCAGTACATAGGAAAGACGAGATACTATGGTCAGTTGTAATGCATTGACGACTCACGAAGATCGCGATTGAACCAATGGCCTAATAGTTACCTATGCGTCTCTGCAGCAGATGTGAGATCGGTCTGCATTCTATTGCTCTTAACCTCTTCTGTAGACGCAACGAGAAACAGCCAGGGAATCAGATACTAAATGCCGTAGTAGAAAGACATTTTTCGTTCCTTTAGCTAGCAATGTTAGCTGCAGGCGACACTGGGAGACGCTGTGGTTACAGTTGTTTGCGTGAAGTTGAAGTGCTGCTCTCTGCAACTGAACTAAGGTAGCCGATATCACCAACCCATTTTCCTATGCAGCGATTTTTTTTCATTTCCTTACGCGTTTAATATCTTCACAGTGCTCGACGGGGTTACAACTTAGGTGAACTAGTGAATCAATGGAAAAGAATAATTCAGTTCGAAAACTTTGCGTGACGGCAATAGGACGATGGAGCCATTATATCCATTGTCGTCGCTTTGGAGAACCCTATGGGTAAGACTGCAGTAACGTGGTCAAACAAACATGGTATTTTCTGTAGTTATTGTTGCAGAGATCTTTGCACATTAGTGAAGAAGAATGCGTGGCCAAAACTCACCTAATGCATTGATGCAGTTACCCAAAGCAAGCAACGATCGATTGATGTGAGCACCTTCAGTCATGCGCCTACCACGGTTCATCGTCTTAGACGCCCGCTCTGAGCCGGCCAAGTCGATGAGAAACAACTTTCCAACCTTTATTTCCTCGTGGATCGATGGAATTCGAGTCGACTGACGAACAGTGATCTGCAAAATTGCGTGAGAGCGGCTGCTTGTACGATTCGCCGCAGTAGGCTCTGTGGTGCGGTTGTTGTTCCCTTTTTGCAGCAGAGCGAAAACCTGTGTATGAAACAAAGATCTAAGTAAAAAGCTCAAAATATTCGGTATTATAAAAGCCTTTTTCATGCCATAGAATATTCACTAGCGTATCACTTCAGCAGTGTACAATCCTTACTCTCTAATGTTCTGCGTCGAGATGACGACTGGGTTAAACTGTGACAAAGGGATATGTACAAAGATAAAGATGGAAGCAACAAGGCTCGCACTGACAGCCCAGCTGCTTGCATTCGGTAAAGGAAGCACTAATTTTTACTGAAGATCAACTTGAATTGATTAGGCAGGTACTAGTAGAATTTATAAAGTAGACCATTGACACTGTGTCATAACGCTGTTTTCCCTCTACTCTCTGCCTAGCTAACCCAGCCTGGTACAAACCAGAACACCAGAACCTGCTAGACCAAAATATATTAGGCACAGATCATGGTGCATTTTATAGGTCACAATCTATCGTCACCCGTAGCAACCTGTTTAACGCTGACCGTCTGAATTCATCAGCTTCCAGAGTGAGTTAGCAGTTGTACCGCAGGTCGGGTAACAACTCGTGCGATGATGACGTACTGATTTCATAAACTTCCGGCGTGACTCAGCCCCGCTACCCATGTCCCGATGATAGGCGTCTCGAAACCATGTCACGTTCTTATGCAGCGGACTCTGAATTCATTGAAAAAGGTGAACCTCGGTTGAGCCGGGTGGTGCTCAGACAGTATGGTACCGGGGACTGCAGTTTGACATGACGAAGTACTTTTAACTTGCTAGCTTGGCCATATAGTGCCACTCGTCTTACCACATTTCTGAAAGGAAATTTGAATTTGATTGTTTACAAAACCAGAGCAAAATGAAAATCATGTCGTCACAAATTGGATTTTCAAGGATTTTTCTGCCGACTCCAGGACGTCCGCAATTTGCCGAATGTTGCCATTTGTGATTACAGGTAATCTGCTAAGTGTATGAAGAATAACAGAGGTTATGGATGTAGACATTTTCAACCGCTACCATTCGTGATTCATTTCCTGCTCTTCTCTGCACTTCAGGCAAAGTTACTTGATGCATTCAACTGAAACCAAGAAGTCGAGATGTTCCTGCGGACTAGAAAGCCGTAGAAGCTGGGTATTTCATATAATATAAAGAACTCATCCTACAGTTTGAGGTTTAGTGTAGAGTTGAACTGAGACAAGCGGTACCAAATGGAACTATGAATTAATTTGAAGCAAGCTTCGAACGATTCTTTCACTGTAACCATTTGTATTGCAACTGCCTGAATTGAAATACTAGGCGAATCCCGTTAGCTTTAAGTAATACATTGGATGCGAAGACCACATTCTTTAATCACTGCTGCTATACTGGAAGATGTTCCCTATGCTATCATAGGTGACTTACTACCTGGCCGATTGCATGAGTTCCACCATTCAGTCCGCAAGTGTGATGAGTAAGTTATCGAACAAATTGTGTTAAACAATTGCGTATAAACACGGGTTGTTGTCGGCTGCGCACATTTAAGCAGAAGATAAAGGGTTTCCAAGTTTTGCTAGCTTATCAACTACTGGCGTGTTGGCGTCAGCAATATGTTTAATACAGATGAAAGTCACAAAATTGTCCGGCGAATCCGTTTTTGGAAAAGCGGTTAGTAAACAAAAACTGATAGATGCATGTATTTCTTATTGTCTTTTCAGTGCCATTAACAACAGGCAAAATGCAACTACCTGCCTATGGGTGTGACCCAACAACCTTGAGGTGTAAATTGAATGACGGAAGTTCCACTCATATGTCCATGGTCACATTAAGCTGAGATGGTGGAAGCAGAATTCAGGGCGTTTCCCTCCCAACACTTCCCGAAAATTCTTAAAACTGCTGGCTCCACTCAATATTGGCCATAAATGTTGAGTTGAAGTTAAAGATTTAGCGAACTGAACATGTGCTCCCTCCGATAAGGCATGGACAAATTAATGAAGAGGCATGTTATAAATTTTAACATCGCAAAGGTAGGGAATGGGAAATAAGGTATAGTAGAGCCAAGCGTAGATTAGAAGCGTTGAGCATACTTTGGGTAGAGTCAACTGAAGCACTTATCAGCTTCGCCGCGCAACTTATCGATCGCGTCATAATAGTGTACTTTACGAAATAAGCGGAGAAGGCCGGTAGAACCAAAGTGGCGGACTTACAACGCAGCTCCTCTCCTTGTTTTGAGCAACGCACATAGATACCACCTTCTGATAAGATGGTTGAATTGACCGTTCAGCTGTCTATTTCAAAACGTCAACTAAATTGGAAGCATTCGAGTGCCCACTATGCAATTCGAATGCGGTACCCTGCTTCACATAGCCTGTGATTTGCTCTGAAATCGGTTTATGATTCCAAGCATTGGAATCGCGCACGAAGAATTGGCACTTTTGTTTCGGTATTGTTATGAGCAAGTGTAACAGGAAAATGTCTTCCCATAGTTAGTCATTCAACGGTATTTCGTTTGTCCGTTCAATGTTTTAAATGTACGATGGCTATAGTTAGATTTCCCAGTTACCGAAACATGCGAATAGTACTGGGTAATAAAAATCAAAGCCAAGTTGATCACTGTGCATTAGCGCATTACTGGGAAGTTTCCCAAGGAAGGAGACAAATGTGTTGTAGAGTAAACGTGTCACCACTGACCGGAGGCCCATGCGTTAGATATTATTTCTTTCTGCATTCTCATCCTTCATCTCGAGAATATCACGAACAGCAAAAGAGGGGACAAAGTTTTGGGCAGCAATGCAACTGTACCTTTCAACGCGTACCGTCAATGAACAGGCGACTTACGCGGATGATCTATGCTTTAGAGCATGGGCACGCATGCTTTATCGCCACTGGTTTAATGAAGTGGGTGACTGAATTGTGCGAGTAAAGCTCACCACGTACAGGTGAGATTCTCCCAAATGCGTTAGAGGTGGCTTTGATGAATTTATCTAAACTGTTAACAATATGCAATGCAGGTGCTTAGGTCACATGGCGCAGCACTTTGCTCATCATCCTAAACACTCAGCGCAGTCCTCGGTAACAACTCCATTTCCACCAAATGCTGCTTGACCAATCCCCACAGATACTGCTACTCAGTCAGAGATATGCACCGCAACCCAATCTTTGAAAGGTCACAACGTTTTCGGCTAGGATGACCACCCACCGATTCTAGTCAAATACAGCAGAGATGTACTTACCAACAAAATTCTATCACAGTTCACGAAAGTTTAAACTGACGAGAAGATTAACATCACATGAGGAGGGTCAGTCGTTGTCCCGATCCACAAGAAAGTTCCCCTTGAAGATTGCGTTAATTACGGCGGAATCCTGCTGATCTTTGATGAGTCCACGCTTTTGTGTCTGTTTTACTTTGCAAACTTTCAGCGACTAGGACGAGGTTCTCCATAGCTAAATAAATGTCTTTCGTCCAGGCCCAGTTTGTAGCGACTGTCTTCACGCTCGGTCAACCTATCGAAATCCGCCATTGCCATTAACGAAGTAAGATCGCAGCAGTGGCATTTGTTGCCGTACATAGGTCTGTTTTGTGCAACTGTTTAATAAGCAAAGGTGTGCCAGAGAACTTCGTTACCGTTCAAGTCGAGTGTTGTTTACTTTTCCCCGATGAAAGTGAAAGAATTATCGCAGTGGACAATTAGTGAAGTGGAAAGGAAATGCGAAGAAGGCGACCTCATACTTATCACCACCCAACCAAGTGCAGCTTCCAGGCTGCGGGCTACGCGATGCGGACCCTTGGTGGTTGAATGTTTTGGCTCAAAATGGATATCAGTGGCATCAGCGTTGTTCGTCTATCATGTAATTTTTACTGTTATATCGAAAAGCAATAAAGAAAAGAAACCTAGAATGGGGCATGTGAAAAGCACACACATTTGTGTTCTATTGTTGCCTTTCATTATTTAATAGTTCTGCTAATTTATTATCTGTACCTATGTTTCCAAACATGTAGATATATTTGGATCTCTCAAATAAGGTGCTAATTCCCATGATGTAGAAGCATACGATCGTCACTTCAATCTACATGAGTGACACGCATGCAGAACCAGTGAGTTATTGGCAGATAACTCTACTTGCGTCGATCCTCATGATCAGGAAGCCCATTGTTACTGACGCAATTATGTGGTACCAGCAGAATAACAAGGATTTCTCCAGAATCCGTCATTCATAAAGAACACACTGTTAGCCGGTGCTTGCTGGACGAAGTTTGTCGATGCAGGTGCAGGAGTAAATGCAGTCTAGCTGGAAGGTTCAAGGGCACTCGATGGTCTGGATTCTCGAATTCTATTTCACAAACTTCAAAAACATTGCACCGGCGATCCCTTTCCGAGATGGATAATCAAATGTTTAGCTCAACCTCATTTGAATATGAGAGTTTACAACAGCTTACCCGACTCAGGCGAAGTTCAGAAGGATGTAATGCAGGGCTCGGTGCATGGACCACATCAGTTCCTGGTCTGTATAGATTATATCAGTCTCTCCCAGTCTTCCTTTAACTATGGACAGGAATATCCACTAATTTGATACTAAAATCTCTTAGCGGTATTTAATCGACACAATGCTTTCATTGCGTTATTTCCAAATTACCAACTCTACTTGGCTTATCAAGTATTTTATTTTTTAGTTATGGTTGCGTTCACCCAGGTTGAAGAATTACTGGTGGTCTATGGAAACACGAGAAGATTGACAGGTTGAATATATTAGAGTCATCTTGGACACGTTCGTTTTATACTGCTCTTTGTTTTGCTTTCAGTCTGACTGAAGGTTCAACAAAAGCCTCTGAAAACCGTGATTACATCAATCATGAAATAAATGAGCCGTATCTTCAACTCTCTCATATAAATTCATGTCCTGTCTCCGGTTAGAGGAGGACGCATGTGTGTCTGCGAAAAATGAACATTTTTGCCTCTTTAATGTGCCATCTACCTTATAGGCAAAATTCAGACTCCCGGCCCTTAGTGTATTCTCCAACCTGTGGGTAGCATAGCGTTCGTTTCAACTACACCAAATCGTTTCTTGATTGCTCTGCATTTTTGTTCGTTTGTTGCTTTTTACTCACTGTGTCCCAAGTGTTTAAAACATCGCTGTAAAGGATTTCTAGCATTTCTTCACACATATCATTCATCTTTACTACTTCAAATATTAATATTATCTTCGAACTATAGCGTCCCGAAAAATAACTGCCATTTGGTATATAGATTATCATTACTGATTGACTGTGCAACAGTCGTTTTTGTTTTACTGCGCTCCACCTTCCATCTATATGCACTCGCACTCATTTACTTGGTGAGTTACTGCTCTGACGTTCGTGCCCGTCTCCCTTCATACATCCACTTGTTACTGTAGCCTTTTGAATATAGTCCGTTGTGTTCCAGTTCTTTTTTCATTCGATATCCGTGCTCGATTAAGCATCTCAACTCAGACTAGTATTCGCTAATCTTATGGCACATATTGTATGCTCCGCTCATAGGACGCTCAGCAATTTAGAGCCCTCATGTGAACTTAAGGCTTGTGAGAACAAAATGAATGGCGGAAGAGCATCAAATGAAACAGCACTACATTTGGTCTAGTAAAACATTGCTTTTACCATTAGTTGGAATTTTCAATGTACCTCATGGTCTAAGCAGATTCGCCAGGCCTGGTCTTACATCGTTAATTCTAAACTTTATTCATAATATGACCATTAGTATTGTTGTTATTCTTTAAAGTTGTTATATAACACAACATAACCTCTCAATATGTGCCGTGTTTAGTATGGTGACTCGGCTCTGCACCGTCAGCACTTACGCCATTACGGCTGGTCAGCTCGACTTCATGCAGTCCGGCTACTTGGACTCCTTTGGTATCTTCTCTTAGATCAAGAAATTCCGGTCCTGGATAGAGCAAATCCCGTAGCACCTCGTTGTACAATTCCATGTAAGCCATCGAAACGCGGTAGCTGTACTCTGTGGATGTTTCCGCCATGTAGTGGAACAGCTCGTCCAGCGCACGAACCATAATCCCTGAATCTACTTCTGTGCCCACCATGGTGTGGGTTTTACCGGCACCTAAAGTAAAAATAGTGCGATTAACACGCTGCTCTTAAAGTTATCCTGTTTAGAAAGATATATATGCTGGTACACATGTGAAGTGAGTATACAAGGCGTAGCGACCAGCGGTTGAGTTATCAGCACATATTACCGTGATGGTACTTACCGGACCAGTAGGAGCCACTAGTTACATTTAACATGTTATGCACGAATACAGAGAGATACAAGTTGAATATCGGTAACAACTGATTTTCACGATGAAACCATGATTGATACAATGTTCTTTTAGAGCTGGTCACTTACATAATTAAAGCTCCTCTGACTAATGTGGCAGGGCAAAGTAAATCTTGCTACGGAACATTGCTTCTACTCGCTGAGAATACCTTATCCAACAAAGGTTTGCTCATCATGACACCAAATATTGGTAACGTCGATTCCATTCACGTAGAACACATGCATGTATGTCACCTCACAGATTGTTTTTCTGTGTGGAAGAATTTACCAAAACAACTAAAGCGATTGAGGTAGTAATTTGGTTGCCGGATGAGTGAATGGCGTTCAGTTAATATAGAAACAACCGGTCAGCTGTGCAATTGAACATGCTAGTTTGCTACAACGTGCCTCAAAGCTGCCCCCTTCCAGATGATATCACTAAAAACCCACAGAAATTGAGAGTTAAATTCACTGTTTTTCAAGTGGGCAGGTGGAGTTGTATGAAGTTACCTAAAGATTACCGCATGTTCGTCCTTCCAAGTCTCACAACCGAAAACTCGAAAGCTCCTCGAAGCTGGCTTAAGTCTTCTAAGCACAGTATGCACGTTGTCAACAACGGGTCCGGAACGGAACAAACTATGAAACTATAAATGTTACGCAAGCACAATATTCGAGATCAATTCACGTCATAGGTTACAGTAATTGTTCGAATAATTTTACAACGGCAAGTGGTATTCATCGATTTTTCGGTTCTCGGTTTTGTCCTTAAATGTCACATGATGCGGAAAGAACTTGGCAGAATTTCAAGACGCCGCTAGAACTAGCGCAACCTGAGTGACGACTTCAGCCACGGAGAAAAAGGGAAATGATCGGTAGGCGCAAGTCGAAGCTGGCACTTTTAAATGTCACCTGTACCTCAAGCACCGATTGATGATTCAAGCAGCAAGATTACACCCTGCTTATCGGCACAATGACGCTGCTACGTCGCATGGTCGCGAAACATATGCAACCAAATTTTCAAGCACAACGCACAAATGAGCAACTGATGTTGGGTAACTTTGGTTGTACGTTTAATGGGACGTATGCACGGTGGTATGAGGCGAGACTGCAAATCCGTGGACAAAGTTCGGACGCTTTGCTGCTGTCTCTGGTGTGAAGCAAGGCTGTGTCTTACTCCCTGCCCTTTTTACTATCTGCCTTCACGCAAGGGTGTCTTGTGCTTTTGATGCTGCTTGTGCTTATGAGATCCGTATTTATGGTGGGCTACTGAATATCCGTAGTTTCGGGGCGAGTACCTTGGTGTGCGAGACAACCATCCGAATGTTGCTGTTTGTCGATGACTGCGCGGTGCTTGCACTCAGCGCGGATGAGTTACAGCGTATGATGAGGACTCTCGTTTTGTAATGTTTTCGTCCCAGCTGATCACAAGCTACATAGCACAGCCTATTCCGGAAAAGCACCAGACGCGTTTCGCTCTATTGGGGCTCGTCAGCGGTGTGTGTTCCATCGGTCCCCTCCAGGGGATAGAACCCATGACTCTCGTTTTGACAGCGGCAGAATTCGGGCTCACCATCCACATAAGCAAGACTGTCTGTCTGTCTTCTACAGCATTTAGCAGAAACGGAATCCTCGTGCCTGCCTTATATCCAGATTCGCGTCAGCGTCTTAGAAACCACCTCCATATTCTGCTACCGCGGGAGTAGACTATCTCCCGACCTGCAGAGGACAAGCGAGCTACGCATCCAGGTACCGAAGACTGCTGCCGCATTTGGAAAGCTGAACAGACGATGCGGACCAATCGTCAGCCGACCACTGGAACGAAGCTGAATGCATACCACTCGATGATGTTGTCCGTTCTTCTATACGGCGGCGAAACGTGAACGCTGTACTGAAAGGACGTCCGTTATCTAAAGCGCTTCCATTAACAGTGCCTGCTTCGGATTTTACGCATTGGTTGGAGTGATCGAGTTGCAGACACGGAAGTGGGGCGCCACAGTGGCATGTATGCAGTGGAATGCATACTTTTGCTATGGCACCTGAGGTGGCTAAGACATATCAGCCGCATGATTTAGACTCGGATACTCAAGCAGCTGCTACATGGGCAACTGAATGTACGGAAGCGGAAGGTGGAAAAACCGAAGTTACGTTACCAGGACATGATCAAGGTGAGTTAATCGCGAACTAGGTTGTTTTCAGGTGTTGGGAAGTAAAACCAACTAATCGACCTCAGTAGCGTGAAGTTAGCAAGAGGATGGTTGTTCAGGTGCAAGAGAAAAGACTATCGTATGCGGAAGAGAACAGTCGGTTGAAGAAGCGACAGGCACCGATGGATTCTAGCCCATCAATGTCATACGCACGGTGCCGGAGCCCATGCACTCGCACGTGCTTCAGCCACGCTAACCTTGTAAGTCATCAGCGTAATCATGTGGGGGCAACGTATAAGAGAAGTCGAGTAACCTAGGTACGTAATCAATATCAGCGCAGAGCTTGTTATGTAAGCTGCTTCTCGTTCAATCTATTAACCCAGGTAAATTATGTGATCGATGTGTTGCGCGTGCCATATCATTGCTGTATTGTGTGTTGATTTTCTCGCATTACAGTTGCTGATTGGCATCCTCGGTGTGGGTGCGCTTAATATAAATGTTGACAAAGTGCCAACCTGTGTATTAGCATCCAGCTCGTTTATACTGGGTCCAGGAGACTATGAAACCTTGCTGGGGAGATGGCGAGTATTGTCCCCGTGACGATGTTAGGCTCAAAGAGTGGTTCCATACATCTAGTGTGGAACGAGCTACGGCCTAGCCACCGCTTTGTGTACTTTTGGTACGCATGATTCCACAATAAGAGAGACGGGAATGCTGCTGTTGCTGTGCATGTTGAAGGAATGTGGGCCAGCTCATTTGATGAAATGTGGCTCCAATCCACATGCATCCCGGACTTATCCTAGCGGGTTTACACTGGATATGGAGTGTGTGGATGGCGATATGGGTGGTGCAGCGTAAGTCACTCATGGGCCTTCGGTGGATGCACACGTCCTGCGGCTGACCCCATGGAGGCCGCAGTGACAGGCAAATCCAGAATCGAATTCCTCCAGCCCGCTGTGTTGCTAGAATCTGTAAAAGTGAAGCCGAATACGTAATTACGTCCGGTCGGTTCGTCTGAGTCAGAGGGGGTAAAAGGGAAACTTTGTGTTGGATGAATGACGTCCGTGGAGTAATTAGGATCATCATCATCATTACACACGTTAGCTAGAGGTGGGAAACACCTCACCTACTGTGTCGCAATACATAAAGGAAAAGAAACATAAATACAACAGTTGCATGCCAGCTGAGCTACCAGCAACGGATGCGCATCGTTCCGGTAAGCTACCTGCCGCCTAAAAGGCAACAAGAAAAATTACTATGTGAAATTATATTACTCTACGAAATAAGATCGTGGTTGAAGGGGAGACTAAAAGGGATGGACAGGGGCAAAGAAACTCACAACACTTACGCCAGTGAAATCGGCTCTTTGCCATGTCAGCAAGTGTATCTAGCCAAACGTGTTCATCGTCTTTTGGACACCAACCAGGGAGCCGTGACGTTCCAACCGAGGCCAGATCCGAAGTGAGGGCCTTCATTCCTCTGGACCAAGTCATCACTCGGCCACTCCTCCTCTTATTCTATCCAAACCCACGGTGAGCAAACAACGCACGTTTAGGAAGTCGGTGGGCTGGCATGCGCAACACGCGGCCGAGCCACCAAAGCCTGGTGGGTGAAAAAACGGCGCTGGGCGGTTCAGTTCCTTTTCCTGTGCCGTAAACAAGCCGTCGAACACGTCCGTTACTCACGCAGTGGTCCCACCAGATGTGAGCCAAACTGCGAAGGCATCTATAATCGAACTTAACTAGAACCTTTATGTCCGCTGATTTTAGGGACCAGGTATAGCAACGGTAAAGTAGGGTCGAACGTACCGCTGCATTGTACACTTTACCCTTCAGGGCTAGAGTGATGTCGCGCCGGCGCCAAAGGTGGCGAAGACTAGCAAAAGCACTTCGAGCTTTTGATGTATGCTTCGTGATCTCATCTTCAATCCAAAGGGCGCTGATACAACTTTCCAGGTAGTTGCATTTCTGAACGACTTTTAGCTGATCCCCACCAAGGTTCAGCGCAGGAGGCGATCCCTGCCAATCTTAGAGGAAAGCTTTCCCTTCGATGGTGCAAAGCAAAGTCCGAAGCGGCTGACAGCCAGTGTTAATCTATCCAGTGCCGCTTGGCACGTCTGGGAGCTGTCACAGATGAGGGCAATATCGTCTGCATATTCCAAGTCAAGAAGTCGTTCTCCTGGGAGTAGCTCCACACCTTCCAAGTCATGTCCTGTAAATGCAACCTCCATGACTTCGTCAATAGCGAAGTTAAAGAGGAATGGTGACAGCGGGCATCCATGTCTCAAACCGCTGGTGATATTGAAGGGGGGCGACAGCTTGCCGTAAAGCGTCACTCTGCCCGAGCTACGCGCGTATAATTCTCGGATTGTTTTTACGTATTTCTCGGGCACACCTTTCCTGAGTAGACAATTCCAAAAGGCACATCGATCAACCGAATCAAAACCACATTTGATGTCGAGGAACACGACTACGGTAGGCCGCCCATATATGTGACGGTGCTCCAACAACTGACGCAAGGTGAAGATGTGGTTGATGTAGCCAAGACCCCGACGAAAGCCGGCTTCCTCCTTACGAATCTGGATTTCAAGAGCGCCAGTCAGTCTGTGAAGGATTGCGGAGGCAATGGAGATCAGAGTGATTCCTCTATGGTTGCCGCATTCCGAGCGCGAGTCTCCTTTGAAGAAGGGAACGACAACGGAGCGGATCCAGTCGGTTGGGATAGTTTCTTGCTCGCACAGTTTCATTACAAATTCATGTCACTCAACAAAAAGAGCAGAGCCCCCGCATTTGAAGAGGACTGGATGAAGATCAACTGGTCCCGCGGCTTTGTTGGACTTCAACAATCCGATCTCACGTTTGACTTCTGAGCGAGAGGGTGGATAAAAAGGGACAGCCCACGGAGCAGTGTAATCACTGGCCGGTGAGGAGTCGAACAATTCTGGCTGATTAAATTGTTTTTCAAAATGCTCAGCCCAAGCTCCAAACGCTTTGATAAATTGTGAATAGGCTGTCCATTCCCATCACAAATTGTTTCCCTAACACCAGATCTCCTGCTGCTCTTTTCCTGTATCAACCGGAATAACTTACGATGGTTGCCAAGGGCAGCGACTACTTCCATCTCTGACGCACGAAGTGACCACCAAAATTCGGGGTCTCTCTTCAGGCTAGCACGGAGTTTCGTCCGGAGCTTTTTGCGAGTTTCATTGTGTTCGCTTCCAACAGGGATATGCCGGCGAGCATCGATAAGTTCTAGAGACTGCGAAGAAACCCAATGTCCATGTTGGCTATTAGACATACCACATGAGGATTTGCCTGCTGCTAGTAAGGTCTGGTGAACATGTGACCAGTGGCCTTCACTGGTCTCCAGTGAGCGCTTACTCAACTCGCATATCAGTGTACTTTGATAGGCATTCAGAACAGCTGGCTTTGCCAGTTGGCTGGTGTCAATGGGCTCACAGCGTCGTCGTGGGTGTCTGCCAAAACGCATCCGCATGTCAGCACATACAAGTGCATGATCGGTGTCCACACATGTGCTCCAAATCGAGCGACAGTTCTGGATGCAGCCTCTCCAGCGGTAACTGATTGCAATGTGATCGATTTGCGTCCAAGACTGGTGGGCGCCAAGTCACCCTCCGGTGAGTGCTGTGTCGGAAGTTAGTGCTCGCAAGAAATAAGCCGGCATCTTCACACAAATGAGATAATTGCTCACCGTTATCACTACGTGAGCCTACACCGTGCTGACCGCCCAGATGCATTTCATCAGTGGACAACTTTCCAACTTGTGCCAGCACAACAGTGTCCGTGCTGCTTCTGTGGCGAAGGAGCTGGATCAGTTGCCATTAAAAGTTGTTCTTTACCGAATCATCGCTACAGTTTGTGGGCGCGTAGGCAGCGATGATGAATAGACACCTGTTAGTCCCGCGCGGCTTCGAAGCTTAAAATGAGCCAGCTAATCGGACCGCACACATTCGGCTACTGATTGGATTCCAATCAACCAGAGCAGCTTCAGCTCGGGGACTCAGGGCAATGTCAACACCAGCTTGGCCGGTGCTTGAAGCCGCATCATCACCGGATAGGCGCAATGAGAATGTGCTACTGGTGTCACCTGAAGGGGATCGCAGCGTGAGCATGTGAGTTGAAATTAGAAGATACACGCCAAGCAAAGCATTTTGGGAGAGGGTCAAGCATCGGGGGGTTGAAAACAGGGGGATAAAAGTGAAGTTGGGACGGGACGATGAAGGTGAAAAAGCGTAGGAGGGGGAATAAGAAGACGGGAAGGGTTGAGCAGTAGCATCCAAATCCCTACCCACCCTGCTCGATGCAGCAGATGGGGCACCGTTGATTATCCTCTGCGGTGGCCAGAGCATCAGAAATTTGTTTGAAGACAGTTTCATTGTATAGGATTGTGTAACTACACAAGAGACAGTGATTTTATTTAGTAGACAATTACATCCACAATGATGCAGTGTTGTTAAACTGACACTTGCGGATGCTTTTAGGGAGAACGTTTGCAGTCGGAAACCCATCTAGTACTGAAAAACTGAAGCCAAACTATTCGCTAGAACGGGACTAACCCGAATCACCCAGATGGCACCACAAGAAGATGGTTCGGCGAGCCTCTTATTGCCAAGGCGAAGAGCCCGCCTCAGTAGCGTTTGTGTTGTGTTCTTTTGTCTATATCCCTGCCTCAGCTTCGATTTCAAATCACGGTCTCACATGGGATACATACTATGATAATAACCATAATAGTACTTGTTATTGCTTTGTATGCCATATTTTTGCCGTCTCACTGTCTCCATATATACTATATAGTTTTTTTGAGGCACAATAGGTGAGGTGTTTGTCACGTTTAACCATCGTTTGATGAGGATAGTTTTACGTTAGCCGCGAAGAGTACCGACTGTTGAGCTTAACCAACGTATTCACCAACCTAGTCGTTTCGCGCCCATTTCAAAAAGCATGATTGAAATGCAACTGTTTCCTGCTCAGACGTTCCCGTCTTCGTCTATCACCAGGCTCCTTTACACGCCAGATGTTCATCAATAATTAATCTCGGTTGCTCTTAACTTGATCCTGATAACGATGCTATTGCTGCCCACAAAGCACGGCCTGAGGATTTCTTCCAAACTGATCCTCGTTTTCGCGAACAAACGTCAAATTTCAGGCAGTTGGGCGGATCATGTAACGGGATGGTTTCCTACGGACACTGAATTTCCTCCCTTAATCATTTCATTCATTATACATGTTCAGTGTAATTGGAAAACATTTCAGTTATTGTGCCGCAATTTCTACCTATACCATTCAACTCCCCCTACTACTCCTCTGTAATCGGTAAGCAGACCAAATTGCTTATAATGCCACAGGTTAATTGGCGGCTTAAGTTTGGTAAGTTCGTCGCTTGGTGAGGGGGCTACCCTGTCCTCTGCACGGTAGTAACGTGCAAGTCAGTGGATAGTGATCGGCGCTATATCACATCTAGTAACTTATTCACGATGGTCGTTGCCGTCCCCCGTAGCTCAGTGGTCTCAACCACGGACTGGCAACAGTCGAGTTGCGGGTTCGAGCCGTACCAGGGTCCGATGGAATGCGCATTGCAGACGATTCCCGACCGAATTAAACGCGCGTACAGTGCTTTTCCGTGTGTGTGATGGATGTCTGAGTGAGTCTAGATGTGACGAATTTCTACCTATACCATTCAACTCCCCATACTACTCCTCCGAAAACATAAGAAAAAAGAAGAAAAACGTACAACAGAGGCACACGAGCTGAGCCCCCAGTAACGGGTGGACATTGTTACGGAAAGCTACCAGCTAACAGTTGCGCCACAAAAAGAGTGGCATTGTGCCTACTAAATGTGATAGTGGTTGGAGGAGGAGGCTAAGCAGGAGGGGAGGGGACAAAGGAACACACAACACAAAGGTCAATGAGGCCAACTTCTTACCAAGTCCACAAGTTTATCCAGCCAAACCTGTTCCTCTTCTTTCGGACCCCAACATGGGAGCCTAGACGCTTCAACCGAGGCCAGGGTCGAAGTAAGGATCTTCAATGTTGATTGGCTGATTGTTCGCTGAGCTCGGCAGGTTGACTGCAAACGTTTCGTCACCACTCGAGGTGACATCGTCAGTGCGAGTGTATTTAGCAGTATGGCGCGTACGAGGCGTCGGTGAGTGTGAGTGATCGATCTCCTAGCCGCTACTCTGAGTTTGGATTGTTCGACGAGCACATGACCATAGAAATCGATCTCTGATTCTCACCTCGTAGTGTACGCGCGTGGGACTCTTCGCTTGTCGTCGTTTGATGCAGTAGTCTAGCGCTCTTTTCCGTTAGATTTCTTCTAGTAATTCGGTGATCTTTCATTCGTAATGCCGTATATATAGCATCTATTTCAACATGTCGGTTTATTGAACTGTCGGTAGAATACCATGCCTCCAAGAATTCTCTAGCTTGCTTCGAATTTCCACGGGCTAGGATCTTAACGTTCTCTAGATCGAAGTGGTGGCCTTCTTGGTCTTCATGCATGGAAACTAATGAATGCGGGTCGTGTCGAAAAAGTCAGCGCTTGGCCACCCCTTTACTTCTACCATCCAAACCCCCGGCACCGGAGCCGGTGGGTTCGCATGCGCAACGCACGTGGTCAAACCATCGGAGCCTGGAGCGTTTCACTTCCTCTTCTTGTGACATAAACAAGGCGACGAACACGAAGGTTGCTCACACGGTGTTCCCACCAGATATGACTTAAACTGCCAAGGCAAATTCGCTCACTAAGGATTTCTGATGCTTCTACGAAGAACAGTTGAAAGATCCAAGCTCTGTGCTCATATTAACGTCTGCCTCTAGGCAGGAAGCCACATGAAACCTACGTTTGCGTGGCGATGCGAAAGCAGTTGTGGATGTTTGGCCACCGTTGGCTTGGCACCACTCAGCAAGGCTGAGGCTGATTATGTGCACTCCTTCTTCAAGACTCAAGCACGATTTATGGGAATCTTGCCGAAAGGCGCAACCTATTATTGGTCACGGCCCATGCGCCGGCCGATTGTAGCTGTGCGATCTCAAGCCAATGTATAATGTGACTTTAGCATTATGTAAACTTGTCAGCTGTCGTAATTTGTAATGCTTAATCTCTTATCTTTTTGTATTGCGGCACATTAACTGAGGTGTGCTTCTCACTCTCGGCTAACTTCTATTGATGATGATAATGAGTGTAGCTGCAAATTTATCAGGGACAAGTTAGCTTAACACTTTGATTAGCTTTTACGCAGTTATGGTAATTCAAACGATGTAATTTTCATTGTAGATTTCAAATCGCGTAACAGTCAGTTGTTGTCAAGTAAAGATCGCCCGGGTGGTCAGCATGCGCTAAGCGAAAAGCATCCAGGTAAGGGAAATATGCTACTAACATTTATGAAAACGAAGATTCCTTTATCACAGGCGATAACTTTAGTCACTCGAGAATACATCCTAGCACTTGGTCTTCACCCTCACCAATGAATGCATGGTCTCAAATTGATCATATTGCTATCAGTTGCAAATGGGTGGGTAGCATCCAAGCCTCGAGATCATTCTAGTCTGCTTATGGTGATTAAAACCACGAAAATTTGCAAATATTTGAATGCGACTCGCAGGCACCTCAAACAGAAGCATTAGGAATTTGATATGTACCAGTTATCTGATTAGTCGACCCAGCAGAACTATCAAACATCATTGGCAAGCGCATTCCTTGTGTCCCGTACATTGGTATTGAAGAACTTTGGATCTTACTCCAGAACATCATCCAGTAGGCCGTTTAAACTTTGATTAAGTCAAATCTGTTCTGTTGTGGTTGATAGGTGGTTCTGCAGTACATAGACTCGCTGGTAAGCTGCTCATGGATTTAGAATTACAGTGCCAAAGCCGACATATTCTCCCACTAGCAGTATGTCATCAAGGAACATTACGGCATAGATAACTTCCGAGTTTTCGTAGATGAATAAATGTAGACTAGCCCAAAATCGATCGTTCAGTCAGGCAGCGTAAGCAAAATGAATCGCATTATTTCGAAATTAAAGTTACGACAAAATGTTTCGCGATATTGCATGTAACTATATATATATATATATATATTAGGAAGGGTATAAAAGTCAGCGGTACCTCTGCAACAGTGCAAAAATGAATAAGCGCCGACATTATGAAGAGCAGTTCGCAATAGCCGCGAAGATAGCACCAAAGAGAATCTTTGCTTCCATGAAACAACGTCTGAAGCCAGCAGGTGAGGTGCCAGTGCTGGACAGCCCCTTACCTCCAGCACTGAGTGTGCGTCCGCGTTCGCGACGCACTACGCTTCTGTATTTGCGAATGACCTGGTGTCTATTCCGTGTTCGATGTGTACCGCTTTTACCAAACTCGACGGTCTGGGTTGCGGTGTTGAAGAGTTATGTCAACTACTCGCCAAACTTTACGGCACCAAACCTGCCGAACCTGATGGGCTTCACTCACTGCTTCTCAAGTCACTTTGGACCATCATCTCTCCTGTCGTGACTGAACTTTTCAACAGGTCGCTGTCAGAAGGTTCGTTGCCGACTGACTGGAAATGTTCGGTGGTGAAGCCTATTCAGAAAAGCGGCGACCCTAGCAGAGTAGACAACTACAGGTCAATTTGTCTGCGACCTATTTTGGCAAAGGTTTCTGAGAAAATCGTGAAGGTGGGATTGCTGCAGTTGCTACGGTCAAACGAGGTCCTAACGTCCGCACAGCACGGTTTTATGCAAGACCGTTCATGCATTACAAACCTACATGTAACGCGTCATGGGTGGTTGAAGACAAACAGCAAGGGGAAGGTTGTCGACGTGATATTCAT
This sequence comes from Dicrocoelium dendriticum, assembly GCA_944474145.2. Taxonomy (NCBI): domain Eukaryota; kingdom Metazoa; phylum Platyhelminthes; class Trematoda; order Plagiorchiida; family Dicrocoeliidae; genus Dicrocoelium; species Dicrocoelium dendriticum. Next base: position 63,967,355 of record OX104060.1, on the reverse strand, counting down.
CGAATTCAGCAAAACGTTAGAGGAAGTCAGTCATAAGGTTCTCTTTCACAAACTCAGGATGTGTGGTGTCGGTGGCTCACTGCACCGGTGGATCCGCGACTTTCTTGTTGGACGAAAGTGGATGGTACAAGTCGACGAGCATCTAACTGACTGGTATCCCTCTACAAGTGACGTACCTCAAGGCACTGTGCTTGGGCCCACTCTGTTCCTAATCCATATCAGCAATCTACCTCAGCTTCTCCGGTCGCAGGTTGCCTTGTTTGCGGACAACATGATGAGTTGTAGAGAAATTGACGCTCCCGACGACTGGCCTACTTCAGCAAGACCTCAACCGCCTATCCACATTGTCTGCTGCAGTTTATCTTCAAGTCAACCGAGCCAAGTCTGTAGTTATGAGCCTGGTGAAGGGCGCTGACGGCCGAACCTATTCCCTTGGCGACCAAACGCTGTATGCAACACCCTCCGTGAAGGACCTAGATGTACTCTTGCGCTACGATTTGAAGTCCATGGATAACACGAACAGGCTTTATCGCAACGGACTGCGCATGCTTTGGACGCTCAAACGTAGCGTCGGCACATGGTTTGAAGAGATTGCCACTCGCCTCTTCACTTCCATCATTAGACCAATGGAAGAGTACGGTTCGCCCGCCTACTTTCCGAATACTCAAGATGAACAACAAAAGATCGAACGGATCCAACACGTTGCTACTAGTTTCATCCCGAGTTTACGTGGCTGGGGGTATGAAGACCGGTGCGAGAAACTAGAACTCTACACCTTGTCCTAAAGTCGTGTGCAAGTCGACCTCATTATGGTCTACCGTATTCTACATCTCGGTGACTTCCCCATGTTATGGCCAATGCTGCACTTACGAGGGCCATGCAGCACACGCGGACACAGGTGGAAACTTGTCGTGCCGGATGTGAAACGTGTTCCCCATACACTGTGCTTCGAACGGAGAGTGGTAAATATTTGGAACAGTTTGCCTGAACATGTGATGGAGGCAACATCTGTGCAACAGTTCAAAACGTTGTTAGATTTATATTTTACCACTATGCGATTCAGAGAACGATTGCATACTTACGATGACATGTCACATTTGTGAGTCCTGCAATACCGTAAGTCAGATATTTTAAATGTTACATGAGAGCGATAACGACATTCACGGCTGACAATGTTTATAACGTTTGTACCACATTTCGAAAGAGTTATATAGAATTCGTTTCTACTTGCTGCATAATACATTTTCATTATATATATATATATATATATATATATATATATATATATCATGATTGCAGAGACATAGATGTTTTTGATTTGTAAGGGGATACAACAGCGGTGTTTCGATAAGAAAAAGGTTTCCTAGGAGCATTCACCGACATTTACTATCAATTCACGGACATTCTCATTTAGAACACCAAAAAGCCCCGGGAATGTGAACTTACACTGGCAGGTCAAACTAAGTACGGTGCAGTCAGTACATATGATTGTTTTCTAAAAGTAACGCGTCAAACCTCTTTCTACTAAGTTGCGCGCGAGGTTGTGATTAAAACATATCCGGAGAACTGAATAGGACAGATTAGCCCACAAAATGCACTTATTATCCGACTGGGGACAATAGTGGTAAAATTATATCAGTAAATCACCGATTCGGAATTCAGCAACTTTGTGCGCTACTGTTGCATAAGGCGGAAAAGTTGTCAATTGCAACTCTCTGTCTTTGCGGAGGATTCATGTGAGTTGATTGGCAACCACAAGTTTAAGAGAAAACAATGCATTCAACGGTGATCACTATGGATACAGCGAGGAAAACAGCAGGGCATGATATCGTTTGGGGGAGACAACGGCAATTTCCCGCCGTTTACAGACCACAATGTGGAAGAAATTGCATTGTGTGTGCGCATGAATAATCGAAGATTTGGAGACAGGAAGCTCACTCCGAATCGGTCGTCAGCAGTCCCTTGAGGGACGGACGCTAAATGTGTGCTTCAGGCAAGTACTGGCGTAAGTGGTGACAAAGTAACACCTGAACATCGTGGGTTTGTTGAACGTGAGTAGTAAATTTTGCAGAACATTATTTGCCAGTAAATGTTGTCACCTAGCGACGACTGGCCAGTAAAGTAAGCTGAGCGGTCGTTAACCCATCTACCGACATCATTTTGAAACTGCACGTCCCATTGTTATATTTTGTTTGGTTAAGTAGAATGCATGACGCAATCAAGAACAACATTGGAGAAAATATGGATAATTACACTAAACGACCAATGGTTAACACAGAACTGTTCCATTGATTACAGGATGGTAGCCCAGTCACTTGGACTCGGTACCAAATTGTTTCGTTCCTTTCGGTCGTCTCTATAAACTAGACTGAAAGTTTGGGTATAAAATCTAAATGCGGAGAGGAACATACTGTGGAACCAGCCGAACCATAACAAACTGGCCGTAGCGAACCCGGTCCTCACCATACGAGGTGTTGCATAACGCCGCGCAATCCATAAGTCTGCATCGGTGTACATTAAGACGCATCAGGTTCCTATTAGCGCTTTAATGAAGTGGTGGGACTAGGACTAGTACTTACTGCTGTGGCGTTGTGGATATGACAATTTTTCAACCGGCTTGTTGATCACTATGGCTCCCGTTGGTTCATTGCATACCTATAAGAGAATCTTCCGAGTAGACTGTATAATTGTGGTGAACGGGACTCACTTCGATACAAACTAAGGCCAGCCGGCGATGGCACCACTCAGCAGTGAACTTAAAACGGTGATGGGTCTTATGTTACATACTTGCTTTTGTAAAGACATCTCTATGGTCTTCTATACCAAGGCTGTGCTGATGCATTGATGCGAGAACTCAAAGCAGTGAATTATACTTTAGGAGACAGTGGGAACGAATACATCAAAGAAGACAGCACACTTCAATAAGTAGGAAGGTTGTGTCTTCGGAGAAACAGTAACACATTTATGGAAACTTTGTCGGAATGCAGCATAATCAGAGATAGCTGTTGGAGACTGGGGTCACTGATGTCAGTGAAAATGCTTTAACATACCCTGAGATATAAATAAAAACCATGCGTGCTGTGCGAGATCGAGTTAAATGAAGCAGAAAATTTTGCCAACTAATTGTGTGTGGGTTTTAGCATCGCGTAATAATCCAGGGTCAATCCATAATTAAAGGTAAGTAGTGAGCTACGATACTATTTAAAAAAAGTTGAGGGCAATATGTTAGACACAAACCTCAACAAGATCCAAACAACAAGATCTGCAACAACCATGTGCTCAAAAAGCAACCAACGCTCAAGCAAGAGCAGACGGTGGCAGCAGGCAAATGAGCTGCAACCAGTTACAAGACCAATTAAGAGAATTGCAACCAGGTGCGAGTTAAAGCGAAGCGATTGAAAGTCAAGTAGATCAATCCGTATTGTATGTACGCGCAAAGGGTGAATTCACGGACTCGGAAACGCAGGACGGTATGGGCGATTATTGACGCTCTATTTCAAGCTGGGATGCTATCTCAGTGAGCGAGTGTATACAGCATGTAGCATCATCATTATACACGTTAGCCAGAGGTGGGAAACACCTCACCTACTGTTCCGCAACACAAAAAAATAAAATAAGTACAACATTTGCATGCCAGCTGAGCTACCAACAACGGATGCGCATCGTTCAGGTAAGCTACCTGCCGGCTACCAGGCAACAAGCAAAAATCGTTATGTAAAAATATATCACACTACGAAATAAGATCGTGGTTGAAGGAGGGGGCTAAAAGGGATGGACAGAGGCAAAGAAACTCACAACACATACGCCACTGAGGTCCGCTCCTTGCCATGTCAGCAAGTGTATCTAGCTAAACGTGTTCATCGTCTTTTGGACCACAACCAGGAAGCCGTGACGCTCCAACCGAGGCCAGATCCGAAGTGAGGGCCTTCATTCCTCTGGACCAATGCATCGCTTGGCCAACCATCCTCTTCTCCTATCCAAACCCACGGTGAGCAAACAACGTACTTCGCGGAAGTCGGTGGGCTGGCATGCGCAACACGTAGCCCAGCCATCCGAGCCTGGTGGGTGAAAAAACGGTGCTGAGCGCATCAGTTCCTTTTCCTGTGCCGTAAACAAGGCGTCGAACACGCCCGTTACTCACGCAGTGTTCTCATCGGATATGAGCAAAACTGTGAAGCCACAGATATTTGAACGTAACTAAAATCTATAAGTCCGCTGAATTTAGGGCTAGGTACAGCAACGGTAGAGTAGGGTCGAACGTACCGCTGCATTGTACACTTTAACGTTCAGGGCTAGAGTGATGTCGCGCCAGCGCCAAAGGTGGCGAAGACTAGCAAAAGCACTTCGAGCATTCGATATACACTTCGTGATCTCATCTTCAATTCCAAGGGCGCTAATACAACTTTCCAGGTAGTTGAAGTTCTGCACGACTTCTAGCAGATCCCCATCAAGGCTCAGCGCAGGAGGCTATCCTTGCCAATCTTGGAGGAAAGCATTGCACTTCGAGAGTGCAAAGCAAAACCCGAAGCGTCTGACAGCCAGTGCTAATTTATCCAGTGCGGCTTGACACGTCTGGGAGCTGTCACAGATGAGGGCAATGTCGTCTGCATACTCCAAGTCAAGAATTCGTTCTCGTGGGAGTAGCTCGACACATTCTAAAGCATGCCCTGTAAATGCGATCTCCATGACTTCGTTAATAACGAAGTTGAAAAGGAAAGGTGGGAGCATCGTCGTGGGTGTCCGCCAAAACGCATCTGCATGTCAGCACATACAAGTGCATGATCGATGTCCACACATCTGCACCAAAACGAGCGACAGTTCTGGATGCAGCCTCTCCAGCGGTAACTGATTGCAATGTGATCGATTTGCGTCCAAGGCTGGTTCGAGGCTGGTGGGGGCCAAGTCACTCTCTAACGAGTACCGTGTCCAAAGTTAGTGCTCGCAAGAACTAAGCCGGCATGTTTATACAAATGAAGTAACCGCTCACCGTTATCATTACAGGAGCCCACACCCTGCTGAGCACCCAGATGCATTTCATCAGTGGACAACTTTCCAAATTGTGCGCTCAGATCCCCCGCCAGCACAACAGTGTCCGCGATCCTTCCGTAGCGAACGAGCTGGATCAGTTGGCGGTAGAAGTCGTTCTTTACCGAATCATCGCTACAATTTGTGGGCGCGTAGGTAGCGATGGTGGATAGACACCTGTTAGTCCCGCGCGACTTCCAAGCTTTGAACGCGCCAGCTAATCGGATCGCACACATCCAGCTACTGCTTGGATTCCAATCAACCAGAGCAGCTTCAGCCCGAGGACTCAGGGCAATGCCAAGACCAGCTTGGGCGGTGCTCGAAGACGTGTCGTCACCGGGTAGGCGCAATGAGAAAATACTGCTGGTGTCAGCTGAAGGGGATCGCAGAGTGAGCACAGAGCTGCAGTCTTGCAGGCGGGTTTCCGATAAGTAGCAGATATCGATCGAGAGAGTCTCTAATGTTCGGGCAACTGATGCCAGTTGACCGATCTGTAGCAATGTGCGTAAATTGAGACACGCTAATCTGAAAGAGGATCGAGGGCTCCAAATGGAAGCCGATGTACTGGAATGGACCGCTTCGTTAGACATAGGTTTGTCGACAGGACAGGGGTGACGTTCCGCGTTAGCATGTGAGTTGGAATTAGAAGATGGACGCCTAGCAAAGCATGTTGGCGGAGGGCAAAGAATCGGGGGATTGAAGATTGGGGAGATAAAAGTGAAGTTGGGACGGAACGATGAGGGTGCAAAAGCGAAAGAGGGGGAATGAGAAGACGGGAAGACTTGAGCGGTAGCATCCAAACCCCTATCCACCCTGCTCGATGCAGCAGATGAGGCACCGTTGCTTATCCTCTGCGGTGGCCAGAGCATCAGCAATTCATTTGAAAAGGTACATATACTTATTGGCAACAATTAAGGTTTTATCAAAAGGTGCTTGCATGAGGGTGGTGGAATGGCTACAACTGCGAACTTTGGTTTCGAAATACAAGGTAAAGTGAGGGCAGGTATAGCGACATGACTGTATTGGCGAAACGCTCGTAACACAGCTGGCACAATTAGTTCGCGAGAGAGCTAAGGAGTCGCAAATGAATCTGACTGGCCGACAGAACTTATCCGAGTCGGCAGCAGAGCAAGTAATCTGTGTGAGTTGAAATCGCAGCTGTACAACGCCACTGAGTTATTCAGTTAACTACAAGCCAACAGAAAGTAAAAAGTATTTGTAGCTTACCCATATGCATTATAAGCTTAGATGCTCTTCGAATAAACCTGCTACTGCGTCAGAAACCATGTGGAAATCGACTAGTCTCTACAAGGTCTCTTTTAACGTGCATTTTTCTTATAGCTGGCACGTTAACTGGGAGCCATTTATTAGGCACAGAAATAACAATCATTTTTACCGCGAAACTATCAGAGTAAATTCACAGTTAGCAGGTGTGTTAGGCGCAGAACGTAGGCTAATGCAATGCGCACCGCTTGTGTCCTGCGGGCAGCCATGATCAAAAGCTCGAAAACCTCTCAGCTCCTCAGACGCAATGGATTAAACCTGATTCCAAAAGGAATGAATGACCCTCACTCCGGTCCTGAATGTGCAATTTTTTAAACCGAAGGAAATCAGCACCTGATATCACAAATATCGCGTATAATGGAAGATGGTTCTAGCTTTTGTAATACCCGACCCAGATTCAGTATCTACGCACTATCGCTGTTAGTGAGATAACTAAGGAAGGTAATATATATATATATATATATATATATATATATATATATATATATATATATGGAACATGCAGCCAACAGTACAATTGGCAAAATGTCAAAACGTATGGACAAATATACTAATACAACAATAATGAGGAAATAGTGCGGCGAAAAAGTGTAAAACTGGAGTTCTGGGGCCAGAGTTTCACAACATGTTCTTCATTGCTCACGGTTTCTTGAAATGCCCGATTGGGTTACCAGCCAAGTGTGTTCATCGCTCTTGCGCCCACAAACGGGGAGTCTAGAGCGCTCGACCGCGGCCAAATATGAAGTCAACGCTTACATACTTTTGACCCAAGTCATTCACTGGCCATCTTGTCTTCGCCTCCAGCCGACTTCTGTGCGCGCAAAAAGTGCACAGTGAGACCACCGCTCAGGAGACATGGGAAGCACGTGCCCAAGCCACGGAAGCCAATGCAGTGAAATTATACGGCTCAGTGGTCGGCAAAGTCTGTCCGATTTGAAAATCCTTCCGCGAACACCCTCATTACTAAGATGGTGTTGCCACCGTATACCTGCAATGCTCCGAAGGCAGCGGTGATCAGATACAGACAGGCTCTGAACTCCTTTCCGCGAACAGGCCAAGTTCCGCAACCGTAGTGCAGGACCGCTCTCACCGTGTCATTGTAGACTCGGCCCTTCAAGGATAGACTCAGGTCGCGGCGACGCCAGAGATGGCGGAGGCAAGAGAACATAACCCGGGCCTTAGAGATACGCAGGGAAACCTCATCTGTTGGCGCTAAAACAGCTTTCGAGGTAAATGAATTTGTCTACCACTTCCAGAGATTGATTTGAAAAGGTAAGGGTTGGAGCAGCTTCTAGTCAGTCCTGTACGAAAACCTTAGACTTCGAAGGGACGAAGCTCATTCCAACCTAGGAAGAAGGTAAATTGTCCAATTACCTCCGTTTCCTACTCGTCCTAAATCCAGGGGTCACCAAAAGACTATGGATTTTGCGATATCACGTTAAATGCTGAAGGTAGGAAACACATGCCAAATAACGACAACCCCAAAGAGGATCAAGGGAATGCAGATGCTCTTTATGATAGTCAGAAAATAAGATGGTCTCGTTCACATAATCCAAATCAGCCGATTACCCGCCAGGCAGTATTAGAATGCTTAAATCGTAAGACTACGGAACGGAACACCCTATTATAGTGCTCATGTTAGCATTGAACATTAATAGGGGAGTCCGACGAAACTGAGGTACACTAGTTGTTGTCAGGAAGGCATCCGACAGTTCACAGTAGACTCTGACGTGTCTTTTGGTGCTCGGGCACAGGGTAAGATGTACACATATTCATAGGAGGATCCTACCAAACAAATACGTTGAATACAATGCGATAATCGCGGTATACTCAGCCCACGCGCGACTGGTGGTGGTCGCGTGGCAGCGAAGCGCCCTTACGGCGTGCAGCTGGCGATTTATTATTATGTTTCTTTTTTATGTGAGGCTACCATAGCGCGTAGTATAAGACGAAAGTGCGGTTAATATTGCCCAACCAGAGCTGAAAAGTCACGCCTCTTTCCCAAACCGGTGTTTTTGGAAGAAACGAGGTGGCAGAGTGGAAGTTAGTAACTACATGTTTTTGGTTAGTGGAATTCGATTAAAGACAAGCCAGATGTAGACTCAATCCAGATAGATACTGAGAAGATGCAAGCTTGGACTGAGTATTAGTCCGGAAACAAGGAAATGAACTGGATAAAAGTCCGCTTTATTTATGAGTCGGACTGATTCCTTAGAAACCCAAGTAAGGTGAACCTGCAAGTTAACGCTACTCATAGTTCAGAAAGTTGTCTGTATCTTACCTCACATAGTCCTAGCTTACATCTTCAGGTACTGAAAGTGAAAAACTACGTCGAGGTTCATAGCACCAAGGTAGAGGTATTGAGCTGTTCAAAGGCCTCATCCAGATCCATGTTATCGGTTGGTGTACGTGTGACCTTTACTAATCACATGGCCCAGCAAATCTACGGCAATATGTAGGGGTTGTACGTTCAGTTGGCAGACGTATAATAACCGGGTTAATAATAATTATTATAGTTATATACCACGTCCTTGACACTGAGCATAAAGATACAGGTAATAAAATAGTTCTACAGGTGCAAAATAGAATCTTTCTTATATTTAGCTAAGTTTCTGGCAAGGTATTTGTCTCATATATTTGTTTTAGCGAAGATGGGAGGCATTTGCGTAATTTGAGTATATTGCAAATACTGAGAACTAATTACATTGCGTAAAGTTGTGGTATCACACCCATTAGACGTTTTCTGCGCCCTTCTTATTTTGTATCCTTATGGTGTGCACGCGCTGTCTCTGATGGTTTCACTGACGCCTGGTTTCCAGGGACCGGTGGTGCAGATCAGTTGGAAGAGCTTGCAGTAATTGCCTACTGCCCCCGCCTCCACCATTTCTTGAGCCCGACTGGTTTACCAGGCCTCCTTACTAGCACGCAGGCTCCGTTTTAGTTCGCGCCTAATAGTCCGTCTGGTCACATTGTGCTCAGAGCGAGCCGGGAGTTTTCTTCTGGATTCCCACAGGCTCACCGACATCTCGGATATCCAGTGACTGGTGAAGTGACGATTGATAGTGGCACAAGAAGATGCGCCTGTGTCGTGCATGGCAGCAGAGATTCTATTCTACTGAAGCTTACGCCGTGCGTCTTGATAGGCTTGACTGACTGAGGGCTGAGACAATTTCTCTGTTACCAATCGATGGAGACGCTTGGTGCGCCTTCCGTAAAGTTCATGGAGAAAAGACAGGAAATCAAGGCATGATCAGAGTCGACGCAGGTATTCCAGAACGAGCGCCAATCCAGAATGGAACCATGCCACCTTTAACTTATGGCGAGGTGATTGATTTGGGTCCATCGCTGGCCAGTACAGGAGGACACCAAGTGGCATCTCGGTGCCCACTGTGTCTAAAAGCAGTGCTACTACGAAACTACTGGTGCTCAGCACACAGTTGCAACAGACGCTCGCCGTTGTCAGTCCGTTCGAAATTAAGCCCATAATTACTACTTAGCTGAGCTTCTGAAGAGCTCAGATGCCCAACTTGTGCATTTATATCCCCCCCCAACTATTATGATATCCGAACTAATAGCACTGCGTAGTAGCGCTTTCAGTTCGTGATAGAATGTGTCCTTGGCAGCATCAGAATTACACTCGGTGGAAGCATAAGAGGAAATCACAAAGAAACAGCGTTTTGTACTACTTCGTGAACCAACCTTAGTTGATATTATCAAACAGTCTGCATACAAATGGCTGTTCGCCGGAACCCAATCAACCAACAATGGCTCAGAGTTGGAGCTGAGAATGATAGATATCCCAGCTTGCATCAGCGTTTCCGGATGCGTGCAACCAACAGAACACGCGACCCTCATTTATCGACTCATTGATTGATACAACTGGGTCACAGGATACGGTAAGAATCAATATGACTGAAGCACTTTTGGCAACATACAGCTGTTCGCCGTGTGATGATGATACAGGCAAAACATATTCCCAGTTTACCCCATCAAAATCCGAACCCTACTCAAACGAAACATTCGCCAAACCTCATGCATAAGTTCAGCGGAACAGTGTGAAACTCAATTTCTTGGAAAATCTTCGGAGTCGCGCTGGAAATCATTATTTTAGAAGGCTTTATTGGACGGCTGGCAAATGCACTTGTTTGGTGCACGACATTTTGCTTTTGACTTAAAATCTTTCTAAGGCATCTCTGTTAATTTCAATGGGATGGAGCATCATATTCGTTTCAAAAGAATGACTGTGCCATTATACTGAATGCTTGTCAGGGATCTGGATCATGACCATCGTGTACAGCGGGTTGCGTAACTGCCGTGGCAATGGAGGCATCGGAGAGAGAGAAAGGTCTACGGACACGGAGCTGAGCCTCTTGGATGAAGACCGACCAAAATCACCACCATCATAGCCATTAGCTGCATATGAGAAACGAACTTCAACTATTAGGTCGCAATACAGAATGATAAGATGGATTAAAAAAGCTAGATACTAAACATTGTAGGATACAAAATCAGGTGAATTATTGCTTAATAATATATTATGTTTCAATGAACAAGAAACAATGCTTTAGCACAGGTACGAATAGCATGCGTTTGACAAGTCTCGTAGGATGGTTGAAGTTAAAATTAATATTAAAAGGATCAAAGGATACGTGAATAGTCATTTTAAGTGCCTACCAATTTAACTGCACTGCTGCATAAAGATAGTTTGAAATGGGGATAGAATGTGCACACACACAAGACGGTATGGAGAGAACTAGTATTTCAAGTACTGCGTGAGAGATAAAAAATACCAGAAATGACAATCCATATGCCACTTCAGTTAAACGATGTGGTACGTTAATCCAGGTTAGGTACATCCATGCAACTCACAAGAACATTTAAGCATGTATACCCACCACCACGTTGCGGAGAGGGCTGCTAAACATATAACTTGGTTTGCGTTGTTGCCTCCTCTGAATGAAACGAACTATATCAAGTAATGCAAGTGAGAGTGTCAACAAGGCGTTGTGAAAATTGTTACTGTAAGCGCAAGAAGAATATAAATTGGAAGGGCGTTCCAGAATCCTGACACCCGGAGGGAGAAGGCATTTTGTCGACAATCAATTTGACTGTAATGGGTGGTCATTTTAGGCTGCCGGCCCCACAGTTTGTTATATCGGCTCAGGTGCAACAGGCTGCGGTCAGGGTTAATTGGGTTGTCGTGAAAGGGGAAGATAAGCGGATGGCGAAGAGACAACGAAGCTATCAACGAAAACGGTAATGAGATCGGTCCATTGCCATGTCAACAAGTGTGGCTAACCAGACGTGTTCATCGTCCTTGGGACTCCAGCCCAGCAGTAAGGAGATGCCGACACGGCGCAAGCTCCTGTAATGATAACGGTGAGCGGTTGCTACACCTTGGTGAAGATGCCCGTCTATTTCTCGCGGGAACTAACTTCCGAGACAGCACCAGCCTGAGAGTGACATGGCCCCCATCAGCATCGGACCAGATATGGACGCAAATGGATCACATCGCAAATCAGCTGATGCTGAAGTCATTGTGTCCAAAACTGTCGCTCGATTTGGAGCCTTAGCGTGGACTCGGACTGCGAACTCTTTCGTGCCGATGTTAGAGGTCGTTTCGGTGGGCACATGTAAGGACGACGTGAGCGCATAGATATTTAACGAATGGTGAAGCCAGGTGTTCGAAATGCGTATCAATCTACGCTAGTATCTGATCTGAGTAAGCCCCCTCTTGACACAGTGAAGGGACACTGGTCGCATATCCCCCAGATGTTATTACAGTCCAACCTGTCCAAGGCAACCACTCAATGGACCGACAAAAGGTGGTCGCCTTGGACAGGTGATCGCCATGGACAGGTTCATGAGCGACTCCAAGTGTGTGATAAAGTTTCAACTCGCGAAGTAGATCTGTAAACCGGCGACTTCTACAACCAGCCTTAGCTTCTAAGTAAGGCAACAACAGCAGTAGTGTATAATGTTCGGCACATGGGAGTGCACGAAACGGGCATGCAAATCATCGAAATTAACAAGCTTTGGAAAAATCATACACACAGCTTTCTATTGTCATAATCATTTGCCACCACATGAAAAAGCAAGTACAGTGGTCTGTTGCTTGGCAGTTGAAATGACAGATAAGGTTAGTTGTTCCCCCACGTTCATGATAAGTTCAAATTTTTGTAGAAGTAGAAGTCACGATTAAAATTTACGCACAATAACATGCCTCGACGTGCGTAAATTTTAATCGTGACTTCTACTTTCTACAAACTTTACCGTACTCACAAACATCCAAATTTAATCTACTATCGCCCATTGGACATTTGAAGAACAGTTACTTCAGCCCATTGGGAAGTGACGGGTGAGTGAGCCAATCTGCAACACCAGGACAGGTACTGTGAGCCCATTGGCAATACGTCGCGCACCAAGCAGAATTCATGTGTTAAAATTTGCGCACCTAATCGTCAGCCCTCGGTAGCTCAGGTGGTAGAGCAGCGGACCGGAAATTCGTGGACCGGGGTTCGACTCCCCGTCGAGGCATATTATTGTGCGTGAATTTTAATCGTGACTTCTACTTTCTACAAACTTTACCGTACTCACAAACATCCAACTTTAATCTACTATCGCCCATTGGACATTCGAAGAACAGTTACTTCAGCCCATTGGGAAGTGACGGGTGAGTGAGCCAATCTGCAACACCAGGACAGGTACTGTGAGCCCATTGGCAATACGTCGCGCACCAAGCAGAAGTCATGTGTTAAAATTTGCGCACCTAATCGTCAGCCCTCGGTAGCTCAGGTGGTAGAGCAGCGGACCGGAAATTCGTGGACCGGTGTTCGACTCCCCGTCGAGGCATATTATTGTGCGTAAATTTTAATCGTGACTTCTACTTCTACAAACTTTACCGTACTCACAAACATCCAAGTTCAAATTTGCATAGGAGCACAAAATATCAACAGCACCCTGTGCGTCTGTGGATGTATGTTTTCAAAATATCTGTAGAATTCTGCTTCTGCTTGTCGTCTGATTTCCTATTCACATTCTCAGCTTGTAAAATTGTTGTGGCAGACAGGTTCCAGTTTATTGTTGTTGTGTTACAGGTTTGGAGGTAAGAACCAACCATATGGCCGTCAGCCAGTTGGCATCCAAACAATTCCTTTTAAAAAGTATGCAAAGCAATACAGGTTGAAGGGGATACAATTTGCTCATATGCCTCAGATCCGATTTTAAACTGCTCTCTCAGAATCTATTTCTGCAGGAGAATGAAATCTCGCTTTACAAAACACCTAGAGATTTTTGAGTTCTCCAACTCCTCCCATGCGGCAGCTATCCAAAACAAGACGTCCAATTTACTCATTTAATGAGTTCAGTTCCGGATATATTTCAGTGAGCTTCCTTGGGCGTAATAAGACGAAGGTGTTTTTTCCTAAACATCACTTTAAGCGCTTGAATGACACCCTGGTCTAGGGTTCGAACTAACGCAGTGGCGTTGCGTAGCAGGAGCAGTAATTTGACATTAAGTATCTGAAATTTGGGATGGCAAGTAGCATCTTCAATAAACACTATGATGTATCGCTATTTTTCTGCACCTTTCTGTCAAAACTTTGGAGCCAATGTTCGAAAATAGCTGCAGGCTTCCATGCCATTTTATTATTCTCGTGATCTATTAGTAGTTTTTTCATGCTGGTGTTGGCTAATTTACCAATCACTAAAGCCAGTTCTCGCTCCGCAACATAGTGCGCAGCATAATTGTAATACGCTGCTTGCTTCCTTTCCCACCTGCGCATTTCTCATCCTTGAAAAATAGTTTTATCCTACGTCACTCTGAATAAAAAACTAGTTTCATCTAAATTAGAAATGTCTTGAGCTGTGTGGCCATAACATATTTCGGGTAATTTTACTGTCTATTTGGAATGCAGCAAACATATCTAAGTCACCGATTGTTTTTACTGATGAAATCCTGCAGCTAGCCGGTTGATGCTTTAAAGTTTGGGTTTTGCAATTCTCTTGCGAAGCGCAATGCTCCTTCTTAAATCATGGGCCCTGATAATGGGCTATTTCTCGCCAGTGCTGACTGGCATCATTTGCAGCAAAGAGCGAATATGTCTCCGTTACCTGTTTTTCTACTATTCTTTCATTTCAGGCATGGTGCGTTGTTCCCAAAGTCATTCAAAAACGCGGCATTCCTCCTTAAACTTAGAACGATATGTGTTTTCCCTACTCCTTAATTTTCCGCCAAGGTTCGTGAAGTTATTCCTTCTTGACTTTGTCAAATCACTGAGATTATTCTTCACGTGTTAATACATTTGGCTTTGCTGCTTTGAAACTAGCCATTTTGTCCTGTGTAAGAATCTTCAAAAAAAACTATAAAAACGAACATGAATATTCAGTAAGAAGGTAACTCAACAGTATCCGTACAATGCTGACAATCGACTGGCTACATAATAAACAAAGGTACACAGAAAGTGATAGTCACAGTACTTGCGACTGTATAACAGTATCACAAAACCCAGAGTGCACGAGGGGAGTCCCACGCTCCTTGTTGGGTAACATGGCTTTATTCAAATGGTGCAACTGCACAGACCATAGCGGAATACATGCGTTAGTTACATAGGGTGATATCTAAGGGGAGGTAATGTGTCACTGGACAAGTTTCATCATCACTATTATACACTTCAGCTAGAGGTAGGAAACACTTCAGCTATTGTGCCGGAATACATAAAAGAAAAAAGAAAATAAATACAACAGTTGCATGCCAGCTAAGCTACCAGCAGCCGAGAGGCATCGTTCCTGTAAGCTACCTGTCGGCTACTAGGCAAAAAGAAAAATTATTATATAAAATTATATTATGCCACGAAATGAGATCACGGTTGAAGGGGGAGGCTAAAAGGGATGGACAGAGGCAAAGAAACTCACAACACCTACTCCACTGAGGTCCGCTCCTTGCCATGTCAGTAAGTGTATTCAGCTAAACGTGTTCGTCGTCTTTTGGACCACAACCAGGGAGCCGTGACGCTCCAACCGAGGCCAGATCCGAAGTGAGGGCCTTCATTCCTCTGGACCAATGCATCGCTTGGCCAACCATCCTCTTCTCCTATCCAAACCCACGGTGAGCAAACAACGCACGTCGCGGAAGTCGGTGGGCTTGCATGTTTAACACGTGGCCCAGCCATCGCAGTCTGATGCATGAAATGACGGTGCTTAGCGGTTCAGTTCCTTTTTCTGTGCCGTAAACAAGGCGTCGAAAACGCTCGTTACTCACGCAATGTTCCCACCAGATGTGAGCAAAACTGCGAAGATACCGATGTTCGAACGTAACCAGAATCTTGATGTCCGCTGATTTTAGGGGCCAGGTATAGCAACGGTAGAGTAGGGTCGAACGTACCGCTGCATTGTACACTCTACCCTTCAGAGCGAGAGTAATGTCGCGCCGGCGCCATAAGTGGCGAAGACTAGCAAAAGCACTTCTGGCTTTTGATGTATGCTTCGTGATCTCATTTGCAAGCCAAAGGGCGCTGATACAACTACCCTGGTAGTCGAATTTCTGAAGGACTTCTAGCAGATCCCCAACAAGGTTCAGTGCAGGAGGATATCCCTGCCAATCTTGGAGGAACGCTTTTCAATTCGATGGTGCAAACGAAAGCCCGAAGCGGTTGACAGCCAATGCTAATCTGTCCAGTGCAATTTAACACGTCTAGGAGCTGTCAAAGATGAGGGCAATGTCGTCTGCAAAGTCTAAGTCAAGAAGTCGTTCTCCTGGGAGTAGTATCACACCTTCTAAGTCTTGTCCTGTAAATGCAATCTCCATGACTTCGTCAATAGCGAAGTTGAAGAAGGTGATAACAGGCATCCTTGTCTCAAACCGCTGGAGATATTGAAGGTTGGCGACAGCTTGCCGTAAGCCCTCACTCTGCCCGTGCTACGCGCGTATAATGCTCGGATAATATTTACATATTTCTCAGGCACACCTTTACTGAGTAGACAATTCCAAAGGGCACATCGATCAACCGAATCGAAGGCATATTTGATGTCGAGAAGCACGACTACGGTAGGCCGCCCATATATGTGACGGTGCTCAAACAACTGACACAAGGTGAAGATGTGGTCGATGTAGCCAAGACTCCGACGAAACCCGGCTTCCTCCGTACGAATCTGGATTTCAAGAGCGCCAGTCAGTCTGTGAAGGATTATGCAGGCGAGTAATTTGGAGGCGATGGAGATCAGACTGATTAATCGATGGTTGCCGCATTCCGAGCGCGAGCCGCCTTTGAAGATGGGAACAATAACGAAGCGGCTCAAGTAGGTTGGCACAGTTTCTTACTCCCACATTTTCATTACTAATTCATGTGACTCATCAACCAGAGCAAAGCCCCGCATTTGAAGAGGGCTGGATGAAGATCATCTGGTCCCGCGACTTTGTTCAACTTCACCAATGCGATCTCACGTTCGACTTCTGAGGGAGAGGGTGGATCCAAAAGGACAGAACACGGAGCAGGGCGATCACTGGCCGGTGAGGAATCGAACAATTCTGGCCGATTAAATTGCTTTTCAAAATGCTCAACCCAACGCTCCAAACGCTTTGACAAACTGTGGATAAGCTGTCCATTCCCATCACAAATTGTTTCACTAACACCAGGTCTCCTGCTGCTCGTTTCTGTATCAACCGGAATAACTTACGATGGTTACCAAGGGCAGCGCCTACTTCCACCTCTGACGCACGAAGCGACCACCAAAATTCGCGGTCTCTCTTCAGGCTAGCACGGAGTTTCGTCCGGAGCGCTTTGAGGGTTTCATTGTGTTCGCTACCAGCCGGGATATGCCGGCGAGCATCGATTAGTTCCAGAGACCGCGTAGAGACCCAATGTTGCCTATTAGACTTACCACATGAGGATTTGCCTGCTACTAGTAAGGTCCGGTGAACATGTGACCAGTGACCTTCAATAGTTTCCAGTGAGCGGTTACTCAACTCGCATGACAGCGCACATTGAAAGGCATTCAGAACAGCTGGCTTTGTCAGTTGGCTGGTGTAAATGGACTCACACTGTCGTCGTGAGTGTCCGCCAAAACGCATGCGCGGGTCAGCACATACAAGTGCATGATCGGAGTCCAAACATGTGCTCCAAACCAAGCGAGAGTTCTGGATGCAGCCTGTCCAGCGATTACTGATTGCAATGTGATCGATTTGCGTCCAAGGCTGGTGGGCGCCAAGTCACCGTCCGGTGAGTGCTGCGTCGGCAGTTAGGGCTCGCAAGAAATAAGCGGGCATCTTCACACAAATGAACTAACCGCTCACCGTTATCATTACGGGAGCCTACACCGTGCTGAGCACCCAGATGCATTTCATCAGTGGACAACTTTCCAACTGGTGCGTTCAGATCCCCCGCCAGCACCACAGTGTCCGTGATCCTTCTGTGGCGAAGGAGCTGGATCAGTTGGCGGTAGAAGTCATTCTTTACGGAAGCATCGCTACCGTTTGTGGGCGCGTAGGCTGCGATGATGAATAGACACCCAGTAGTCCTGCGCGAGTTCGAAGCTTTGAATGCTCCAGCCAATCAGACCGCACACATTCGGCTACTGCTTGGATTCCAGCCAACCAGAGCAGCTTCAGCCCGAGGACTAAGGGCAATGCCAAGACCAGCTTGGCCCGTGCTCAAAGCCGCATCATCACCGGATAGACACAATGAGAAAATACCGCTTGCGTCAACTGGAGGGGATCGCAGATTGAGCACAGAGCTCAAGTCTTGCAGGCGGGTCTCCGATAAGCAGCAGGTATCGATCGAGAGAGCCTCTAATGTTCGGGCAACTGATGCCTGTTGACGGATCTGTAACGATGTGCGTACACTGAGGCATGCCAATCTGAAGGAGGATCGAGAGCTCCAAATGGAAGCCGATGAACTGGAATGGATCGCTCCGTTAGACATGGGCATGTCGACGGGACTGGAGTGACGACCCGCGTTAGCATGTGAGTTAAAATTAGAAGATAAACGCCTAGCAAAGCATGTTGGAGGAGGGCCAAGTATCGGAGGTTAAAAACTGGGGGATACAAGTGAAGTCGGAACAGGACCATAAGGGAGAAAAAGCGTAAGAGGAGGAATAAGAAGACGGGAAGGCTTGAGCAGTAGCATCCAAACCCCTATCCACCCTGCTCGCTGCAGCAGATAGGGCACCGTTGATTATCCTCTGCGGTGGCCAGAGCATCAGAAATTTGTTTGAGGAGAGATTCATTGTACTGTGTGGGCAGGATACTCTCAGGTTGCCAAGACCTAGACAGGAGAACTATTAGGGTTCTCATCCAAAGCCTTTGGTTCAAAAACCTTACCGTGTTGGGCTACAAAAGTCCGTTTTAAGGAATAAGGCGCCACCGTCATTCCAACGCCCAACCTGGAGGACCAGGAGGCTGAGTTCGTCTGGCCTCTAACCATTGACCAATCTGGTATGAGTGGCTCTAAAGGTGTAAAAGCCCCACCCTGCATAGCTCAATGGATCATTGAAGCACACAAACCATTGCACCACGGTAAGATCCTGCTTCATTGCGATGGGGACAAGTCTAGTGTGAAGGCAGTGTGACCATTGGGGTGAGAATTTGGGTTGCTCAACATGAACTGGTCAATTGCGACGGCGGGGTATTAACAAGCCTATGGGAAATCGAATGAAAAGAAACAGAATGCATGAACCTGGGCAATAATGAATCAGTGTAGGGCATATGGTGTGGTTTCTGGGGCAATTACAACACCTTGAAACGAAATCTAAGCCATCTGTGCGATACGGTGGCAGACTTGCGTGACACCTTTACTCGTAATCCCGGTCAGTCGTGTTAGTGGTGGTCGCCTTCAGTAGGTGCTAGAACGTCTGGAGTTCACAAATGTTTAGTCGCATTAGACAGGTTGACCATATAGACAGGTTAAGACGAATGAGAAAATATAGGCAAATCGTCGGGGATATTTCTGACTGGTCGCCATGGCAGGTTGAACTCTAGTAGCAAGCATGTTTTCATGTAGCAAATCAAACCGATAACCTGAATATTGGGTCTCGATGCAGTCGCTGGAAATTTAGGATGCTTGCCGACACATTATGTTTGGGAATGAACACAAAGAAATTCGCAAAGAACTCAGGACGAAACCGCGCGCTAGCCTGAAGAGAGACCGCGAAGCCTGGTGGTTTCATCTTGCACCGGAGGTGGAAATGGCCGCTGTCCTTGGTAACCATCAGAAATTATGCCGTTTGATACGTGAAACTGGCAGAAGTAGACTCGGTGTTAGCGAGACCGTACGTGATGAGTGTGGACGGTTGTTCCGGTTTGTCAAAACGCTTAGAACGTTGTGTAAAACATTACAGAAAGCAGTTTAATCAGTCAAAGTTGCTAGCTTCTCCATCGGCCAATGGTCGCCCTTCTCTCTAAACCGTTTCCTTGAACCCGCTTTCACGTGTGGAACTCGAATATGAGATCCGACTGGTGAAATCAAATAAGGCCGCATGAGCAGATCGACTTCCAACAGCTCTCTTTGAATTCCGTACACCTGCTCTTGTAGATGACCTGCATAACTAAGCTGTGGAGGTGTGGGAGCAGGAAATCCTCCCAGCAGACAGAAGCGACTCTGTTACAGTCCCAATTTTCAATGGGGACTCAAGTTCCAATTGCGGTAACCAAAGTGTGATCAGTCTAAGCTCAAGCTCCTCCATGGTTAAGCAGGATTTATTGGCACCCATGATATTCCGATTCGTGAGAAGCAACTTAGGTTTCGTTTAAGTCATTTATTACGTCCACCTTACGATGAAGAACGATATATTACGGGCAAAAAAGCGGTTGCTTGACAAGTTCTGTAAGATGCTCAGAGTGCGGATTAGGGGACCAAAGGTAAGAAGTGTAAGATGGAAAAAGGGGAACTTTGGTTTTAAGCGACTCACAAAGTTATTCACATGAACAGGTAGGTTTTCTCATCGCTATGTTGCGGAAAGCCTTGGTGAGCAGATAGTTTGTTTGGAGTTATTTCCACCTATGAAAGAACCAGACTTTATCATGTAGTGGAAATGGAGTAGTGAATCGTCAAGGCGCTCTTTGAAAAGTGCTAATGTTGAGGCCAGAACGACATGAGTTGAAAGAGCGTGCTATGTACTGGATCCCCGAAGGCAGAAGGGATTATGTCGGCCAACAAGTCAACTGTAGTGCCTAGCCAGTTTGAAATGGCGGTCTCTCAGGTTGGTATCGTGGCGATTTGCAGCACATGGTGACAGGCGTGATGTGACTTCGTGGGTATTTGGCAACCCATGTGGAGGTCTCCTCGCAGTCGCCGGTATGCACCGCTGTACAATTCGAGGACTTGCAGTCTATCTTGATATGGGACAGGAAACAAACCCTTGACGAATTTCGTCGCTCCACTTTGTGGAGCACCAAGTGCATCAATATCGTGTTTGCGCCATGGATGCCAGGCTTGGATTGCGTACTCCATGTAAGCCTCATGCAGGCGTTCAGCATTTGCGGAAAGACAAATGGTTCGAACTCTCTGAAAACCAGCTGTAAGAGTCTGTGTGACGGACTGATTTTGATACCTTTCTAGTCTTCTTCGAGAATCCAAGGTAATCCAGCAGGATTGCTCTTAGGTTGCTATTCCTGGAAGTGCGTTACAATTGATGGCCCCTATGTCGACATTCCTAGGTACGCTGATAGGGTATGCTCGCAACCTTGCACTTTGTCACGTTGAATTGGAGCCGGTTTTCGGATGAAAACGTATGGACCTTGTTTAGATCGCTTTTCAGTGCCGTGTGATCGCCCACACAAGATAGCACGCCAGATTTTGACATCGTCCGCAAATAGTAAGATGTGTGATCGTCGCACACTAGAAAGGTCACTGCTGGAGGCTAGGAACAAACGTGGACCCAGTACCGATTCTTGGGGAACACCATATTGGACTTCAGTTGAGTAATAGATGGGACTGCGTACACACACACTCATTTTCCGTAGAATGAGGAAGTTGCTTATGCAACACAGCATAGGGTCGCCGATTCAATAGCTGCGGAGCATGTGAAGGAGAATGCAGTGACCCATGCAGTCGAATGCATTAGAGACGTCCAGACAGAGGACGTCGACTTCTACTCTGGTATTTATGGATCCGTCTAATTTGCACGGCCTAGCAGCAAGTTCGTAGTACAAGACCGCTTTCGGCATCCATGCTGCTCTGACACTGTGATGTTTCTCTCAAAGTATCCCATGAGCACCTCTGCAATAATACCTTCCATAACTTCGGATAACCCTGGGAGGAGGGTGCTTGGACGGCAGTTCGAGAGCTGTGCATGAATCCCATCTATGTACATAGGAGTGACCGTTCCCAGTTTCCATATGGTCGGAATCTGCATTTCCTCAAGGTTTCTTTGGAAGAACCGGGCCAGTGGTTCGACAACATTCGTGGTGGCTGTTTTAATATCTTCGAGCTGATCTTGTTCACGCCGGGCGAGCTGTGCACGCGCAAGGAAAGTAGTCTTTTCATCGCATTTGCAGCAGTGAAGGAAAGATTGCTTAACATTGGGATCGATAGGAGCTGTGTCCCAAGCTGATGAGTTGACGATACACGTTGGCAAGTGAGGATGAAGTGTCGTCGAAGCGCGTTAGCCGCTTCTTTTTCAATTATCGTCGGACCACCGTCTGCATGTAGGACTAGAATACCGCGCTGCATTCTGCGGATCTCGTTGACGTGCCTGTACAGTATGTTCGAATTAAAATTAAATTTTATCGCTAAGTACTGCTGGTGCTAGAAATGTACAGCAGCCGATATCTGCAGTGGCGGGTTGAATTCGTAGTGCTTTGATACCATCTGTTTCACGCTGTTGGAACTGAACCACAATATCAAACTAAGTGGCCATGCTCTGAAACTGAAAATAAACTATAGCCGGGATTGGATGCGTAGAAATTTCTCACTTCGACTGTGTCAGTCGTGGAACGCTTTCCCAAATTATGTCGCCCCTGCCCCCAATCTAACGATATGTAAAAGACGACTTGATGAAATGTTTCTCAATTCGCATTTCGTTTTACAACTTGTATTAGCAAGTAGATACCATAACGTAAGTAAACCATGTGTTTCCGAAAGTCCAACCAGTAGACTAATGTTTTTATCACGCGAACATCTCGGCATTTGTGCATATGTCGGTGGTGAGTCCACCAATACACTTTAGAGTTTAAAATGAATTTTTATTGTCTAAATAATTCCCAGGCCAGGGGACTTGTTAAGTATTGCTTTTTAACTCTCCGAGACACGTTGCCAATTGTATGTTCTGCATCTGCTGGGGACTTGTCATGAAGGACCGCACCCACATTGGTTGATTGGCAGCAACGAGCAAAGTGCTTCCTTCTTCCACATCTGGCGCCTTTCAGTCCCCACACCGGACACTGTTAGCCGGTACGCGGATGTCGCATGGCGCAAAATTTGCGCATTTCCTGTCTCACGGTAGTAGCCTTCGCTGCTTCGCCACCGGAAACGGCACACAATTCTGCGTCTGTTGCGAGCTTCATTTGTTGGTATTGATGGGTGGTTGAGGACTCAATGTTGCAGACATCAATGCACTGCTGAAGCGATAAATTGCGTTGTCGCAAAAGCTGCTTTGTCGTACTTTTATCACAGATTCTTAGAACGATCCGAACGCGTACAAGCTTGTCGCCAAAACATTTACAGAAATTACAGGATCGGGCCAAAGTATTCAATTCAGTGAAGTACGCGTCGATTGATTCCTTTGGGATTTTGTTGCGCAAAAAGATGGCGCGGATAGGTCTCGTTAGTTTGATCTTCACAAAATGCACCGAACTTTCCAGTGACCGTCTCCAAAGTCTTGGGAGTTTCGCCTTTGTCGTAGTGTAATGGCTCTAGAAGACGACGCGCGTCATGCTCGGTTGCGTGTCGAAACATGGCCAAGCGATACACCATCGGTTGTTCGTCCAGATGTAATAGGGTGCAGGAATCTTCCCACTTGCTCTTCCATAGAAGCCAAGTACTCACCAAGTGAGTGAGTGAACGGACACTCTTGTTCAGTGAGGCAAGCATCTGAATAGACGGTGGTCTTTTTCTTCTTTGACACTAAGTTGCAGAACTCATTCCTTCAGGGATAAGCGTTTATTCCGCAAAGACAGCTAAGCGAAAATTACAGCATGTTTAGCAAGCCAAACTCCTCGAGATAAATTGCAGGTTCAAGTCCATAGCTAACGACCATTCTGAGTCGACGAGATCCCTCCTTTGCTTGTTAAACAAACGGTGAATAACTCACACGAATATCGTCCCATCATAATACAGTAATCGAATCCGTCACGACTGCCTTCCATCGCTTGTTTGGCTCGCTCGGTTGGTCCATCTGATCTGATACTACCGTCTCACTTGACGCAGTGGTTTCGGCGAGTTACGTAACCAATCCAGCCCGACACACTCGGTCACGCATTCTAATCGCACCAGGCTGAATTCCTTGAGACCATGTGTTTTCGAGCCCGGGTCTCCAGGAACGAGTTCGCTTGTTTCCGGTAAAAGACTTCGGCCTCCGACAAATTTGCCACTAGCGCGGTGAATTGGGTGACAAGTTCCATCCAGGTGGTATAGGGGGGCTGCTCAGCCAGAAACGAGCAGTTGGCTTCCTGGATGTAATTGGACAGGATGTTGAAATGGATGGGTTTCAGCCACTTTTTAACCAATCATGATCGTCACGAGTCTCGCTTACCTTGGAGAGGGTGGTGGAACAGTGCTCTAAGCAGAAGACCGTTTTCGATTCAGCAGTGACGTTAAACTTAGAATGTCTGTGTATGCAGCCTAGCTACTCCACTAATTCTGTGTAAACAGCTAACGAGAATACACGAAACAGTTGAATTCAGATTATCCTGTCGAAATGTTGTACATTATTTCCAGTTTGAAATTTTGAAAAGCAAACTTGTCTAAAATTGTTATAAATGTCGCTCTACGCAAAGTCTACACGTGCGGACTGAACCCAAGCACTGTCGGTTAAATCGGTGATTGAGCTGACCCGTTAAATTACTGTTCTGAGGGGCCAGCGAGGATGCAAATAGCTCGAGTCACATCCGCAGGTAGACGACAATGTTATATGGGGACGGTAAGGTGAAACCACTAGGCCTTCGCTGTCGTTTTGGCAGAGTGCGTCTGTGACCGTGCTTAAGTCCCATGGTGGTGCATCAAACAGATCTACGTGGCTTGGTCTATTGATGGCAAGGCGGTCTTGCATTGTTGCTGCGTAGGGCTTGCTGCGGGGAAAGAGGCTGGTTACCTTGTAGCTGCTCCACACAGCACTGAACTGGAACCAGTGCGGACTTGTTCCAACGCTTTTGAAATATCTGAACATTGAGAACAAAACTGGGTTTCGACATTTGAAATTGCGCAAATTTGTGCGCGTGTGCATAGGTGAAACACTGCCTGGAATTTACATTTCTGAGTAAACGTTAGATGTACTGGTATTGCTGTCGAGAAAATAGTACCACAAAGTGGAGTTTGTCAAATCAAGGCGAACAATTATAAATTCAGTGATGTACGACAATATGCGGCAGAATAACCGAGGCTGGCTAGCCGAACAACCTCGAATTGGTACCAGCTAGGTGGTTCAGGTTTAACCCGTTCCAGCTAGTAGTTTGGCGGCAGTGTTACAGGAGGTGGTGGGTTTTCGTCTGGCAAGTGTTCTCCCTATAAAAAGCCACGAAGATCTGCCTACCAACACTGCGACGTGGCCGATGTGGCTGGCCACAAACTGTCCCGTAGATAGCAGAAAAATGATATCCAACCCACGGATATTAAGCGCTTATTCTCACATTCCTGACGATTACAAACAGTCAAAAGGTTGCGGCTAATTCACAAACACAATCTACACAGCTACATCCATACACAATTCGTGGTTGGCGGCATCCGGTTTCGCATTTGCCTATCACTGTGGACAGCCACGGGACGCCTGCGGCTACAGAGGGACCATGGGTGGCTTACGCTGTACAATCCACAGCTCCAACCACACACCTCATATCCAGTGTAAACCCGAAGGAATAAGACCGAGAGGCAACGAGGCAAGGGAGCCGGCCCACACTCCACAGGCAAACACAAGCACGCTGTATTTGGGAATCAAGCGCATACAAGGCAGTGGCTGGGCCGTAGTTCGCTACACACCGACTGCATGGAACCACACTTCGAGCCTAACACGGCCACAAGAACCGTGCACCCCGTCCCCTCCAGCAACAACCAACTGTCTCCTAGAGACAGTATGGACGACGTAGTGGGTAATAGACAGGTAGGCAACTTGTCAACATGCACATTAAGCGCAGCCACACCGGGAATATCAAGCAAAAGCCCATCAGTTGAGAGAAAGGTAACAAAGAAAATAAATCGAGTAATGCATAAAGAAACGGTGACATAAATCTCAAATTAATGAGCATATGAAATAAGTTGTTTACAAAAGTATCCGAGATAAGTTCACGAGGTCAGAAAGTATATTTTACAGAAATGCGACAAACACGAAAATGTTATTGAAATTAACTACTATTGGCTTAAGCGACGTGTGCATGTTTATAGAAGAGAGTACAGGCAGACATTTATATGAGAAAGAAAAGCATTTGGACAAAATTAAAAATCCACCACCTGAAATAAATAGACTTAGCGTGCAAGCACGCAGTTAATAAATCGAATGCAGCGTGCCTAAAAACGCTGAGCTGGTTCTGCCTACGTTCTCTGCAGGAGCCGTCAACGCTTCGGTGGTGGCCCAGATTGGCCTCGCTCATGGCTCACTAGGCCTGCCTGAGTCAAGCACTCGCGATCGCATGTGCTACAGCACCATGCGATCGATGTCGATGGAGTACAACCCACGGTGCTTGCCGCTTCCGCACTTGCCGCTTCTTTTCTGCATGCACCAGGGCTTTCTCTTGCACCTCGGCAACTGCCTTCGTGATTAGATCGCGCCATGCACGCCGATCAACCGCCTTCGATTCCCATGACATGCAATCAAGATTAGAACGTGAGAGGCTCACTTTAATCATGTCCTGGTAACGCAAGTTTGGTTTTCCCCACATGCCGCTTCCCAATACTCAGCTGACCATATAAGAGTTGTTTCGGTATCCATATTACATATAGTAAGTATATTGCATAAGTATATACACCCATACACACATTCACTGTCATGCCAAACATGTATTTTTGTACATTTTTGCTCACACTATTTTAGCTTAACATGATCATGCCTGTAAAGGTGTGTCTCGCATTGTCTAGAAGAAAATTTTATTTATTTACTTATAGAAAACAAGGTTGCACGGATGTGCGACCAGCAAAACACATTGTTGTTGTACTGCCACATTTATCGGCGACCCACCTTATTCGTGTGTCTAGACATCAAATGTTCCTTGGATTCCGTTTATCGATGTGGCCTTTGGGACTGCCCACTCAAGAAAAGTGTGCCTTAGAAACAAGTGAAAATTATTACTGCCCTCTACGCTCGCATTTCGGGTAGAATGAGCGTTTGTGGTGAGCTGTCACCGTCCTCCAATATCTCCAGCGAAGTGAGGTAAGGATTCCCTGTGTTAACGTTTATTTTTAAATTTTAGCTCCACGAAGTCAGGAAGACTCCGTTCACCGGACACACTCTACAAGGTGTTAAGCTACTTCCTGGTGGAACCTCCCAAAATTTTCAAGTAGCACTGAAAAATTATCACTGCTGTCAGCCGTTTCAGGCTGCGCTTTTCATTTTCGAAATGCAAAGTTCTTCACCAAAATTGTAAGGGACCAACTCCTGCGCGGAATATTGACAGTGATCAACTAGAAGTCGTTCACTCATTTAAGTACCTGGACACTTATACCAAGTGGAATTGAAGACAAGATCCCGAACGCTCGAGGCGCTCTTGCCAATCCCCGCCACCTGTGGCGCCGACGCGACATCACTGTCGCCCCGAAGGTCAGAGATTAAAAAGCAACTGTGTGTTCAACCATACTCTACAGTTGCGAGACCTAGCCTATCAAGTCGACAAACATAAAGAGACTAGGTAACTTTGATTGTTGTCGCCTCTGCAGCTTAACGCATAAATGGCGCTGGCACCGCGTGAGCAACGAGCGTATTCGAAGTCTTGTATTTGGTGCAGGAAAAGCAAGTGAACTGCTCAGTACCGTTATTTCACGCACCAGGATCCGATAGCTAGACGACGTGTTGCTCATGTCAGCAAACATTTAACTTAAAAGAATCCATTAACACCATGTATAGAATAAAAACGCGCCCGCTGCTTGAATATGGCTCCATCACCTACTGTAATTCTAGAGTGAGTGATCGTATGGCATTGGAACGTGTTCAACGATCATTTACTAAGCGTCTTCTAGGCTATTCCACCACCCTATCTTACATGGATCGTTGCGTTGCCTTAAAACTTGATCCACTGTGGCTGCGAAGAATGAAACTTAACCTTTTCATCTTCTTTGACACAATTACCCAAAAAATACATTCTTCACGCCCATCGGTACAACGAGCAGAATTACCAAATTATCGCACCGAAACAACAATCACAATAAAGTAAAAGTGAAAAGATCACGAACGAAACTGTCTGACAACTTTTTCCTAAATCGATACTCCATATTGTGGAACAGGCTTCCATCTGAGATACGTGCAATCCAGTCAGGGATGAAGTTCCGACACGTCATACATTCCTTTCTAAACGTCGAAACAGCGATCGGTATATTGCAACCTACCTTGACAAGTGAATCCCCATACGAAATAGGAGCAAGATGGATATAGTATCAATATCAGGGGATCTTTTTATTCTCCTGTTGCCCGATCTTACTGCCCTCCCCAAATTTATCAGTAGCAATAACGTGTTTTCTAAAGGCAAAAATATCCTGATTAACAATGAAGTTCACACTCACCAAGACGGAAATGTGCCCTAGAGTTCCTCTCGAGCAAATTATTTTGCGTTTGTTCTGCAATGCTAATTATCTTCTACTTATCTTTTCCCCTGGACCCCTCCCCTAGGTACGAGCTGCTGTGTTACGTGCTCAGCGAAATCAATGTTGATTTAATCCTTCTGCTTCTGGACTGAATCCATTTGATAACACCTTCCGAAAACCTACCATGATCTTCCACGCTTACGTTCACTCTGAACAAATCCCCTCATCGAAATCAGCTTCTCCTCTTACCGCACACAGCTGAACAGTTGGAACGACGGTTAACTTACTTTACTTTGCGTACAGTCTTCTCTCCCTCCCTGAAAAATACCATGCGTACATACAACATTCCCAGTACCATACAAAATTATTTCGCATCACCAATTTTCCCATTTTGATCTCCGACAACTGCTGGAGCTATCTTACTATTTCCTCCGAAAATTCTTCTCCTTTTCTGTAAAAAACATGTATATTCCTGAGGTTGTCAGTTACCAGTGAAACTTGTACAATCTGAATCGAACAACGTCGGACAAAAATCTAGCATTTCACGTTACTGTACGTCCACCCACTTTTATTTGTGCACTACCCGACTTTGTTGTACCACATGATCAGGTTCGTAGTCTGCCTGTGTCTCGCATGTCGAGAAATATATCATTTATTTATTTATTTATTTATTTATAAACCGACTTCCGCTGTACGCGCATAGTTCTGGCAGAGTGAGGGTTTATGGCAAACTGCCGCCAGTCTTCAGTATCATCAGCGGTGTGAGACAAGGTTGTCCGCTGTCACCTTTCCCCTTTAACTTCGCTATTGATGAAGTCATGGAAACAGCGTCCGCTGCACACGACCTAGAAGGTGTAGAGCTATTTCCTGGTGAGCGACTTCTTGACTTAGAGTACGCGGACGATATTGCCCTAATCTGTGACAGCTCCCAAACATGCCAAACATCACTGGGGCGATTAGCACTGGCTGTCTATCATGTTGGGATATGCTTTGCTCTATCTAAATGCAAAGTACTTCTCCAAGATTGTCAAGGATCTACCCATGCGCAAATCTCACAGAGTCACTAGAAAGTGTATTTTGACTGAAAGGTTTTCAATAGCCCGTTCAAGCAGCTGTAACACCACCAGGCGTCCCTGCGAAACTCCGTTGAAACTGGGTGGGATCGTTGGTCATGGATTAAGTGTTGTCAGATCTGATTAACCTATTTTCTGGATGGCTGTGGACTACAACAGGTTGAAACCCGTTAAGAGAGCCGTAGATGTAAAGGACAGCACCTGTTAAAAGGAGAAGCGCTGTAACGCAAGGTTTGTTGTTTGAACAACCCACGTTTCTGTTGGAGTCACCTTGGCACCTGTTTGTTCTTATCTTTCGGATTTCCAAATCTTACCAGGGGTCCCCTACCGATCATTTTTGTACGATACGCGTAGGCTTACACCTGTGACTGATGCGCGAGTCGTATGACTTAGGCAAGCACGAATTACTAACAGCATTTATTTCACCCATAGCTTCGAGTTTTGATGCACAGAAAAAGATGAGTGCCGAACCGGACGCATATTTCATTATGATGTACACTGGACTTGGCTCTCAGATCGTTCAGCTGCGCTTTGCCGTACAACAAGTAGAATGAAGAAAACCCACTGTTCCATTGTTCCAGTGTAGTAACCTGGGGATTCTCCGTATGACTGTCTAAATTATGCTAAATATTTTAAAATTATAGTTTTCTTATGTATTAAGGGATTAAGCGGTTTGCTTCTTGGATTTTTCTCCTGTTTCTTTCAGTCACACAGGCAACACGCGGGTCTCCGCTTTGCCACCAATCTGACGCGAACTGCGAACTCGGCGCTCGTCCCTGCACTCTACACACGTCCATATCCACACTAGCTAGCCCTCCTCTGGTGCCTTATTTTTTGCATTAGCTAGCTCTTCTCCCTTTCAATAAACCTCTTCATAGTTTGATTTTGGTGTATTCTACCGATTGCCTTTAGTTGGCCGTCTAACATCGTACCCTATATATAGCGCACGGTAGACGCGCTATAATTGATGACCCCGTAAAGAAAATTTAGTGTGTTGCTAATTTTTCTTTTCAGATCCAGTAACATATTCCGCCTGCCTTTCTAATTTTTCTACTTGTATTGGCTTTACTATTACTGGTTCAGTATTTTTCACGGTGAAAGTCATTCAGCCAGATGCTGACGACCAAGTTCGTACTTTCAGTCTCCCTATCCCACCTTTCCAAGAGACTAATCCTAAGTCCTGGTTTACTCAACTGGAACCCAATTTTCCGGTGTGTGGCATTTGGTTTAGTAGTGTCAAACTTCTCTGCGTTGTTGCAGCATTTCTTTCTCAAGTCGTCGGTGATCTCAACGAGACTTTAGAGCTTCCTGAATATCAGAAGACTTACGAAGAGCTTAGGGCCGTCATCTTAAAACGATTCGGCATATCAGACCATGCTCGCATTACACAGCTTCTTAACGAAACCGATCTAGGTGATCGAAAACCTTCACAGCTCCTGCACAAGATGCAGAGTCTAGTTAAGCCATTCTTTGTTGGCGACTCTTTTCTTAAAGTGGTGTGGCTTCGTCGCCTGCCAAGTGACATACATAACCCTCTGTATACCAACACCGGGTCCCTTAGCACGCCGACATTGTCGAATCCAACGTCCAAACATCTCAGGTTCAGTCCACCTCCAGTACGGAGGTAGCAGAACTAAGAGCGCAAGTAGCGGCACATGTCAATGGACTAGAGAACTTAACACCGTCCGGATCCAACCGCCGAAATCGTGCCAGCAGTCGCACTCGTTCCAAATCACGTAAGAAACGTCCGCCTAGATCAACCTGTTACTGGTACCATCAGTGATTTACTCGCCAGGCCAGATCGTGTCGCGCGCCCTGTTCCTTCAAACGCAACACACAGTGAAACGGGCCAGGCAGGACGTAGGGCGACGGACGTTGCTGGCTGCCCCAGTCGCGCTTTCCACGGCAATGATCGAGGAACTGGAATTCGCTACTTAGGAAACACTGGCGCCGAAGTTATCGTCCTTCCTCGCGATAAGAAAGACCCGAATGAGAAGGCGATTAGTTTACTGCGCGCAGCCAGCAGAACGACCATACCCGTGTACGGTCAACGCAGGCGCACGCTTAATTTAAACCTATGACGTTCTCTTAAATGGATAATTCTCGAGACGCCAATTCTTGCCCTTGACTTTCTGCAGCACTTCGACTTGCGTCTTGACGCGAATCAATGCCGTCTGATCGATCGCCAAGAATATGGCAGTTATAAGTTCCTTGACCGAGATTGAGTCAATCAGTTCCGTATACGCCAACCAATCGAGCTCACCTAACGGTCAGATGCTTAATAGCAAATTGTCGCAAGTCTTCCGTGCAGTGGCACCGTTGTTATCCGCCACTCATGCAGCAAAGCATAATATTGTTAGCAAAGGTCCGCCTGTATTCACTAAAGCTAGGCAAATGACCCCTGACAAGCTGAAGATCGCCCACACAGAATTCGAACATATCTTTGAGCTAGGCATCGTTCGCCCATCAAAAAGCCTGTGTGCGTCGCCGCTCCACATGGTACCCATAAACTCAGGAGACTAGCGTCAATGTGGTGCTTACCGCGCACTCATGAACGTACCTGTTGCGCACCGCCATCCAATTCCTCATATTCAGGACCTCATGGCCAGCATGAGCGGTACCCGTGTCTTCTCGAACATCGATCTGGTTCTCGCTTATCACCAGATAGCAGTGGCTGAGGAAGACATACCAAAAACCGCTGTTATCATACCGTTGGGGTTCTTCGAGTCTTTACGCATCCCCTATGGTCTACACAATCCAGCCCAGACTTTCCAAGGATGACTAGATTCAGTCAGTAGAGGTCTAGATTTGGGATATCCCTACATCGACGATACCCTAGTAGCAAGCGCTTCTGAAGAACAACACGTAGAACATCTGAAGACTCTTTTCGATAGGCTGGCCGCTAGTAGCATCGCTGTCAACGCCGACAAACGTGTATTTTAGAAGCCATTCGTCGAATTTCTTGGCTACCATATCCATAGGTATGGCATACCACCACTGGACGATAGAGTCTGCACCGTCAGATTTTCCGGTCCCGACTATACAAGCCACTGTTCGCCGTTCTAACGGCATGATCAACTTTTATCGATGTTTTCTTCCATACTGTGACAACTTGCTAAGTCCACTGAGCGACCTACTCCATGGACGTAAAAACGGTCAGGTGAAACTGACTGCTGTTGCTGCCGAAGCGTTCGAGGCCAGAAAAGATGCGTTAGCCGAAGCCGTTGTGCTCCACCATTTCGATTCGAACGCTCTGTTCAGCATCGTCGTCGACGAATCGGACACCGCCATTGGCGCGGTCGTACAGCATCTTACAGTTGGCTGCTAGAAACCATCTGCTTTCTACTCTAGACGCCTACAATGTGCTGAAGCCAATTACAGCACCTTCAGTCGCGAACTTCTGGATGTTTACTCTACCGTCAGACATTTCCGGCACGTCCTTGAAGGTAACACCTTCATTATATACACCGATCACAAGCCGTGTATCTAAGCATTCCGAACTCAATCAGCTCGACACTCACCACGTGAGATTCATCAGCTGTATTTCATTGCTTAATTTTCGACTGATATCCGACACATTTCTGCTCAACAAAACGTCGTCGCTGACGCTCTGTCAAGAGTATCTGCGATCGGCCCTGTCGAGCAGACAGTCAATTTGTCTGCTATGGCTGCTGCGCAATCAAACGACCAGGGTTATTCGGAACTTCGTGATTCGTCTTTGAAGATGTCCCGCACCCTTTGCCGTCATCTGATGGCACAATTTTATGCGACATTTAACGGAGGACCTCAACCTGTTGTTCCAGAAACCTTTCGCCCTATCGTTTTCGACACCCTCCACAATATCGTCTAACCAGACATTAAAGCTACTGGCAAGCTCCGTTCCGAGAGATAAGTTTAGCCGGGGATGCAACACGACCTTACGCGTTGTGCACGTAGCGGTCACACTAGTCAACAAACCAATATGCAGCGGCACGTGTCCGCTCCGCTTGGTCGCTTTCCGCCAGTTTCAGCTCGTGTTACTCATGTCCATCTTGTTATAGTTGGACCGTTGGTCCCGTCCAAAGGAACGGTCTACATTTTGACCATGATCGATCGTTGCACACATTGGCCCAAAGTCGTTCCCATCCCTCACGTAGCTGCGTAAACCGTTACGTGGGCTTCCGTCGAGCGCTGGGTCGCTTCACATGACTGTCAAGCAAGAATGACGACCGAGCGCGGTCTGCAACACGAATCTTCGACTTATAACAATCTTCTTATGATTATCGGATGTCGACGCATTCGTACTACCGCCTAGCAGTCGCAAGCAAATGGCATGGCATGTTTCCACCGATAGCTGAAAGCTTCACTCAGCGCCGTCAATGCATCGAGTTAGACTAAATCTTTGCCTTTGATCCTCCTTGGCATCCGATCAGTCCTAAGAGCCGATCTAAGTATGTCTAGCGCCGAGTTACTATATGGACAAGCATTAGGTGTGTTTAGCGATTTCTTCTCCGATAGTTCAGGAATTCCCTACTACGATGTGAGTTATGCTCGTGAACTAGCCACGAGTATGCTTCGCTATAATCTTGCCGACGTCAGAGAACAACAACGTAAGTCTTTTGTTCCACAAGACTTGCAATACTGTCCGTTCGGTGTTCTCCGCAGACCACTGGAGCGAGCTTACGAAGGACTTTGCAGGGTTCTACAGCGTAAGGACCGCGTCCTTATCATCGACCGTCACGGTAAACGAGAAGCCGCTACGATTGACCGTCTCAAGATTGCCTACGTGGAACCCGAGTTTGATGAATAGGCTTGTCCGTCTTCTGACGAATCGAGCCAGCCTATGATGGAAGGCTCACATGCTTCCAACACCTCTGACCTTAAGCAACATCCTCCATCCATGTATCCCACTTCAACTCCGCCGCTTCCCAGCGAAGCGAGCGACACAACTACAGCAATTCCACCAACTTTGCGATGCGATAAAAGGTATATAACTACTCCTTCCTTTGAACCGCACAATTCGACTAAGTCAGGTAGGCAAGTTCATTGGCCAGATCGATTAAGGGATTAGTTTTCTCTCCAATTTTGTCCCCTTTAGGCCTGCCCTGTAAGAAAAGCGAAAAAATAGCAAAAGCTTTCGAAAACGCAAAAAAGACAACAAACGTTTTGGGAAACGCAATAAAAACGTAAAACGTATTGTAAACTCAAGAAAGGAAACAATTGTTTGAAAAGATATACAGAGCTGCGTTTTGTTTGCTGCCTACCTCATCCGGTATGTGTCATTTGCTGTGACAATACTCACAAGACTTGTTTTCGTTCCATGTACGAACCCAACAGGATGAAACGGAGGCGAGCATTTGAGTTTCATGAACTTCTTCTCCCATATTTGCTTTTTCGGAACCGTTAGGGAGGACCCGGGTGGCAGCCCGCTAGGGTCCGATCGCCTGGTTCTCTCCAGCAACCGCATCTGGTTTCGCTACCTGGTCTCGTAGAAGGTTGGTCCGCGACGGACAGTCCTCATGTAGATTGCAGAGTCACCCACGGTTTCCCTTCTAGATGGGGCGGCTGTGTAATGACCTAGAGACTCTCCGTATGACTGTATAAATTATGCTAAATCTTTTAAAAGTACAGTTTTAGTGGATTAAGTGGTTTATCTTGGGGTTGTTTCTTCTGTTTGTTTGTGTCAGACAGGCAACATGTGGGCCTCCGCTTTGCCACCAATCGGACGTGAACTGTGGACTCGGCGCTCGTCCCCACACTCCACACTCGTCCATATCCACCATAGCTGGCCCTCCTCTGGTGCGTTAGCTTTTGCATTAGCTACCTCTTCTCCCGTTCAATAAACCTCTTTCTGTTTTAATCTTTGTGTGTTTTACCAATCGCCTTCGGCTGGCCGTCTAGCACCATACCAGATATATAGAACACGATGGACCCACTATACCACTAGCTAAGCAACAATGCTTGATAATTAAGTTTCAGAAGCGGACCATAGCTAGTTCATTGCCTTATTACTATTACTACTGGGTTTGGCAGGGCAACTTCCTTTAGTTAGTTCAATGGATTAATCCGTTTCCTAACCGATGTAGAGAAAGTATATGCTAAGTAGGTAAGATGAGCTTAAATCTGACTGCATAAGAAAAATTTATACACCCGTGTTAGCATGCATTGCATATTGTGATGAAGCGACTAGGGGAAGTGGTAGGAAGCTGAAGAAAGGAGTATAAACTATATACTGAGGGTTCGTGCCATCAGAATGTGGTACTAGTCAAAGATGTTTGCTTTTTCCGGGGATCAGATGTGGAAAATCAGTTGATATATCATGGTTACGATGTATGCCTATGTTCCCAGTTGTCGCATTACCAGCTTTAGCTAGTTGACCCTCATACAAGCGGAAACAGATCTTGCACAAGAGCGTCAGGTGACAAAAGCTGGTTACAAGACCAGTCTGTTTGAAACTACCTTAGTACGCTGTTGAGGGGGCCATAAGTATCTACAGTGTCCAAGATAGCTGCTCCTTGCCCGCTTGGTTTTGCAAGACAAGCAATTAGCCCTTAGATAATCTCATGCCTTTAGCATCGCTATAAATCTTGGACCAAGTCTTAAAACGACAAAGTTTTGGTGAAAAGACCGAAAAGTTACGGATTATAAGGGTAAAATGGTAGCTGACTTCGGTTCTGTCACACGAAGCGATGGTCTTTAGCGTAACGCCACTTCAATCCTTGATCCCATAGTCCCTACATAAACTCACGCAGACTCATTATCCTTAACGTTTCCATGTTGCTTTCCGTCAGTTGTGGGCGACAATAACAATAGCAAGTAAAGTCCCGAAACTGTGTTTCGAATGTATGGAAGAAAACACTGAAGGCTGCTACTGATCGATTCAAGGAGGCCCGATGATAGCTTAAAGTGATGTATATACTATCACCAATTGCCTTGGCACAAATTCTAAGGTATTTGCTCCAGGCAAGCTAGGTTGGTCATCAGTGTTCCCAGTGATTCAATATGGAATAATTCGTGGAAATCATCGTCCCTTCTGATAGTGACACTAATACGATTTTGTGTTATTAGGCAAAGCATGGCGATAAAATGGGTTTTAACGTCATCTGAAGGTATGATCAAGAAGTAAACAACATCACAACAAGCACTACGGCCAAAATAGTGGGATACAGTACATGAAATGCTATGCAGTGAGTAAGAGTAACCCAACATATTAATGTAGTGTACGCGTGCACAGAATTTTATGTAAATTCGATCACGGAGGACTGGCTCCTTACAAAAGAGTGTATGCATTCTCCGCCAAGTACCTTAGCCATACATCAGTAGTACGCAGGTAATGATACGCCCTACCAGCTAAGCAGAGTGATCTTTTGACGCCTACTCGTTGAATTAAGTTTTGCACTACACGAAGTTTGGTTAATTGATGCACTTAAGCTATGGAGTTATCAGTTGGTTATGTTGTGGTGTGTCTTCCTTCTGGACAGGTCTTATGGTGATACCCACAAGCACAGGCGCATGCTCGAGGACAGTAGTGCTATTTTGTTCTGTTCCCCATTCAGGAAAACAGTTCCTTTCTTTGTATTCAGTTTCTATCGCATGTTGTTTGTATGCTAAGTCGCATAAGTACATTTCTATGCTTCGTCATTTTTTCATTAATGCCAGTACTCTTATCGTGCCGCAATTCATGTGAAGATATTTCATTATCATACTTTCGTTGTATTCTTTTTGAAAAACTAGGCAAAATAGAATAGTACTAATTAGGTCAATGGGTTTCGAAGTCTCAATTTGCCTTATATTCGTGTGAGTGCTTCACCGCCAAAAATAAACAATGCCGGTCGTAAACATTCAGATCAACCAGACCTATGAATAGAACGTACTAATGAGGCTCATGCAGTGTTTATTACTTTGTAAAGTGGTATGCTGAGAAGATGCTTTCGAATGCAATAGTTATGTTTAACACGTCGGTTCGCTGTATACACTCACCTGTTGCTCCACTGGCGAATACGGTCGCGTTGTACCCGTTTGCCACATGCTCGATCAGACCGAATGTGGTATGGTGAAACACGTCTTGCTAAGGTGGGTTATTAGCAGAATGAATCGAAGCCAATTTCAACCGCGTACCTGTGTGCAGGATTCGTCGAATGCGTAATCGAAGGTGTATTCACGATTGCGGCTGCGCTTGAGCCGTAGACCAAAATCCCCTTCTTCCGTCGGATCGATCACTGAGATGAGCTTGAATGGTAATCAATCGAGAGGAATTCACTCAAAAGAAGGATAAGTGAAGTATAAAGTTAACTAAGTAGACAGTATAAAGAAAATTCAGTTGACATGACGATCATCCCTCATCTCTATTGGGTTTCGACAGACCGCCTAGAAGCTCGAGAGTCTAAAATAGCAGATGATTTCTGTAAACAGCAAAACCAGTATACATAGTTCACCCACTGTCGTCTGGGCGAATCCATGCCGTTTCTGTTGTCCAGGTTTTCTACTCGACCCACCCAAGCGGACATGAGCCTCCTCACCTTCCCTAAAAACAGCCAATTCATGATGCAGTTAGTCTACCAGCACAAGAGCAGGCAGGTGAAGTAACTCTTACATGTACTTTAAAATATGTTAACAGCCACTGTAGAAGCGTTTGCTTGCTTTACCGCAGGACAAGCTACATTTCAATATTAGAAAATGCAGCACGTAATTGGGCGAAACACATAATATCACGTCGGCAGTTCATTCGCCCGATATCCCAAAGTTAACATCAGACCATTCAGTAACTTTGTCAAAATTACGCCGAACGCCAGAAGTACAACGAATGGTATTCAATTATCTACTCATATGGACGCATTTTTCCGTTGTTCCACCAAATATTGCCTGTGGAATAAAACAGTCATCTGCTTGTGTTCACTCCCTTTGTTCTTCACACAAGATGGATATAATAATGATATCCATCCAAACCTATAAGAAGAATGAAACAAAACTGCACAGCAGGAGCAAGTTTACCCCTGGTCGCCTAGCTGGATGATCACGTTGGGCTCATCCGCATCAATCTTCGCATCCACTACGAATTGGTGCCATATGCAAACAGTGACGTTTACCCATTCACTTAGAGATGCTAGATTTGTGCTTCACTCCATTCGCATTTCCAGTGCGTTTTCCATTTCATCTTCTAAGTTCTCCCATTGTAGTTAAGTAAGAATGTCACGCGACGCGGACCATCGTTGGTGGATGCCTCCCAATTACTGCCCATCTAATGCCTGACTAGTTGGATGAAATTAAAACGTTCTCGTCTGCTAGTTGAAAATTATCAAAAGTACTAGAAATTTTGGAGATCTTATTGACCCGCTATTTGGCCTTTCAACAAAAATGGACTAAAGAGCTGACCGAATTGGTCAAAAAGAAAACAAATCAGATACATTTTTAGGTAAGACATATGACGCCGAATTTTATTCGCACGCAGTTCCAATATGACGCTAAGTAAATGTAACACAGTTTCCATACAGCTTCGCTGATTCTGTGCATAGTCTACTATTATCGATGTTTTATTCTGACTACGAGAGCAACATGCCACCAATAACTGACTTGCGCTATTGTAAACATCGCTCTTTTCACTTTACAAATGATGCACATATGGCTCTCAAGAAGATCAGAAATGCAACCTCCGACACAGCGCTTCTTGTCCAACAAACTGAGTCATTTTCTGTTATGACGGACACATCAGGCACCACCGTCGATGCAGTACTTCATCGACCATCGTTGGATGCTCCTAGGTTTCTTTCAAAACTTTTACCCTACCGAATCGTTTTACAACACCTTTGGTAAGGAGCTCCTCATCAGCTACCTAGCTATCCAACAGTTTCGTCACCATCTCGAAGGTCAACGTCTTACAGTGTTCACTGACCACAAGGCGTTGATCGACACAAACCAAGACGAAACCGACAAGTACTCCCAGTAAAAAGTAGAAATCTGGATACGTCACACAGCTTACGACAGACATACGACATGTTTTATGTGCTCTTAATCCTGTCACAGACATGGAGACGCGCCCATCAGAGCAGCTTAGCACCGGTAACCAACACCGATCTAGTCGCCATAGATACAGCCCAACAACCTAATCCCCACATTAGACAAGCTTTGATGCAACACCTCCATAAAAAATCGGAAATTTAACTAACTTTGTCTAAGAGGACAGCACATTGTGACGTCGTACAAATATTTCCCAACCCATAGTCTTTCATGCACTACACAGCCTGTCTCCACGGTATAGGTTCTTCTGGATAGCGCATGCTTAGCGTTGGCGCGCCAGGGAGTACAGGCAAACGAAAGCGTACTAGGCGTCTGGTCCATACCGGACTCTCGATCCGAACAAGTTTATGACAACCTACTCAGATATGTGCGTCTATGCATAAGCTACGTGTAACTACCCGACAGCGACAACATAAGCCACACTGATAGCCGAATGCACATACGAGACGGTTGTACACGATTTTCTACATCATTTCACCGACATATTAGGTCACAGGGAAGTAGCAATTTCGACTTCGTCTATTACTCTTACAAGTTCGCCCGTCCATGCATCAGCCGTTGCTTTTGCATGTACCGTCGCGTAGCTGCCTAATTAATCAGGCGCTGCCAGCCCATAGGATGTCGGGTGTAAGTGTAGATGGAAATGCATTCACGTAGGAGGCAAACAGGGTGCCGTCAGCACATGCTTGAGAGCAATCCATCCCCAGCATGATGACGGATTGCATGACGGAGTGAGCATAGTGAGGCATTGAGTCGGTAGTTGCGGAGTAGGATGAACTTGGGACCCTTTAAGACAAGGGGTTGGAGCACGGCACACACTATCTCTGGAATAAATCCTGTCAGCGCAAAGAGCTGATATTACATCACGGCCGGTAGCCAGTCTCCCTGCACAAAATTTGCCAGGGCGTAGTTCAAGCAATCATTTACGTGCAATGGGCACCCAGCGTAGGCGGGCCAGCAAGCAAAAAACGATTGGCGCATTGAGTCAGTACGTGATAATTTGGTATGGCAAAATGGCTACTTCGTATGTAAACTGGTGCACGTAGGCGACGTTATTGATACGATAACTGAAACACACGAAGCTTCCTGACATCAAGAGATAGTGACTGGCTATATACCAAGTTGCACAATAAGACTATAATGCGGCTAATAATGCGACAGTCTTAGTTTATGTTCCACCGATAGCAACGGTTGATTTTCAAGCTAGTGTGACACTAACATTGAATAAGCGCGTAAAGCCGAGACAAGAATGTGCTTCATGCACCCATGACGGGTGAATATACAGCTCTAGTGAGTTCGCACCGGCAATAAAGTTAGCGTTCAACAAGTCCAGCAATTAATGAGGGTGTGAATTACAAGTGCGCATGCACCCATGTCACAACGAGCTGTTGATGTCCGCTGTTGTTGTCCGCACGATAGGACGGCCAGCCACCTTATCTGGGCGCGTTTTCGGGTGCACGCAGAGGCAAAACGAGGATATGCGGATAAATGGCTTACCATGACCAGATATGTCGTTAAATAATGATAAACAGCTTAAACACCTCCGTTTCTGGCGCATAAGCTATTACCTTTTAGTAAAACCCTATTAGTATTAGGCGCACGTAACCACTGAAGCAACCAAAGTGACTGGTTTGCATGCTCCTGGCCGTTCCGGTTGGATGCATTAAGGACGAATTTCGGGCATGCAAAGTAATTATCGCGTTAGTTCTTTGACTACAGGATTGTGTAATTACAAATCGGGAATCGATTCAGGCTTATAGTTGACGGTGTTTATCGTTAGAAAGAAGCATTCACAATACATGTTGAGGGTGCGCGAAATAAATGTCTGAGTGACGAAACTTCGTCTCAAGTGCGTCTAGCTGGGACGGCCAGGCGCATAGCAGTGGGTCAGCGCAGGGTCACACCACGAGACTGCTCTTTCCAGCCCTCTAACACTTCGAAATTATTTTCGCAATTCTCATCGCATGTTCCCTTGCCTACACAGTCCGAACCAGCTCGACAAGCGCTATCCAGTGCACTTCCTCACTCGGATGTACTAGGTGGGGATCACCCTGTACGATACGTATAACCTGATTTGCACACGCATTCTCAAGGCTGTTGTTTATCTCAGCGCGGAACGCGGAAAGAAAGCTGCATCCCAATCTCGCTTAAGGTTCACGCATGCCTGACGGCATATACGACCAGGCTATCCGACACATGCTGCAGTAACAACTGTGGTCCATTTTCACCTAACTCTGACGCGGTATTCGATCAAATGCCAACACCACGGTAATTGATACTATTGGAAATAGCAGTTAGCTAAAATAGATGGTCCCAAAGTTTTGAAAGTGGTGCTTCCGTCCAAACGCATGGCGGGAGAAACACACGAGATGTGCCGCAAGCGTAGTAACGAGCTCCCATCTGAGACGCGCTTGCAGGCGTTTAACCCCAGACTCCAGTGGATGGAAGCAGAGCGAAAACACTGAAGCTTATCAACCACAGCAACAAACCTTACTCTTCAGTCATATGGCTGCGATTCCTGACAGCCTCTTACAGGAACAGCGACTTATCCAAAGACCACTTTAACAGGAACTTCATCAGGTGAGCTTCGTATCAGCCGACATGAAGAGGTTCAAAGCCCAATATCAGTAGTTCACCCAAAAAACGATTACCTGCAGACCTCACAAAGGTCGAGTTGAAATCTTACCTGACACCCACACCTCCAAATACGGTTCTGATATTCGAAACAGTACCCAGTTTTTATAATAACGTAGAAGGACACCTCAACAAGCTTTCTGCGCTTCATCCCGCCAAGCTTCGACACCCCAAGACAGGATCACGCTGCGACCTAAAATCCGTGGGTAACACGAATAGGCTTTATGGAAGCGGTTTGCGTATGCTTTTGGCGCCCAAACCCAGTTTCGCTACCTAGTAGGAAGAGACTGCCACAAGTCTATTCGTTTCAGTAAAATGAAAGATGCTAAACTACCGCTCGCCTGCATACTGCCTAGCACCTGGGGAGAGGTATTAAACATTGAGCGTGTACGGCATGTGCTAATCAGCCTTATCCCAATTTACCAGAGGTGCCGTATGAAGAATAGTGTAAGACTCCAATGCGTTACAACCTATTGCATCGTCGAATGCGGGTTGATTTCGTGACAAACCGGATAGTACATCTCGGTGCTTACCTCATATTGAGGCCGCTGCGGCATAGGTGAGAGCAAAGCAGCACAAGATGACACGGATACAAGCTTGTATTAGTGGGTTTGGAGCGGGAATGCTCAACAATTCTGTTTCGAAAGCAGGGTGGTGAATGTGGGGAACAATATGCCGCAGCACCTAGTTCAGGCAGAGTCAAGGTCGGAACACAAGAAGTGAATGGACAAACGCTTTGCCCATATAAAACATATCAAGCGTACTCCAACATAACGAGTATTTGTACCTGATTAATGTTAGATGCACCTACACAGAGGTATCACATTTTGTTGCTTCAAATCAGTAACCAGTAAAGGAGACCTGGCTCAACGACGAAATCACTGCGGCGGAGAGTGCCTTACCATACATGTCCGTCCTACGAAAGGATCGACCAAGTAGGGGAGGTGACGTCCAGTTGCACCATCGCAGTGCTCTACAGTTCGGATTAATTATTAACCATTGACCCAAGTTGTTTACTGGCATTGATGCCGCTCGCAACACAAACGTGGCGACACATGTCTGGTGGCCATTGTATACCGTCCTTCGATGTCAAATGTAGACATGGACAGCCGT
The DNA here is from genome assembly GCA_944474145.2 of Dicrocoelium dendriticum. Taxonomy (NCBI): domain Eukaryota; kingdom Metazoa; phylum Platyhelminthes; class Trematoda; order Plagiorchiida; family Dicrocoeliidae; genus Dicrocoelium; species Dicrocoelium dendriticum. The sequence continues at coordinate 63,924,361 of OX104060.1, read as the reverse complement.
TTAGCTAATGCTCTGAAGACCGTTCAAGCACAGCCATACTGTCACTTTCTCATTGCCGGAGACTTCAACGTGCTTGCTGTGGAGGTTCCAAGCTCCCACAATGAGCAATTGAAAGCCGAACTACGAGAGCTAATCGCTGGCCTACCATTTTTAAGCGCAGTACCACACCTACGAAATTCAGAACAGGAAGAAACCGGCCATGTTTGACCTTTTGTATACCAGAGGGGAACGCATCATCGACACAGTAACAGTAAGCAGCACGTTTGGACGCAACGATCATGCAACACTACATTTCCAATACGTCGGAAACACTGTTACGTAGTTTGGCGACTGCGGCTTTCTCCGTGGCAAAATTATCCGGTGGGAATAACTGCACGCAGATAACAGGCCTCTTTCTTTCGCACACTGCATTTGGTCAGCTCACGACGTGAGTAGCGTCCCTAACTTGTGCGTCAACTCATTTCCGTTACGTCAACCAAAAATGGCTCAGTGTCCGAGTGGTAAAGATGACAGGTAATGGTTATCTGGGAGCAGTCATTCTCACCTGATAGGGTTGTTACAGAGAAAGTTGCAGTCACAAACTAGGTAACAGTGTCCCCGGTACAAAAGAAGTCAGTTGCTATCCAGTAACGCTCTCCACGAAATATCATTGCGTTATTGTCCGCGGCCAATTACGTCGCAACAAAGCATTGAACTGCACGATGCCGGACAGTGGTCACATGCACGGACGATTGCATGTTGCATAAATAAGCCATGTGGCAAGGTTTCCTCATTTCGTCGTGAAGCCATCATTGTGCCGCCAAGAAATGAACAGAAGTGGACCTTGTGCGCACCATTGGTTGCAAGTGAAGAACAGAATATGCAAGTGTATGGGGTGGAATACAATTTAGAACACGTTGCCTGTTTACTTAATATAACTTTCAGAACCTGCGGCAGCTGGTTAGCAGTGTTAAAGTCCGCAGAACCGAGAAGACCATATGAGTGTGCTCGTCGCAAAGCTCTGATAGAAAGTCAGGTTGACTCTTTGCTGGAGTGGGTGTCCGCAGAAACAACAATAACACTTGCAACACTTTGTTTGTGTTCGAGGTTGTGGTCAGTACCGATACCGTCGACAGATCTCTAGACGGTCGACTGCTAACAATGAAGAATTTGCACGTGAGGTCCGAGTCCATGCACAAATTGGTGCATAAAAGGGGACGGAAATCGTTTGTCATCCAGCTGGTGTATTTTCAGAGAGTAGGACGGCAACCCGTGTGCATTGGCGAGACTAATTGCAATCGCTTTTGCACGGGTACTCGAGGCCGTTATCTATGCGTGAGCTGCGCACAGTGTACTGTGGCCAAAATGTGCACGTATTTGGAGCCATGACAAACGAGGTGTTGATTGTGCATCCCGAGTTACGTGGGAGTTTCCACAAGCAAGTTTTACATCGTGGCTGTGATATATATATATATATATATATGTTGATCATAATCTCTGAATGGATAGTGTACCAACGTAGCAATGGAGGTATAGAAAACAGGGTAAGAGTAAAAGAGGAAAGAAAACAAGCAATTTTCCGCGAAATTTCCACATTCATTTTGTAGCATTTTTGTGGTTGAAGTTATTGGTTCAGGTTTTACGCAACTGTGATTTTGGATTGGTGACAACGCACCGTGCCACACAAACTTAGGAACCGTTTTCCAAGAAGGCCGGCACCGATGTAGGAGGATGTTACGACTGGTACAATACTATCCGACGCTTCACCATCTCGATGGAATCTGGAGTGTAATCAGAAGCAATGTGGTGTAAACGATGAGGAGCCAGTATGCGGAAATGCTCCGACGGGATCCTGATGGTGCAATCAGTAAAAGCGGGTGGAGCATTCGTTTTCTGGGCAGGTAGTGTCAGAGGCAAGAGCTTGTGTCACACGGTATCACTGCGAGAAATTGGTCCAGCACGTGATGGGTAATTACAGGCGTGTAGTTCATATGACATATTTGTAAGCCACTTTCATTTGCTTAAATCATTCGTTTGTAAATGGAATCGGGATTTTTCCTTCTACCTCACTAGGTGGGTTAACGGAGCAATACATGTTTCGCTTGCAATATACAACCATGCAATTCGGGAACTCCGAGGTGCTCGGTTAGCAATTAGTTTGCAACGTCCTAGGGCGTACACGTTTCCGTTTCTGTGAGGTGAATCAACTACATGAGACTTAGAGGGCTACTAACACACGGATGATAAGTCGTTGGGTCGGAAGTGATTTCAGATCATTTATTGAGCTTATCGTTTGTATATGCAGAGAATTTGAATAAGAAGTTAGACGCCAGCTGTGTAGGTGAAAATCAGATAACAGGCTTGATGGCAATAGGTTGAGATTAATCGGTTGCCAGGGGAAAGGAGCATATGCTGTTTCACATTTCTTAACCTGAGGTTGATGACAAGCTGTGCACCTACAGCGTTGGCTGCTTTCTACTAATTGTGACGGCCCCGTGGAACCGGATATCGCGGAGTAGAGTATGACGGCGAAAATTTGATTGTGGTATCCAGCACTATCTGGTGACCAGTAATCAATAGACGCTTACATATTGAGGATTCCGGCAGCTTACGCAACGTCAACGCTTGGGGAGTGTAAGGCTATTCGTGTATCGCATGCAGGATACACTTCGGTACATGCTGATTCACACGGGACCATAATACCCTTTCGGTTCTACCAGTGTCACTGAATATGCAGTCACAGGTGATAGGGTATAGACAACGAGAGCTGATGCCGATTGTTAGAACATGGCCAATCTCTTCCCCTTAACAAATCGCATCGAGGGAAAGAGCTGAGATTTACTTGGCATTCCATTACCGCTGGTAATCAGTATCCTTGCACCTAAATTTACCAGGTCCTTGTCCGAGCAAGCAATTGCGTACAATGGGCGCATTCGCTGCACGAGCCAACAGGCTTTCACACCAGCTTACTTGACTTGAGATCGGAACTGTCGCCGCTCACAGTAGGTAATGCACCGTAGTTCTCCTTGCTAGTAAGCCGTTTGAAGGAAGTGACTGCTAACGTTTGGACTGCTTCCTGGACATAGGCGACCTCGACCGTGCATAAAGTTAAGCACAACTTACGTGTAGTTATGGATTCCGAGCAACGAATGTTCCTTTCGGCTTAATACAGCAATCATTTATATTATTGCTTACCTGATTCCTGGTTCCATGGGACTGTGTTTAGTACCGGTAAGTCTAAATGAAAATCGAGTGAAGGCTATGTGTCCCCCGGATGAAGATTGCTTACAAGTGACAGGCAATTGGCTAAAACGCTGGTTGGGTTGAAAATTGTCCCCTAATTTGCAAAGCCGAACACAAAATCAGCTGCCTTATCATTCGTGTGAGCACGCCATTTGAAGTAAGGCGAAACCAAATACTTGCACTAGTTGGCCCATACCTGTGTTTCCGGTGTCATGCATATTGAAGGAAAGACCGGGTTGCCCTATGTGAAAGCATTCATCACCTACGAAGGTACGGATAAATAAAAAGCGCTACCTAAGAGACTAGTAAGACATTTCTCTTGCGTAGCGCACCGCAAGCATCTGCAGTGGATAATCAAAATTGGTATGCAAAAATAACCTCATTCTAACACATCAACTGTCGCTTGCCTTTCGCACCAAACATAAACGTACTAAGCATAGCAAAGTGCCACAGTATGCGCTCCTTTCCCCCGGGGCAAACGGTTCCTCTAAACCTAATGCGATCAAATCTGTTATATAATTTTCTGCTACACAGCTGGCGTTTAATTTGTTATTCAAATGCTCTGCATACACAAACACAAACGATAATTTCAACAAATGATCTGAAATCACTTCCGACCCAACGACTTATCATCCGTGTGTTAGTAGCCCTCTAAGTCTCATATAGTTGGTTCACCTCACAGAAACGGAAACGCGTACGCTCCTGTACGTTGCAAACTAATTGCTAACCGAACACCTCGGAGTTCCCGAATTGCATAGTTGTAGATTGCAAGCGAAGCATGTATTGCTCTGTCGGCCCGTGACCTAGTAGTAACGAGGTTGTCTCGTAATCTTGTGGTGCGGGTACGAATCCGCGTAGGGGTGGGCGTCGTCGCAGTGGACTTAGCCCGCGTGCGACTGTTGGTGGTCGCACGGCAGCGAAGCGCCGTTACGGCGTACAGCTGACTCATTCTTATTATTATTGTTTCTTCGTGAACCCATCTGGTGCTGAATTAGGGAAAAGACCGATTCCATGTACAAATAAATATCGTAAGCAAAAGGAAATGGCTTACAAATCTGTCCTATGGTTTACCGTATAGTACCGAATATAAGTCGATAAATGTTGAACAATATTTTATTTCCGTTTGAGGGGTCAAGTTATAAGATGATTATGCTCAGTTTGGAAAATGTTGCGTGCATAATCCATCCAAAAATTCACTACACACCTCTTCCCCAATCTCTCCATAGCACCAAACGCTAGTAACGGACAGTATTTCAGACTGGGATTTGACATGCCTCATTTTCCGTACAGTGTCCACGCAGTACTACGAGCAGCGTGCCCATAACTAAACAGGTTATTATTGTGCAGGAAGTTATCAGTACACTGCACATTTCACGTTCGTGATGGATGACAGTAGAAGAAACATACGGAAATATACAGAATTAAACACCATCATAAACAATATCATTGCAAAATAATGACAGAATAGCACTTAACAGCAGACATTGGAGGTCGGTCAATATAGGGACTTAGGACAAATTTGGTATTGTAAAGTTATACTGTCACCTTATCCATGGACGGGAGTACATTCGGTAATATACGGCACACCTCCGTATTACCCATTGCGTGCTGGACCAATTGCTCGCAGTGATACCGTGTGACACAAGCTCTTGCCTCTGACACTACCTGCCCAGAAAACGAATGCTCCACCCGCTTTTACTGATTGCCCCATCAGGGTCCCGTCGGAGCATTTCCGCATACTGGCTCCTCATCGTTTACACCACATAGCTTCTGACTACACTCCAGATTCCATCGAGAGGGTGAAGCGTCGGATAGTATTGTACCAGTCGTAACATCCTCCTACATCGGTACCGGCCTTCTTGCAACACGGTTCCCAAGTACGTATGGCACGGAGCGGTGACACCAATCCAAAAACACAGTTGCGTAAAACCTGAACCAATAACTTCAAGCACAAAAATGCTACAAAATGAATGTGGAAATTTCGCGGAAAATTGCTTGTTTTCTTTCCTCTTTTACTCTTACCCTGTTTTCTATACCTCCATTGCTACGTTGGTACACTATCCATACAGAGATTATGATCAACATATATATATATATATATATATATATATATATATATATCACAGCCACGATGTTAATCTTGCTTGTCGAAACTCCCACGTAACTCGGGATGCACAATCAACACCTGTAGCGCCCAAAAAGATAACTCTTATCTTTCGTGTACAATTTACTTGTTGACCGATTGTACATTACTCCTTCTTGTTTTAATCTTACAACCGGCTCGACACACAACTGCCTTGTAAGTTCCCGCGCTCACGTGTACGCTCTTGCCTCGCTTCATCCGTTCGCTTCTTGTTGTAGCCCATCGAATACAGTCCGCTGTGTCCGACTCCAATTGCCTTCTGATATCCGCGCTTAACTGCGCGCACCGTCTCGGACTAGTATTAACTAGTCCTACACAACTCGTTTATCATGGCTCCAAATATGTGCACATTGTGGCCACGATTGTTGGCTACAGTACACTGTGCGCAGCTCACGCACAGATAACGGCCTCGAGTACCCGTGCAAAAGCAATTGAAATTAGTCTCGCCAATGCACACGGGTTGCCGTCCTACTGTCTGAAAATACACCAGCTGGATGACAAACGATTTCCGTCCCCTTTTATGCACCAATTTGTGCATGGACTCGGACCTCCCGTGCAAATTCTTCATTGTTAGCAGTCGACCGTCTAGAGATCTGTCGACGGTATCGGTACTGACCACAACCTCGAACACAAACAAAGTGTTGTAAGTGTTATTGTTGTTTCTGCGGACACCCACTCCAGCAAAGAGTCAACCTGACTTTCTATCAGAGCTTTGCGACGAGCACACTCGTATGGTCTTCTCGGTTCTGCGGACTTTAACACTGCTAACCAGCTGCCGCAGGTTCTGAAATTTATATTAAGCAAACTGGCAACGTGTTCTTAATTGTATTCCATCCCATACACTTGCATATTATGTTCTTCACTTGCAACCAATGGTGCGCACAAGGTCCACTTCTGTTCATTTCTTGGCGGCACAATGATGGCTTCATGACGAAATGAGGAAACCTTGCCACATGGCTTATTTATGTAACATGCAATCGTCCGCGCATGTGACCACTCTCCGGCATCGTGCAGTTCAATGCTTTGTTGCGACATAATTGGCCGCGGACAATAACGCAATGGTATTTCGCGGACAACGTTACCGGATAGCAACTGACTTCATTTGTACCGAGGACACTGTTACCTCGTTTGCGACTGCAACTTTCTCTGTAACAACCCTGTCAGGTGAGAGTGACTGCTCCCAGATAACCATTACCTGTCATCTTTACCACTCGGACACTAAGCCACTCTTAAATGTGTTAACAAGATAAGTTTATGTTGAATTTCTTTATTCTTTGGAAGTAGTTCGTGGAACGTTTTATATAAATCAGTTTCATTTCTGGTTCTGAAATTTCCGTCCAGAAATGCTTGTGTTTCCATTGCTTGGTTTCGACGAGCATGCTATCGCCATTTTATCTGTCAATTGGCAGCCGTGTTGTTTTCCGACTATTCACAATGGCAAAGTAGTCAGCCTGTGGTACTTGTTCCAAGATTGTCAGATGCCGTGAAAATGTCCTCACGTGTGTTTTTTGTCACTTTCAACACTCCATTGTATGTGTTGGATTATTAGTTAGGCATATTCATCATCTTCGTGAGATCCAACACAATTTGTTGAAACAAAACAAGACACAGCCAGGGAGAGTAAAACCGACTTGTAGGCTTCATCATTCTGTTGCGAACAGCTCCATGTGTTGGGCCCCACAACCTAGCCCGAAGAGCCTTCAGGTTTCAGCTCAGTCTTCCTTCCCCACCCATGCAAGCTCATCGGCACGAGGTCTAATCGTTGTGAGAAGCCCAGTAGCACCTGGCATAAACTGTTTAACTTTGTTGTGTCCAACGGGCACTAATGTCCCAGCAGATGAAAGCCTGAATGCTGAAGACCAGTGGAAAGAACAAGGAACGAAATTACGAAGTGATGTTGGGCGTTTAACTTCTGTAAGTCAACAGTTAGCCAAATCACGTGAGGCTGATAATATACTTCACCATGCAAGGTCAATCTCGTCCGACCAAAGGCGTTATAACCTCGTGACCTACGACGCGCCTGAGTACAGTGATCCATCACCCCAAGTGCGCTACGATCGCGATGTCGAGTTTCTAGGGAGTCTAGTTGACACACTCCTCGACACTGGTGTGGACTCGGTAAAAGCGAGGCAAACTACTCGTCTTTGAAAGCAAGGTGCTCGACAAACTTTGCCTATGAGAATCAGTTTTGTTGAGGAAGCCAGTTCAAGACTGATCATGTCCCGCCTAAGTAACCTGAAAGGTTTGGAGATCCATGTTCGTCCATACCTGGACCTAGTAGACAGGGAGCGGCTCAAGTCTGCCATCATTGAGTTGAAAAAACTTACTGGTGGGGGGGACGAACCTTCGTACCGCACATTTTGGGGTGGTTTTCAACAATCTGCGAATCAGGATAAACTGGCTGCTCACACTTCAAGCACGCTCGGCTGCACCTGCTGCGGCCTGCGAGTAGTCTTCACAAACCTTTGCAGTGTTATTAACAAGCGCGATAAGCTTTGTTGTTTCGTTACGTCTGAGCGGCCAGACATGGTGGGACTCGCAGAGGAATGGCTGCATTCAGAGTTATACAGCCAAGAACTTGAACTCAACGCTTATTCGTGCCTCCGATGCGATAAAATAACGAATGCCCGCGGTGGTGTCTTACTTTACATCCGGTCTTCCCTGCGTAAGAGACTTGTGAGCGCCTACCGAAGTGACGATGGTTTTTGTGAGCTACTGTGGTGCTCCATCCGCCTCAGGTGTGGGGAACTACTTGTGGGCGCAGTTTATCGCAGCCCCCTGAGTCGTTGTTTGGATTGGCTGCCCATCTTCGAACCCACATGAGTCGTCCACACTTTCTACTTATGGGCGATTCTAACTGTCCTCGAATACGATGGCCTGATGTGCATTTGATGCCTGGACATAGTGAAGTGGAAGCAAAGTTCGTGGAGTTGGTACTTGAAACTGGTGCATCGCAACACATATGCCAGCCAACACGCATAACAACACGCTCAACCCCGTCCTGTCTCGACCTGATGTTAACGAGCTACGAACAACGAGTGCGTGACGTTCGGATCCTAGAGCCCCTGACTACAAGCGACCACTCAGTGCTCATAGCTGATATGGAATTACCTTTGCCGTATTCATGTCCGCTGGAACCAGCTTACAACTACTGGAAAACGGACTTCGACGGTCTAGCTCGAGCTGCGATCAAACTCGAGTGGTCGCTGTCACAAGCTGCATCTGTGGCAGACTGCTGGATATCTATAAAAGTGAGATTGACAGCATTGTGTTCCCAATTTATACCAATAAAATGTCTGAAGGTTGGAGCAAGTAAACCTCATTGGCTTGACAAGGAGTATGGAAATATGGCTCGTAGGCCGCGCAAACTGGCTCTGCCAATTATTACAAAGGGTATAAAAGTCAAAGAAACCTCTGCAACAGTGCAAAAGGAATAAGCGACGAGATTACGAAGAGCAGTTCGCAATAGCCGCGAAGACCGCACCAAAGAGAATCTTTGCTTACATGAAACGACGCCTGAAGCCGGCAGGTGGGGTGCCAGTGCTGGATGGCCTGGGTGGACAGCCCCTAACCTCCATCACTGAGCATGCGTCCGCGTTGGCGGCGCACTTCGCTTCTGTATTTGCGAACGACTAGGTGTCTGTTCCGAGCTCGACGGGTACCGATTTTACCGAACTCGATAGTCTGGATTGCGGCGTTGAACAGGTATGTCAATTACTCTATAATCTTGCCGGTACCAAACTTGTCGGACCTGGTGAGATTCACCCACTGGTTATCAAGTCAATTTTGACCATCATCTCTCCTGTCGTTACTGAATTTTCGTTGCCGATTGACTGGAAAGGTTCGGTGGCGAAACCTATACCAAAAGACGGCAACCCTAGCAGAGTAGACAACTACAGGCCAATTTGTCTGACATCTATTTTGGCAAAGGTTGCTGAGCAAATCGTGAAGAAGGGATTGCTGCATTTGCGACAGTCAACGAGGTCCTAACAACCGCACAGCACAGTTTTATGCAAGGCCGCTCATGCATTACAAACCTGCTTGTGACGAGGCATGGGTAGTTAAAGGCAATAAACAAGAGGAAGTCTGTCGACGTGATATTCATCGAATTCAGTAAAGAGTTCGACAAGGTCAGTCATGCGGTTCTCCTTCAAAAACTCAGGATGTGTGGG
>OX104060.1:63693023-63914324 GCA_944474145.2 Dicrocoelium dendriticum | reverse complement strand
TGGTGTACTGAAGGAGGCCGCGGTGTGTGTTGCTCGTCAGAAGCGGTTGCTACTCAGGAGTAACTTCGATCTATAGGTAGACATCTGACAGTTCGATCTTGGCGACGCACATGCCACCATTGAGCATCGTGAACAGATCGACTGGAGGTGGCAGTGGGTAGCAGTTTGGCTCCAGCGCAGCATTGAGGCCAGTGGAGAAATCGGCACAGTTACGGAGGGATCCATTCGGTCTCTTGACCACAACAATCGGGACTGCCCAGGCAGAGTAGGACATGGGTACCAGGACACCCATATCTCCCAGTTGTTTGAGTTCAGCATTGACCAATGGTAAGGCTGCGTAAGGGACCTGCCTTTTTGGACGAAATAACGGTTGAGCTACGGGAGCGAGCTGCAACACGGCGCGAGTGCGTGTACAGTGGTCAAGACCATCCTGGAACACTTGAGCGAACTGTCTGGTGATGTCGTCGGTTTGGTCTATTGGTACTGCCGGAGATTGTACGACGCTGCAAATGGTCTGAAGTGCTAGGTCGTCCAAGCCAAGGTAATCGAGCCAAACGATACCAAGCAGATTGAGCTTCGCCTTTGTGATGTAGCAGATCCCGCAAAATGTGACACATCGTAAGAAGACGGATCACTGCAGCTGCCCAGTTAGCTGCACGCGGCCACCACAGGCGCTATTGGCAGTTTGAAGGGTTGTGTCGAGTGGTGGTTTTCCAAGGGATCGCCAGAGTTTCTCGGAGATGATCGTGATGTCCGAAGCAATGTCCAACTGCAATCGAACAGGCTGCCCATTGATCAGGAAGTCGACGAAGATCCTGCGGTCAGCGTTGAATTGGAAAGTGGCGAGCAAGCTCATGGAGCTTCCAACGGGACCAGTTTTGGGCGTACGTCTGGGATGTGACCTCTTCGTTTGACTGCGGGTGGGGGCCAGTCCAGGTTTGACTCCTTGTGCGTCGTGCGATTACAGTAGCCATCACGGTGCCCCACCCTGTCACAACACTAGCATCGGTGCTGGCGGAAGTTGCAGTCTCGGTGGAAGTGCCAGTCACCACAGAATCGGCACGGATAGAGTGGGAACTGCGATCTGTCGGATTGGGTAGTCCGCCCAGAAGATTGCGGCATCGGTGCTGCGACTGCCTGGACCAGACCAGGTACGGGAGAATTCAGGATTATCGCGGATTCATGTTTCAGGTTGATCAACATTTGACATTCCTCGACCCAGTTCTGGAGTGTGCTCGTGTTTTCCTGCTGTAACTTGGACAGAAAGCGCGTTCGAATATCGGAATCGTGGCCGGATTGGAGGCCAGAAGTGAAAACCAGGCACTTGAACTGGTCTTCTGTGAGGGAGCCAATTTCGAATCCCTCGCTTTACCGACTGACGATGCCCGCATATGTGATGAGATCATCGGCATCTGTCTTGGTCAGCTGCAGACATTGGAACCGGGTGTTGAACGGCGAGAATTTTTTGCCAAAATTCTGCGACAGCGTGCGGACAAAGTTAAGGTCGCTGGGTTTTTGACAGGATGAAGTTGGTATATCGTTGCTGCTTGACCGTGACTACTTTGCGCAGAAGCAGCCGGACCTTCCACGCTACATCCTGGCAAGCCACGTCAACGGTGAATGGGTCCTCGTACCGCTTATATCAAGAATCGATAGTGACATGAGCGCTAGGATCGTACAGGAAATCCGAGATACTGCCAGCGATATTTTCAACCGGTTGAGAGGTTCTAGCGGAACCTGACTGAATAAAGAACTGGAAAGTTTTTCTGTCAGGGCAGACATCAACTTGAGCTGTTGTTGAAACAGCGACTTAAAATCATTGTACGCGATCTCCATGGTTCTATGCAACCCGTCACCACTTTGTTATAACTGTCTCTTGGTTACGACTTTGAAGTCCGCTAATGTCGTATTCAGGATTTCGGTCAAGCCGACGGACTCTCTCGTCTCATTTCCAAACATGCTAAAGAAGAAGACACGGTGATCGCCGATGTTAGCGTCGAGCACAGATTTCGTCATCAACTCTCGAACGCTATCCGAAGTCTACCCATTACTGCCGCCGAAATACATCGCGCAACTGCTCAAGACACTGTCTTGCAGAAAACCGTCACTTACTTTCAGACGCGCTGGCCAAACACTGCTTTTTCTGGTGAACTGGTACAAGTGTATCAACGCCGCGACTCCTTTCCGTAGTCGATTCCTGCTTCATTACTGCAGACCGAGTTGTCGTTCCTTCATGTTTACGGCAAGCTGTACTCCACCAGCTCCATTCTGCTCATCCCGGTATAAACAGAATGAAGGCAATCGCCCGCAGTTGTGTGTACTGGTCTGGCATTGATAACGACCTTCAAGATCTGGTTCGCCGCTGCTCAAGGCGTAAACAAGCATCCAAGATGCCACCACCCCAAGCAGCAGTTCCTTGGCAACCGCTAGAAATCCGTGGTCTCGAGTGCACATCGACTATACTGGTCCGGCCGATGTCATTTCCTACCTGATCGTGGTCGACGCCTATTTCAAATGGCCTGAAGTGGTCGCCGTCAACCCACCAACCGTATCCGCCACTCTGGGTTGTCTCCAACGGATCTTCAGTCAACATGGTCATCCCGAGGTTTTGGTGTCTGACAATGGTACCTAGTTCACCTCTTCCACTTTCGAAGACTTTTGTCGCCGACACTGCATCGAACACCTCGCTCACCGCCTTACTATCCCCAGTCCAATGGTCAAGCGGAGCGATTTGTCGACACCTGCAGGAGTGCGCTTTTGGAATCCCGCGGAGAGGAGACCGTGGATGAGTGTCTTCCAGTTTTCCTGCTCTCGTACCGGTCCGCACCGAATCCAGCTACGCCAGGAGGCCAGTCACCAGCTGAAGCATTGATGGGCGCAAGCTACGCACCGACAAGGAAGCGCTCCTTCCGACTGAGAAGCCACCTAGTCACTCTGGTGCCTGCAGCAAGCACAAAGAATTCGTCGTTGGAGCCCCGGTCTACGCTCGTGATTACCGAGCAGGTCATCCACGCTGGATCAAAGCAACAGTGACGGCCAGGCGAGGCGACATGCTGTATGATGTCTCCGTGGGTGATGACACGTGGGTTCGCCATCGCAATCAACTTCGACCGCGCCACGGAGAAACCTCCACGCCAGCCAGCCTTCCCGTGCGCCTGCCGCTGCACATCCTGCTGGATACCTTTGGATTGGCCACACAACGAGAGAGCACGGTCGAAGCCGCTCAATCGCCGCCGCGTCTGGAGAACTCGTCTTGCCGACGAACAGGAAGAATCCGGAGGTCGCCGAAATCCCTCCAGGTCAATCCTCGTCAGAAGCGGTACGCTTTCTCTTCAAAGGGAGGTGTTGCGGGCCCGTCAAATATTCCCGCAAAAACGCGCCAGAAACCCGGCAGAATGGCTGTGGAAAGCGAGGTCCAATTCCTCCCCACAACGCAGCAGCCTTCAGCCACTCCGAGATGCGGCCCAACTGCGCACCTTTTGACAATGGTCTTTTACAAACTACCACCTCGTCGTGCTAGCAATTTTCCCTAACTGAATGACCCATAGCATTGGCCGTGATTTGCCCTTTGTTGGTCATAAAAGAGCCTTCAGAGGACCACTTGCCTATTTTCCTCTTCGCCTTAGTTGGGAGTCGGTCACGTGATTTTGTGTGCGTCGTTAGTCGGGCAGCGTTCGCGTCTAAGTCACCAGCACGAGTCTACCGTAACCCCCTCTCATATGCGTCCGTTCGGAGGACTCAACTTCTACCCGCATACGTGCGGATAGGATCGTTCTCAAGCTCGCTCAATTGCCGTCTCACCAGCGCGTACCCCGGGCTAAGCTAACGCCATCAGGTCCACGCAAATCCGTTCGATTGGCTAGCGTTCCAATGCGTTACCCTAGGCGTACACCAATCGTGCCAGTGGCAATCTTATCAGGCGTTACGTAATCAGAACAGAGGCGTTCCCTCAATTATAACAGACTTCAAGCGAGTTTCCGGCTCAAGCGCATCACTGGAATGAATGGTGCTTCATCCATGAACATTGTTTTGGTTGCCGTTGATCGTACAGATAACGTGCTGCTGTTGTGCATTCTGGACCGGCCGACTTCCCAGAACAGAATACAAAAGCCACCGGCGATAACTGTATTGAACATGTGGCAAGCAGTATTTACAAAGAAATAATAGGGTCAGATTTGTAGCTTATAAGGCAGTGACTTAAGTGGGAGTTCCCGGAGTTCACCAACTACTAGACGCTTGATAACGCACTTGTTGCTTGCCGAAATAATACGCTCACTGGTAGGCTTCAAGGTAGATCACCCTCATTGGTAGCCATCAAGGTGAAAGGTCATCATTGTCCTATCCTCAATGGTTGTGTCAGGGTCAAACTGGTCTGGGCTGGTAGGGAGAGGGGCCGGCTCCGAAGGCTGCTGTAGACAGACCCTTAACAAAAATGTAATAGTTAATTTTCCTCAATGTTACCATTACCACCCAAGTACAAATAGTGCGGTCGACGAGTGCTATAAATAACACTGCAATCCAAGCGCATGGCAGAAAATATGCTCGAGTTGTGGCACGAAATGCGCAAAAGTCGATGGGCACCCGAGCACGAATAGGCAAGATAACGCTGAATACGTTGTTCCTTTGGCGACCCCGTCAACATGCCGCTCAGAACTGGAGCACTGTCAAAACACTTTGGCAACTGAAGGAGGTGTGGCCATCAGAAACCTTCTGACACAGATCGCCAATTTAGCGCTATAAAATTATGTCACCCATCCCATGTGATTCATAACGGGTGCTCACCCAAGAGGAACTATGCTCCATAGCGTAACCATAGGTGCACCATTTGCCGCAGCAAGCATGTGATGCTACTCTTCCGTTACATCTGCTACGCCGAATACATCAGTGGGGAGGTAGAGGAAGTCCATGTCGTTACACATTACGACGTCCTGCCTGAACTAGTGGAAGCAAGCAACTGGTCTTTCCAAACCGAACACTCACCCGTTCACTGGGCTAGTAACAATAGCGTCGGAAATCAAATATTTGCTCCACAAACAAACGACGTCCTTCTGGAGGAGCCGGGCTCGAAAATGCATGGAGGATTAAGGAATAAGGTGAAGTCCGGGTGTGTATTGCCAAGGAGTCTAGATTAATCAGGGATATACTTAAGTTGAATTAGTCTCCAAAATAAAGACTACCTGGTGAGCAATTGCTTTCAATGATTCATCTGGCTTGCCGAACAACCTCGTGGTGCCAGCTGGGTGGTTCGGGATTTTCCCGTTCCAGCAAATGGTTCGGCGGCAGTGTTCCAGGACGTGGTGGGTTTTCGCCTGGCAAGCGTTCTCCCTATAAAAGGCCACATATGTCCGTTTAACAACACTGTAATGTGGCGGACGTGACTCGCCACTAAATAAAGTCACTGCCCCTTGCTTCATTCTGGCGAAGCATTGTATTCCAGCAATCTTATGCTGTACTTCTGGGGAGTATTGGGCCCCTGTTTGACAAAGGAACAAACGAAAGGCGTATGAACTGAGCGATCAGTCACCGGCTCCCAATGGGCGCGATTCCCTGAATTCGCTCCGCTGCCTTGCGGGCAGGCTATTAAGTCAAAGGCTCGGGGTGGTGTCCCCTAAGTCAACACCCTACTTCGGCTTGGGCAACCGGGTAGTATCTCGCCCTCTGAGGAAACCATGGACATTGTTGTGTTGTGTTTTATTTTACTGTTTCTGTACCTTCGTTTGAATCCCATGGTTTCTGATGGCATTATGTCTGTTAACAGACTTTTGCAAATATATATTCATCATCAGACCATTACAATCATATAGAGGCTAGAATGAGAAATCGACCCAGTTAGTTCAAAATGACTTGATCACGTGAAGGTCTATGTCAGAGTGGAGAAAACGAATTACGTCTTAGAGGGCTAGCTGTTTGCTACCGCGTCTGAGCGAAGGCAGTCGACCTGGGTGTCTTCCACCTTCGCTGGCCATGGAAGCTGGAGAGCCTGGACCAGCTTCTTCTATGAGCATAAGGACGGCTGGAACAATCGAATGCATATTGCTTCAGCTGTCGCAAGTGTACGAAGGCGGTAACCTTTCGTTCGGTGTGGTGGAACCTTGTAAACTATTCGGAAAGCGCGTTTCCAATCCACCTCATGGCCGGTGTCCACAATGTGGGCCAGAATGGCGCTACTAATGGTCCCGGTGTCCCCTTGACGCAGCCAACGAGGGCAATGCTCGTTTGCGCGTTTGGATAACTGCCTCGCCGTTCGACCAATATATGTCGCGCCACAGCGCACACGAATTTATAAATTACCATTGATGTGGTCAGCATCGGCAGCTTGTCCTTGTTTTGTGAACGAATGAGTGGTTCCGTTGAGAACACGCACTTCATACAGAACACTACGTGAAAACGGTTATCCCGATAGATTTATCTTAAGGAACCTCCAAGAAAAACCCAAACCAGTGCCAGTGTTAACAGCACCCAAGAAAGAGTTATTTATTCGCTTACCATTCAAAGGGGACGTGGCTGCCGAGCGACTAACCAGAAGCCTTTCGGTCGCGGTAAAGTCGACCTATCCAGCAGCCTCGTTGAAGTGCGTGTTCTCAACGGAACCACTCATTCGTTCACAAAACAAGGACAAGATGCTGATGCTGACCACATCAATGGTAATTTATCAATTCGAGTGCGCCTGTGGCGCAACGTATATTGGTCGAACGGCGCGGCAGTTATCCAAACGCGTGAACGAACATTGCCCTCGTTGGCTGCGTCAAGGGGGCACCGGGACCATTAGTAGCGCCATTCTGGCCCACATTGTGGACACCGGCCATGAGGTGGATTGGAAACGCGCTTTCCGAATAGTTTACAAGGTTCCACCGCACCGAACGAAAGGTTACCGCCTTCGTACGCTTGCGACAGCTGAAGCAATATGCATTCGATTGTTCCAGCCGTCCTTATGCTCACAGAAGAAGCTGGTCCAGGCTCTCCAGCTTCCCTGGCCAGCGAAGATGGAAGACGCCCAGGTCGACTGTCTTCGGTCAGACGCGGTAGCAAACAGCTGGCCCTCTAAGACCTAATTCGTTTTCTCCACTCTGACATAGACTTTCATGTGATCAAGTCATTTTGAACTAACTGGTGTGATGGTCTGATGAATCATTGAAAGCAATTGCTCACCAGATGATCTTTTGTTCTAGAGACTTAATTGGGAATTTTCTAATTACTTATATTGTTCTGTAAATGCAAACGCAAGCACCCACAATAATTAGGGTTGAACTTCATTACTACGCCTAAATGTTGTGCAAAGACGTCAGTAAGATCCACAGATTACAGCGTTGAAGCCAAGTTCAGTCCAGCAGACGGTTTGGTGCTGGCTACACTGGACGCAACCGAGACTCTTCAACAGTAATTCACCCACACTTTCCAGAGGGAATCGCTTTCTCACTCACTTCTGACATGGCTCACATCACCCCGAAGGTTAAGCCACGTAGCGTTAATTGCATCAAACATGATGAATGGACCATCTTCTTTGTGGATTTATAGCTTTCCTAGCGTGCACGGCATCCGTTCGAAAGCATTCGAGATAGTCACCATGAACCACGCCGAAAACCTCCCTATTTACTACGATGAAAATGGTGCAGTGTTCTCAAACTACCGTCTAATAACTCTCCTCCCGGTGCTACCCTGAGTCTGGGACATATGATCTCAGAGACGCTTATAGGATATCCGGAGAGTAACATCACAGCGTCACGGCAGCAAAGATTCCGCCGAAATCAGTAATTCACTACAAGCTTGCTGCTAGTCCGAGCAATTTGGACGTAGTCACAATGCTAAAGTGGAATTCGACGTCATCTATCTGAACTTCGCAAAAGAGTTAGATTGTCTGGATCACCGCAATATCCTTCACAAGCTTTGAAGCTATGAAATTAATTAACCTGCTGTAGGTTAAAGAAAAAACTCAGACGTCCAAAGCCAGTTGAACGCTAAAGTGCGTAATGCCATTTCTGGCCCAATTGAAGTCCACTGTGGCGTACCCCAAGGATGAGTTTTGGGGCCAAGTTTGTTCCTAGTCTTCGTAGATAATCCTCTTAGCGTATTTCAGTCGAACTTCCTGCTACTTGCAGACGATCACAAGACGTAGTGCAACTTCTGGACCATGGAAGACCACACGGTATTGTCAGAAGGTCTCGAAAGGGCGCGCCCACTACCGACCGGACGTCGTGAATCTACAAAACCCTGCTATGGTAATCAGGTACCAAGCCCTACTGTCAACCTTGCTTTGCTCAACTATTGACGGTGATCTCGATTCGCAGTGGGCGCATTTCAAAGATGCTTTAGTTTCCGTCAGTATCCACACTTGTGGAGTTACCCGTCACCCACCGAAACATTGGATTTCCGCCGACTCCTTGTCGCTGATGGACAGACGCAGCTTGCTCCCATCGGATTCCGGACACAGTGAAGAACTCCAGTACCTTGGTCGAGGGTTGCGCAGGAGTCTGCAAATGGACCGCGAAGCTTGGTGGTGTGAACGTACTAGGGAGATGGAGCTTGCTAGTGTCTCTGGTAATACCAGAAAACTCCTCCATCGCATTTGAGTAACCGAAGGTGTTCGATCTGGTATAAGTGAAACAATATGCGAAGAGGATGGCACCTTAATCACCAATCTTCAACGACGGTTGGAGCGATGGGCCGAACATTTTGGCTCGCAGTTTTGTTGGCCCCCAGCTCCATCTTCTACCTCTGGCGCTCGTGCTGGGGCCGAGTGATCTACACCCACAGACCCTCTCTCTTCCCAGGAAATCGAGTGGGATCTCCGGCACATGAGACGTTATAAAGCCCCCGGCCCTTATGGTCTTCCCCCGCCTCTATTTAAAGATGGTGGCGCATCGCTGGTTCGAGAACTCCTCGCCTTTTTCTCAAAGATTTGGTCGAAAGAGGAAGTTCCGTCATCTTGAGGTGAATCGATAGCCGTCCCCATCTTCTAAAAGGGCCTGCGCACAATCTGCTCCAAATACAGAGGAATAAGCTTAGTCCCCGTCGTTTGCAAGCTGCTGGTGTCCATCATACTTCGCAGGCTATCCCCAACACGCGAATCGTTGCAACGAGAAGAACAAGCTGGGTTTCGCCCTGGTCGCGGCTGCATCGATCAAATCTTCACACTCCGTCAGGTCCTCGAGCTCCGCCATGAGTATCAGAGGCCAACGGTTGCTGTGTCCCTGGATATCCGTGCAGCCTTCGATTCTGTCGATCGTACAGTAATGTGGCACTGTCTACAGAGGAATGGTGTCCCCGAGAAGTTCCTCTCCATATTGTGCGCTCTATATAGTCTGATCTCGGGCAGGGTTAGAGCTTATGGCATGCTGTCGCCTACCTTTGTGGTCTCCAGTGGAGTTCAAAAAGAATGCCCTCTCTCCGTTCCTATTCGACTGTGCCATTGAGGATGTCTTGAAAAATGCTTTAGGCGACTCCTTGAACGCTGGCGAGGAGCTCCTCACAGGTAGTCGAGTTGTTGATTTGGATTATGCTGATGATATCGTCTTGCTGGGTGACGACCCACACGTCGTCCAACTTGCATTAAACCGCTTGGCGATTGAAGCATCGAAGTACGGTATGTCCTTTTCGCCATCCAAATGCAAGGCTCTCTTTCAAGACTGGCAGGTGCCGCTGCCTGCACTCATGCTTGCTGGTGAGACACTAGAGGTTGTGGAGAGCTTTGTCTACTTTGGAAGTTGCATCACTGCTGGCGGGGCCGTTGGAGACGAGATTTCGATGTGCATCTCGAGAGCAGGCCTCGCGTTTTCTAGGCTAAGGCATTTGTAGCGTCGCCACGACATTCGTCTCTCCATCAAAGGGCGGGTCTATTGTGCAACTGTCCGTGCTGTACTGTTGTACGGATGCGAGACCTGGCCCATTCGTAAAGATGACTTACGCAGGCTATCCGCCTTCGAGCACCGCTGTCTGCGGTCCATTGCCCGTGTGTGGTGGCAGCACCACGTAAGCAATGTGGAAGTTAGACAGCGTGGCTTGGGACGTGGAAGCCACTCACTCGAGGTGCTCATCTCACTGCATCAACTGCGGTGGTTGGGACACGTGTTGCGCATGCCTGTCCAGCCTTACTTCCGTCGTGCGTTGTTTGCACTTGCTGGACAGGGCTGGAAGAGACGGTCTGGTGGACAACCTACAACATGGAGAAACCGCATGAAAAACCTGACGAAACAGTTGGCCTCGGCCGGTTGTTGTCGACTACCTGGTTGGGGTCCGAGAGATGCGGATAATTGCTGGTTTAAGACCTTGGAAACCATGGCTCAAAATCGATATCAATGGCGGACGTATGCATCGGTTTGTTGCGGTGTCCCTTCTTCCTCCCCCTAAAAATGAACAAACTGAAAAAATGTCAAAAACTGTGAGTGGTAAAGTAGACAACAAAGCAGTTCTTCTTGCTCTTTGCTTCTTATTCATATTGTTTTCCTATTCAGCCATGATTCCGGTGGCACAATATCTGTACCACAGATTGCGTATGTTATACATATATATATATATATATATATATATATATCGACGAATTCTGCGAATCGGCTGGGGCGCCAGAGTTGCAGACACGGAAGTGTTGCGCCGAAGTGGGATGTATGCAGTGGACTGCATACTTTTACTGCGACACCTGAGATGGCTCGGTCATGTGAGCCGTATGGATTCGACGCGAATACCGAAACAACTTTTATACGGTCAGCTGAGTATAGGGAAGCGGCATGCTGGGAAACCCAAGTTACGTTACCAGGACATGATTAAAGTGAGCCTCACACGTTCTAATCTTGATTGCAGATCATGGGAATCGAAGGCGGTTGATCGGCGTGCATGGCGCGATCTAATCACGAAGGCAGTTGCTGAGGTGCGGGAGAAAGCCCTCATGCATGCAGAGAAGAAGCGGCAAGTGCGGAAGCGGCAAGCACCGATGAATTGTACTCCATCGACATCGAGCGCATTGTGTTGTAGAACATGCGGTCGCGAGTGCCTTAGTCAGGCAGGCCTAGTGAGCCATGAGAGAGGTCACTCGGGACCACTGCCGAAGCGCCGACAGGGTCCCGCAGTGAACGTAGGCAGCACCGGCGCAGCGTTTGTAGGCACGCTGAATTCGATTTACTAACCGCATGCTTGCATGCTAAGTCTCTTTATTTCAGGTGGTGGGTTTTCGGTTCTCTCCTAATGCCTTTCTTTCTCATATAAATGTCTAGTGGGCCATGAGCTAGGTCCTTTGGGGCCACTACAGAAGCGACGATGGGTCCTGCAGAGAATTACGACGAGCCGGCGCAGCGTTTGTAGGCACGCTGATTTCGATTTACTAACCGCGTGCTTGCATGCTAAGTCTCTTTATTTCAGGTGGTGGGTTTACAGTTTTTACCTTAATGCTTTTCTTTCTTATATAAATATCTCCATGTACTCTATTCCATTAACTTGCACATATCGCTTTAGCCAGTTGTATTCGATTTCCATAAGATTTTTATGTTCGTGGCATACCGTGAACTATACTTCCTGACTTCGTGCACTTAGCTGGGATGTGTTTGTAAACAACTTATTACGTATGCTATTTAATTAAGGTTTATGTCACCGTTTCCTTATGCATTAATCCAGTTTTTCTCTTTTTCTTTCTCTCTCTCTCAAGTGATTGGCTGTTGTTTGATATCCCCGGTGTGGCTGCGCTTGATGTGCATGTTGACAAGGTGCCTACCTGTCTATTACCCACTACCTCGTCCATACTGGCTCCAGGAGACAGTTGGTCGTTGCTGGAGGGGACGGGGTGCACGGTTCTTGTGGCCGTGTTAGGCTCGAAGAGTGGTTCCATGCACTCAGTATGGAGCGGACTACGGTCCAGCCACCGCCTTGTGTGCGGTTGATTCCCCAAATACAGCGTGCTTGTGTTTGCCTGTGAAGGAGTGTGGGCCGGCTCCGTTGATGAAACGTGGTTCCCATCCACATGCCTCCCGGTCTTATTCCTTCGGGTTTACACTGGATATGGGGTGTGTGGTTGGAGCTGTGGGTGGTGCAGCGCAAGCCATCCATGGTCCCTCTGTAGGCGCAGGCGTCCTGTGGCTTGCCACAGTGACAGGCAAATCCGAAACCGGATGCCGCCAACCATATATATATATACTCGAAAGAGCCAAGTAGATGTGGCTAAACACAAAAGTTTGAGCATACGCCATCAGCGTACCGATGAATATCAACTTAAGCAACAGCAATTGCAACGTGCTATGCAGGACGGTAATCTCATAGTAATTGTACAGGTTAACTTCGACTACCAGAAACAAGCTGAAAAAGCGTAGAGGCAGTTAGCATCTCGGCGTCCTACGGAGGACGTTCAAGAATTTCGAGCCTTCAATCTTTCCGTAAAGCATGAAAGCCTATTCGAGGCCTCATGCGGAATGTCATCAGAGTTCCGCGTCCTTTGGGAAAACACGATGTAGATGTGCCTGAAGCGCCAAAAGGTGGCGCGACCAAATTCGTTAAAAACGTGTTTGCCCTCCTCTACCAACTTAAACTGCAAGCCATGGGTATCTACAGTGGTGAATAACGGTAGTTGTGAGGAAATTGAAATATGGGGTATTTAATACTAGTGGACCACAATCCCACATAGCGCAATCTGTTGCAACACAAGAAACATATGAAGCTAAGATGACCACCAGCTCAAACTTGTCACGCACCATAAGTCTTGCTACCTTCAAGGATCCCGAACAGGAAACACCTTCAAGTTGCGTCAATTTTGCGCCTACACTAAAGTATTGCAAAAGACGTCTAGATGACAGACTATCACATTTTCACTACTTGGCACTGGCAGTGTCAATCAGA
This sequence comes from Dicrocoelium dendriticum, assembly GCA_944474145.2. NCBI lineage: Eukaryota > Metazoa > Platyhelminthes > Trematoda > Plagiorchiida > Dicrocoeliidae > Dicrocoelium > Dicrocoelium dendriticum. The sequence continues at coordinate 63,901,514 of OX104060.1, read as the reverse complement.
GGAAGAAATAAATGAACCAAACAGCGGGCTCATCAGGCTTCGGCATATCGCAACAGAGAGGAAAGCTTCAGCTTTGTTCATCTGAACAGTGAGTTCACTTAAAACCCTGATTTCCCTCCTTTTTCCCGTCATTGTTACCATTGGTTTTGAAATTCCTGCTCCTGTCGTCCTACGACACTTAGCTGGCACTTGCTTTCTTATCCGCTACAAATCATTGTTGATCTCGACGCTTACTCTCCTTCTAGTGTGCAAAACTCAGCAATGTTTGATACGACACGTAAGTCATTTGTCAAACACAATTACAGAGGTAGGTAAAGCAGTCGGACTTAAGATATGACTTACGATGAGCTGCACGGACTCCGAGGTACATGCACGCAGCAACATTTCGCGCAAATCACAGAGTAGAAGCAAATGGTGGAGGCAAAAGTTGGGTATGCGAATGGACAGTCAAAATTCAACAGTATGAAAAGCTGAAGGATTGGTTTCTTTCAGGTTTATTATATTTTCCATTTGTCATTATAAGCCATACAAAAATAATGTAACTTTGATTTACCTAGGAAGCAAAGTGCTGCCTCGGTATTCAAAAGCTACCTACTCCAACTGTATTTGAACATTTGTGTTTATTTCTTAAGTGTTGGAATAAATAAACTAACACGAGACCCAGCAGAATGGGTGTAATTTGATTCGGAGATGCCAAACGCATATTCCCTTCCAATCGAGTTTCTATTTGAAAGTCTTTGTAAGCGAACATATGTTTTCGACAATTCATCATCAGGTTTATACAATTACATGAAAATCAAAATTTGTAGGCAGAACCAACAGGTCATCAATCAACCAGTGGCTTCCAGTACACGATGACAAACACCGTCGGTCAAGTCCCACTGTAGTCTCCACTCGTTTGCACTAGTTGACTGCAATCCGTCCAGGCCAATGTAGACTTAAAGACAGAGTGAACCTATTTTGAGTGCAAGGCCGTGGTTGGTACAGCCCAGTTCCAATGGCGTCTAAGATCTGCTTACAAACACATTTTTACCGATTTCCTGGGGCTTGCTAGATTCTTTTGAACGAATCGGTCGATTTGGTGTCTCGACCCGTGTCCGGAAGATGCACGGCCTGTCTACATCTATTTCTATCTGTGACGCAAATATGAGAGGAAAACCACACGTACTTAGTAGCTGAATCCAATTACCCAAAAATCAAGCTGCACCTAGATAGTTTTTAAGACATATTGTTTTACCGGATGTGTACACCCATATCTCACTTATTTGCTTGCCTTGCACTCAGGGTTAAGTCGATGGGGCTTAGTTTGTAGACATGTTTTCTTCGCTTGTTGTGGCCAATCTGCTTGTGATCCAGTTTGCATTATGTATTTACGGGCTGTCACGTTTGATCTAGTTGCAAAAATAATAGGCCTCAAGATCCTACTCAATCGTACAATCCGGAACGTGTTTTCTCCAACGCACTTTTTATCATCTATCTTAGAGGTTCAAAGATAATGCTTAGCATAAGTTGTAACTTATGAAGCTATTCTCTAGGGGCAAGAAATTACCGGAGTGGCTTCAGTTAAATCCCAAACAAACCCGCCATCTCATTGTTGATTGTAGTTTGCACAGAATTTCCTTCGGGTACACTGAGGCCAGCAGGAAGACTTCCACCGCACTACTGCTTAGTCTATTCACCCCTTCCGAGTGACCTGCACTCCACAGATATCCGCTGTCAATTCCACAAAGAGAATCAGTTTGAGGTCCACGACTCTGTGCATGCATGCAGCCAGTGGTGTCTCGACTGGTGTTGATGAGTAACTAGCTCCACATGCAACTACCTAGTCAACTGATACACCTAGAGCAACATCCGTCCTGACAGGTGTGCTTCGGCCTTGCAAGAACGAGAGAAGCGTAGATTGGGCAGTTGTTTGCTGTGACTACTGACATCTTGCGGGCGTCAAGTCACGTTTCGCACGATTCGACCGGACTTGTGGTGCCGTTGGTTGCTCTTTGACACCGTGGACTACTGAATAAACATAAAGCTTTTGCTTTACTTTATCATTAAGTTGTTTCTGCATATCAGTTGGAGCAATGAGCGCATTCTGTTATGCTACCTGCAGCGCAACAATCAGTACGTTGGCAGAAATTTCATATTAGATTAGGACTATCGGCTGGCTTGCCGAACAATCGCCACGTGGTGCTAACTGGGTGCTTCGAGTTTATCCCATTCCGGCAAATAGTTTGGCGGCAGTGTTCGAGGCCAGCGTTCCCAGTATAAAAAGCCACACGTGTCAGTTTAACAACCCTACGACGTGACGGATGTGACTCACCAACAACTAAAATTACTGCTGCTGCTTCATTTTGGTGAAGCAATGTATTCCAGCAGTGTGAATCTGAGATTGTGGGCAAAAGAGCGAACGAACGAACTGTGCAATCAGTCACTGGATCCCAATGAACGCGATGTGCTGAATTCATGCAGCAATCTTGCAGGTAGTCTATTTAGCCAAAGCCTCGTGGTGGTATCCCAAGTCGACACCCTATCTTGGCTTTGGTAACCAGGTAGTATCATGCCCTCTGACAAAACCGTAGACTTCTCTGTGTTGTGTTTGCTTACTACGACAACTGTACCTTCTGTAGATTTCCATAATCTTTGATGGCTCTTTGTCTAGTCGGTGACTGATGCATATATATATATATATATATATATATATATATATATATATATATATATATATATATATATATATATATATATATATATATATATATATATATATATATATATATAGGCTCGAAGAGTGGTTCCATGCACTCAGTGTGGAGCGGACTACGGTCCAGCCACCGCCTTGTGTGCGGTTGATTCCCCAAATACAGCGTGCTTGTGTTTGCCTGTGAAGGAGTGTGGGCCGGCTCCGTTGATGAAACGTGGCTCCCATCCACATGCCTCCCGGTCTTATTCCTTCGGGTTTACAGTGGATATGGGGTATGTGGTTGGAGTTGTGAGCGGTGCAGCGCAAGTCACTCATGGTCCCTCTGTAGGCGCAGGCGTCCTGTAGCTGGCCACAGTGACAGGCAAATCAGAAACCGGATGCCGCCAACCATATAGCAATTTGTACGTCGTTGGATAGACGGAGCTATGTGCGCAGTAGAGGATGCCAAACCAGCGTGATATCAATTAGAACCAACTTGTCCTACAGGAAAGAAAACGATGTTTAACTCTTTGGTGTACCTTCGGAGCATATGAGGGCCCGTCAGTTCGATAAGTGGTAAAAATGACTTTTTGTAGATATGGCTTGAGTATGTGAGATCGAGGGTACAAGATGGTTAGTCTCCGGCGTCCTGATTCGCTCAACACGAAGGCCCCGTGCAGCAGACCCCACTGTAGAGGAACAGCGTATCTATCCTGTAGTATTTTAATGTTCCTTCGATCGATATCCAGTTACAGATGCTTCTTCAATGTGTATCGATCGCTGAGCCTTGGTTTGTTCGGGTTATTTTCCAACAGCCAATCAGCGAGCCACAACTGAAATGCATCGGAGAGCGCATGAACAGGTAGAGATTCATAGATGGGCAACACTAAGAACAGGGCCTAATTGAAAAACTGTCGTACTATGAAACTCAAGCTCATGTTAATTAAACGCAGTTGGATAGGTACTAAACACCCTAACGCAGATTGGCTATGATCAGCTCACCATATGGCATATCGCCAAGGTATACCTAATTTTCCAACGTACGGACCTTTCTGGCCGTGTACCTTGGTTAGTAACGGTCATAAGTAAACTACAGCCGATGTGTTTAGTGAATCCCTTCTTCATCAAGCACAAAGGAAAAGCATCGGATTTTACTATAGGCACCAAATATGTTTTCCAGCAGTGACATGAACTCAACACCCACTGTAGACCAAATCGCTGAAGGCTGTGTGGTAGCTCGTATTAGTGATCCCTATCATCCGGCTTCTGCATTACCTGCCTTATAGATGTTCCATAGTGAAAACCCGGCAACAGAATTATAACTGTGATGCACACTTCCACATTTATGTTTGATCTGAAACAATTTATCCAAGTTATTAGTGTCGTACTAAGTTTGGTCCAGTTGCGCCGGAATTGCATCGTTAGATCCGGACAGTTTTCGCGCTGCGTATCTCAGCCGTGTGACGAGCTAGTTAATTAAGGGTGACATCGCGAGTGCCTTCGTGAGATTATTACAAAACTCAAATCAAACAAACCTACCACACCAAACTCCGTATATTCTAAAGTAATTTGAAGCATTGTTCGGGATTTCTTGCTACCTGCTACCATATGACCTGTAATCTCAACATTAAGACCACTCATCCATAGAGGGCAGTGGTCTAGGGCCAAGTCTAACGCTCACATCTAATCCCTACGCACGGATCAAAGTTTTAGCAAAGTACTAATAAGGCAAACCTGATGAAAATCAGCTGTTGAACGACACTTACGACAGGATCTTTTGGTTTCTGTTTGCACACTTCTGTCAGTCCTCGCAGCAGAGTCGGATTGACATGGCGTGCCAGATAATCTCTAACAGCCGTTTTGGAAGGAATTGGCTCCGTCACAGCTAAAGTGTAAGAAGTTAATGGTTGAGAATGACAGTTTGGGTTGGACGGATCCGAGTTACATTATTCTAAGCCGCTGTAGCTCTATTCAACTACTGAAAAGACAGTTGATGTCCACTTTCCTTTTCCGGCTTGTGTTACAGTTATTGGGGAGAATACCTAAAATGGACTGCTCAACAGTACGGTAAAAATGAAACGAAGTAACTGACCGGGAACTGCAACCGAAACAGCCGCGTAAGCTTGACCCTGATGTAGGACTCAGGATAGACCATGTTAGTTGTTGTATGGCCAATGTAGCCCTTGGCAACCTTCCCTGTAATTGATTCTCAACTTGTCCATCCACATGTTTTCAGCTCTGGCAGTAACTTTCTTGCGTTCCTACTTCGCGTTTCAACAATATTCTTAATTTGAAGCTTTATTGCGACGTGAGTGATCACTGTGTTTTTGTATGATAATGTTAAACGTACTACCTCCATCAGCGCTGAGAATTTACCGGATTCCATCACGTGTTAATTAATCAGCAGATGCAATTGCTTATGGTAGCGACATCACTCAATGACAAAAGGATCGGGCAACAATAGAATATCAATACGCTAACTGTTTAGACTCTAGATCGTTTTGTATGCCAGAGGAAAAGCAATTAGCTTCGCTTAACAAAATAACATCAGATGGCGTAACCTCAGTGAAACCAAACATGAAGTAGCGAAATCAAAACACACACTTTCAAATATCGTATGTTATTGTATAATGTATGTTATTGGTCTTTGTACTCTGCGACTGCCCATCTGCTACGCCGATTTTACATCCCGTACGCCTCCAATACTAGTTGATAACGATGGCAAGTAAGGTACGTGCCAAATACGAAACGGTGGAGAAAATAAAGAAAGTTAGACGCAGCGTAGATTGAGAAGGTTATCAGAAATAGAGTGTGAATCAGCCAGACCAAGGAGCAACCAAATGCGCAACTCACCGGACAAAAAGTGTGTTCGGTATGCACAATCAGTAAAACAAATGTACAGTAGGAAGTTACAAAAGCCAGTAAAATACGGTATTGTGAAATGCTGAAAAGATACATGTTGTAAGCTCGCTACAATGCAAAGGCATGTGGCCTCTAAAAAGAGAACGTGAAAATCGCGTTTGTTGTGTTATGGGATAATCGAGTATTTCACTGACTATGTAAGTAGATGGGTCCAGTTAATCCGGCGTGAGGTTAAAAATGTTTCCCTGCTTAACGGATTCGCTGGTGTTCCTGATGGAGCTATACTGCCGCCTTAACTACTCCTTTCTACTCACATGGACTTATTACTTGCCCCTCAGGAAGCGACATTTCTGAAATATGAAGATGATATGATGGCGGTTGAAGTGTTTGCTTAGCCTGGCAATGTTGTTGCAAACGTTTCGTCACCAGTCGTGGTGACGTCATCAGCGTGTAGTTGAGTGGCGTGCAGTAGCGTAGAGGAGCCTATACGGCTTGACACGACCTAGAAGGTGTGCAGCTAGTTCCTGGTGAGCGACATCTTGACTTGGAGTATGTGGACGATATTGTCCTAAACTGTGACAGCTCCCAAACATGCCAAGTAGTATCTTCTGACGTGGTACTCCAACGATGGTCGTACAGCAAGTCACATAGATTACATCTTAATCTGATCCAGGTTAATGTCCTCCATCGATGACTGTCGAGCGTACAGAGGGGCTGAAACAGGCAATAAAGGTGGTTCGGACCACGTATTCCTGCGCGCCAAATTCAGACTCCGCTTGACAACGCGCCGAAAGACCCTTCCACCAAGCGTATCAATACTACGCCACTGGAAAATACTGACTGCTACCAATCCCTTGAGGCAGCAATAGAAGCAGCAATTTCTGCCAGTGTACCACGCCACGTAATTACAGAAGATGAATTGGTAGACACTACTTGGTCCAGGCTAAAATGGTCAGTTCAACGCGCCGTTTTATCTACCCTGGGCTCTACCTCTAAGCCTGTGAAGGACTGGATCACTAAAGATACTATCCGTTTGTCCACTAAAGCGAGAGAATCACGTCTCATGAATTCCCCAGACTACCTTCGTTTGAGACGTGAGGCAACCCGCTCAGCACAGAATGATGGCAGCCACTACTGGTCTGATATCGTAAGCAACATGAAAGCTGCATCAAATTATGGCAATGGTTATCTCTTTTGTCTCGTCCGTTTAGCATCCGGCGAGCGCTATTCATCACAGCCGATATAGCGCAATTCGGAAGGCCAAATCATCCCCCATACGGAAGGAAAACTTTCCATATGGGTGGAGTATCTTAGCAATTTCCTAAACCGCCCACTGCACACCACCACACCCATTTCAGCATTAACCCAACCAGGATATGACGCGGACTGCTCACCGCCATCTCCCACAGAAATTGCAGACATCGTTCCTCACCTGAAGCTGAAGAAAGCCCCGGGAGCGGACCGCATTCCAGCGGCAATCTATAAAGCTTGTCTACCAGCTCTCCTTCATCATTTGCACGAGCTGTTCTGCTCGATATGGGAGAACGAAAGCTGTCGTTCCTCGTAGAGTGCGTCAGTACTACTGCTATTTCCCAAGAAACGTGACCGAACTGTGTGCAGTAATTATCGCGCGATTAGCCTAATCGATGTGACCGCCAAAACCTTCGCATGAATCTTGCATCCCCGCTGTGCCAATGAGAGGAATCTGCGAAATCATCATAGCCAAGGTGGCCTTCGTCAAGGCAGAGGATTCACTGACCAAATCTTCACTCTACGTCGAGTACTCGAACACCGCTACCAGTTCCAGCAGCCAACGTTTGTGTGCTTCGTTGATTTTCGAGCTGCTTTTGACTCAGTTGACCGCGAAGCACTCTGGAGAATCCTACTTGGCGATGGCGTGCCGGTTAAACTTGTTAACTTGATGTGATCATACTACCGTTGCACGAAGGCCCGGATTCGGGTCTATGGAGAAGAAGCAGGAATTCGACATCAATACTGGAGTACGGCAGGGTTGCCCACTTTCTCCAGTGCTGCACAACTTCGCAGTCAACTGGATTATACATCATGCCATTGAGGGCTATCGTGGTGTTCAAGTTAGCCCTGAGTTCTGGCTGTCAGATCTAGAATTTGCTGACGATATTGCTATCCTTGCGGAAGATGCTATATTACTACAGTCACTACTAAATCGGGTCGATCAATCAGCCTCTATGATCGGCCTCGAAATTAACATCAGCAAGACGAAATAATTCTCATCGTTAGCCACCCAGTCCGCCCCGTCGCTCTTCTTATGTGGACAACTTGTCGAATCTGTTTCTGAGTTCAAGTATCTTGAATCCACCATACTCCCCAATGGTCAGGTTACATCCGAAATCCGGGATCGTATTGACAGCGCTAGAACAGGCTACCTACAACTGAGAAACACATTGTGGCGAAGGATGGAAATTATTCTAAGAACAAAGGTCCGAGTATTCTCAACAAGCATTCGTGCCATTTTACTCTACGGTTGCGAAACATGACCGCTGCGATCCGAAGAGACCCGGAAGTTGTAAGTTTCGACCATTGGTGTCTGAGCCTTATCTTGAAAACGCAGTGACATGAGCGTATCACCAATGACGAAATCTGTAAGCGCTGTTACGGTCTTCTGAAGCTCACAATGTTCATCCAACGCCGCAGACTTCAGTGGTTCGGTCACGTCTTCCGCAGACCAGACACTGACTTCACTAGGGCCGTGGTTTCACCCTCGCCTTGCCAGGATTGGTGTCGTCGCCGTGGTGGACAATTGAAAACGTGGCTAATTGCAGTGAAATCGGATGTCGACCTTCTGGGACTCCATGTTATGCATGCTGCTCGTCACTGGAGGCATCATTGGATCAGTATCTGCGTGCAGCCTGCCGCCGACCGCTGCGCTTGGGCAGCTGCAATTCGCGACATTCATGAAGCAAGCTCATCCTGTCGCAGGAGCTAGCCGCAGTAAAGTAAAGTAAGTAAATAAGTGACGGTCTGTGGCCTGTTAACATTGCTCATGAAAATCGTGCCATATGTGTGTGGATATGAGCTGCTAGTGTGCAGCACCTCAATCATAAATCTAAAACGTAGTGCAAGCTTGAAAGAAAACGAAAGGTGAGGTTAGGACGCTAATAATGAACTGGTTTCTCGGGATTCGTGGAACGGAGAACAGTTTATGAAAATGGAGCGTGTATTCTCCTTCAGAAGAGCCCCTGTTTTGCTTCTGCCGCGGTTTTTAATGGGCAGCCAAGTTTTTCTACTGGTCTGGGTTTCACAAACTGGTCGCGCATTCCCCAACTGGATAGTCAGGCAACTAACAAATTAAAGCAAGGAAGTATGGAAAAAGGAAATAAGTGGTGGTGTGAAGTCCGAGTTAGTTTACTGTAAACCACCAGTTCTCGCGTCAATCAGAACATAGCACTACGGGATAGCGGAGAAAACATCCAAATTGATGGAGGACAGGAAAATAAAGGGAATTTTGGTTAAGACTTAGTACATTTCTTGACCAAATATGAGCTTGTGTTCCGTGAATATTCGATGAGATTTAACCAAGAAAAGCAAGTTGGCAGTGTTATTTATCTGCAGAGGTTCAAGCTGCAGTCGTAAGCATTTTGGTAAAAAGTAAGTAGGGAAGAAACTCATCGATTACGTCAAGAAAACTAAGTATTTTGGCTTACTTTTCAACAGCGCTCCTCATGCATATTACAAGAATCAAATGAGTGAAGTGTTGCGCATTTTGGAAACTAATAAAATCTGAGTGAAGGTGGAGGAGTTATTTCTCCGCTTCGATGAGACCAAGCGTAAAAGCACAGAGGAAATTGTTAATGTTGAGAGAGCTTGTCGGGAGACAACAGATTTCACTCAAGTTGATGACTGCTGTGTCCAGGCATTTGATAATGCTGTTGTTAAAAGAAGCTACCTATCGGACGTGCAGAACTGCATCTACGAAATCAACCCAAACGCTACACTTGTGCCATACACAAATCATCTCTTGTATATGGCTTACATGCATGTAGCTCCTGTGAAGCTTCACAGCTTTTTATACAGTCAAACCTGTCTTAGGCGACCTAACAAGGGACCAACAAAAATTGGTCACCATAGACAGGTGGTCGCCACGGTAGGTGGGACTGTACATCTGCACACCGTTGGAACGTTTTGATTCACGTGATCGGTATGAATATAATCGGGCTGTGGAAGCTAGAGAGAACATTCAAGTTAACGCGCTAATTGTTGTAATGAAGAAATTATCGGGAGTCAGCAATACCCTGAAACAGCTCAAGAAGCAAATGCAACGGAGAGTTCAGATGTAACCTTAGTCCTCCTCGCCATACTGTCGTTTTTTTTGTTTCCTGCGCGTTTGAAAATCTGTTCTATCAGATATCAATGATGCACAGAAGTATCTTCAAAAATGGCCGAATTTGCAGCGAATTTCTGTCAGGCTTACAGCGCTAAAAGTGGATTCTTTATAATAGAGAAAATATGATGGTCATTGTAATGGAGGAATGCAGAAGCTCTTATCTGAGAGGGATAATTGTGAAGCGTAGATTACGCAAAAGAGAATCGAATGGCTGGTGAAGGCCTGCCTGACACATCGCAGGGATTTAAGGCATAGTTGAAACCGGAAATGCTCTTTGGCATACACTGTCGGATGAAATATGTCGTATATTTCAGTAAATTTATGACCATGCAAACGAACATGCCATTATTACACTGTCAAATCTGATTGATGATAATTATGTCTGCCAGCATAATGAAGTTGGTGAAGATCTAGAAAAAGAGGAATTCTTTGCCCAAAGGAAAATATTTCTGCATCTTTTAGTATCCTCGGGAAACGACAAAGTTAATGAGCCTAGTGAACTGTTGAGCTTTATACAGAAACAGCACCATGGGAAATCTGCAGGGAATATTGCGATTATATATATATATATATTCCACTTGCATTTGGTTTGTTCTGCCTACCTGACTAATCTTCTATTAACTGGCCACGTTGCTTACGCTCATGCACATAGCCAGATGAGACGTGCAAATGCGGATGCAACCTTTCGAAGTATTATCCCGTATGAAAACAATTTCCAAGAAGACGGTTTTATAAATGACCGTATTACTTGTACTGTCGACCAAAGCTACACTTATCCCTACTCTCAAATCATCCACCTGTTGTTATTTTCAAATAATAGAACATTCCTAACACCCTAATGAAACCATCATAAGACTCAAGCAACTTTCCTCACCATACGCTTATGTTGCACAAGATGATCAGGCCACTAGTCGGTCTGTCACCCAAGGTCGAGAAAAATATCACTTATTTCTTTATTTATACCTTACAAAGAGTGTAGCTTATAACTCCATAGCCGCACGCAATAGCTTTTTGCTACGCCTTCCGGGCTGCCATGATATTTAGTGGCAAGTCAGTACTCAAAGTCGCATTATGTTACCAGTCTATCTATCCAACGTAGCTAACGAAAGTTTTCACTATTGTGGTCAAGATGGCATTGTGTCCAAATAGAAGCTCAGGCCAAAAGTATAGAGGGGTTGACTTCACATTTGGCCGCGGTCGAGCGTTCGAGACTCCCCGGTTCGGCGCTAGAAACCCTATAGGACTTGTCAAGAAACTATGAGCAATGGTGAATATGTTGTGAGACTCTACCCCAGGACTCCAGTTTTGAACTTTCTTACTCTCTCTACTTCCTTCTTTTCGTAGCATTATTTTGTTGGTCCGTAAATTGTGGCACCCTATCAATATATATATATATATATATATATATATATATATCCGAGTTGGAACCTGACGTAAGCTACCTGGTGAGCGACGCATTGCATGATTTAGTAGTTGCTGTAGAAGCAGTACGAATCGAAACACTTCGGGACCCAGTACTCAAGCAAGTTACACAGTTCCAAAGAACGAGTTGGCCATGTTCGCGCTCGTCTGTTGAGTTGTGACAGTACTACCAGCGGAGACATTCGCTCTCTATTGCGAACGACTGTATACTATTTCCGGAAACAGTGGTCATCCCCAACGTCTTTCATCACCATCATCAACAGCAGTACATCAGCCATTTGAACTGATGCTTTGCTGCCATACAACCTTGATGACCTATGAAATAAAGAATAAGAAGAGGGAGAGAAGGGGGATTTACATGAAAACCTTAATGCCCTGTGCAAACATTCAGGGTCAATGCGTCTACAACTTGGGTAGACTACATACCGTCACAAACAGCTGGCTATCATGCAAAGATAAGGCGGCATCGGCGAGACAACTTTCTTGCGGCTTTCATTGCCCGCGTCATAATCAGCCATTAACCCGCAGATAGCTCAGCACCAAACACACTTTAAACAGGCAATCCGACTAGGAGACGGCAGCACACGCGACACTAGTGTCGGTTGCGAGCCATATCGTGTAAAGTATCGAGCCAAGCACTAGGCGAGACTGACCAACAGCATCCAGTTTCGTCGTCAGTGACTTCATTTCCCGCTGCCAAGTCAACTTCTACCCACCTCGAGCCTTGCGCCACCCTACACCTGGCAGACTAAACAAGGCCCTCCTAGGTAAGCGGTGACCAGGCATAGGTAGCATGGGCCCGAGCCAACGCAAGTTATTCAGTGCTATCTGTTGTCCTAGGGAGCTAGCATGATTATCACTGCCTAGTACTCGCCTACACACATCATCGTTATAGACACGCTGCTGCCATCCGACACCAGCAGTGCTTAGCAGACAACGATGATCAAAGACTTAAAGACACCTCAGATCTTCAGAACGAAGGGGCCAAGTCTCATTATCATAGAGCAGAACGGCTCTCACTGTGGCCTTGTCTACCCGACCTTTCAGACGAAGGGAAATTCCCTTCTGTCGCCAAAGATGTTGCAGGTTCAAGAACGCAGCTCTAGCCCTTGCAATGAGTGAGCTGATGTCAGTTTCTATGCGCCCATCATTGCTGATGCAGCTGCCAAAATAAGTGAATTGATCAACCACTTCGAGTTCCTTGTTAGTAAGCGTCTAGGGTACATCAAGTGGTTGGTGGTCCTGAAGCAACACTTGGCACTTTGAAGGTGCGAAATGCATACCAAATAATGGGATCACTCTGGACAGGCTATTCAGGGTTAATTGTGCCGTTGCAACATGGTCGAATAACAAGACGATATCGTCCGCATAATGTAGGTCAACTAACCTTTCACCAGGCAGCAGTTCAACGTCTACATTGTGAGTTTCCGCAAGAGAACACCATGATAGAATCCGCGACGAAGTTGGACAAAAATGGGGAAATCGCACAACTCTGACGCACGCCACTTGTGGTCGGAAAGCTATCCGATAGGACACTGTAGACGCTGACGCGGCCTGTAGTGTTCGAGTATAGAGCATGAAGGATGTTCACATATTTCGTGGGAACACCTTTCCGCGCAAGTATTTCGAACAGAATCGATCGATCGACTGAATCGAACGCACTCTTCAAATCGGTCTGCGGTATGCGTGGCGCTGCTCTAGCACCTGCCGCCAAGTGAATATGTGGTCTATACAGCCACGTCCTTGGCGGAAACCGGCCTGCTCTTCCCTAATCCGAGATTCCCGTTCCTCAGTCAGGCGACGAACGATAATCGAGGTCAATAATTTTGTCACCACTGGCGTTAAGCGAATACTCCTGAGATTAGCAGTCTGTGCGACTGCTGTTCTTGTATCTTGCCACCATAATCGATTCACTCCAATTAGCCGGGACACTTTTCCTTCCAAATACGTTCGAATAGGGAGATCAGTGCCTTGCGGAGGACCTCACCTCCATCTTTACATAGTGCAGGTGGGAGGGAATCCAGGCCAGCGGCACGAAAACCATTGAGGGCTGCGATCGTGTTTCGGACCTCAACCTCCGACGGAGGCTCTAAAGTAACGCTCCATGGCTCGTCCTGCATCCCCTTAGTAGGAAGAGCTCCGGGAGCAGCGGGCCAGCCGAACCATGATCCTGAAAGTGTTCCGCCCAACGGACCGTACGGCGTTCCTTATTGTGTATCTGCGCACCTGCGATGTCTCTGATTGTCTCACTGACGCCTGGGTTTCTGGGACCAGTGTTGTGGATTAGCTGGAAGAGCTTGCGGTGATTGCCGACTGCTCCTGCCTCCTCCATTTCTTGAGCCCGACTGGTCAACCAGGCTTCCTTGTCAGCACGTAGGCTCTGCTTTAGTTTATGCCTAATAGCCCGTCTGGTCACATGTGCTCAGAGCTAGCCGGGAGGTTTCTTCTCGATTTCAACAGGTTCACCGACCTCTAGGATATCCAGTGACTGGGGCGGTGACGATGGATAGTGCCACAAGCAGATGCTCCTGCATCGTGCATGGCAACCGAAATCCTATGCCACTGAAGCTCAGTGTCATTAGAACAAGACAGCGAAACTTCGGTATGCAGTGCGTCTTGATAGGCTTGCCTGAACGAGGGCTGAGACAATTCCTCAGTTGCCAATTGAAGGATCCGTTTGGTGTGCCTCCTGGTAAAGTTCATGGAGAAACGACAGCGTACCAAGGCATGATCAGAGTCGACACAGGTACTCCAGTAGGAACATCAATGCAGGATGGAACCACGCCATCTGTAACTTATGGCAATGTGGTCAATTTGGGTCCGTCGCTGGTCAGCTACAGGAGGACGCCACAATGCACTTCAGCCCCCACTGTATCTAAAAGCAGTGCTACTAAGAAACAACTGGTGCTCCGCAAACAGTTGCAGTAGACGCTCACTGTTGTCAGTCCGTTCGGAGTTAAGCCCATAATTGCCGGTCAGCTGAGCTTCTGAAGAGCACAGACGTCCTACTTGTGCGTTCATACTCTCTGCAAGTACTATGATATTTGATCTAGTAGCACTGCATAGTAGCGCGTTCTGTTCGTGATAGAATTTGTCCTTGACAGCATTGGAACTGCAGTCGGTGGGAGCATAAACGGAGCGCGTTATTCGCCAGTTCCATGCCGGGCTTCCTGGGATCAACTGGATGAAGGCGCTTGTCCGCAGCTATATATACTGGCCCTTCATGAACAAACAGCTAGAAGAACTGGCTAAACGCTGCCAAACGTACGCCAATGTCTTACAAGCGCCACGAAAAGCGGTACTCAATTTATGGTCAAAAGCTGGTAAGCCATGGTGTCGCATCCATGTCGAATTCGCAGGACCGATCAACGGCCAAAATTTCTTCATCATATTCGACTCACACAGCAAGTGGCCTGAAGTAGTTTTCATGGATAGCACAACCACCAATGCTACTGCATCAAGACTGCGCCAAATCTTTAGGAGATTAATCTGTCCAGCGACAATGGTAACTGACAACGGCAAGCAATTCACTTCTGCATTTTTTACGGCGTTCTGCAAACAGTGTGCTGTCCAGCACATCTAGTCACCACCGTTACACCCACAGTCGAAAAGATTTATCGATACATTCAAGCGAGCTCTCCACAAGTCAAAAGAGAGGGACGTATAGAGGTGATTGACCGGTTCGTTTTCTTATACCGGTCAACACCGAATCAAAAGCGCCGGATGGAGTTTCTGCAGCAAAACCTATGATGAACCGGAAGCTTCGCACGTGTTTCGACGCTATCTGACTGCGGTCAAAACGGTCTGTCAGTGGAAACCGCAGAATGGAAAAAAGATTTTAACCGACGGCATGGAGCAAAGAAACGATCGTTTACACTTGGAGAAACAGTGCTGGTGCGCGACTATCGAGAAGGCCACGCTAATTGGACGACAAAGACGGTGAAAAACAAGCACGGAAATGTCATGTATGACGTACTTGGGGGAACACAGATCTGGGCTCGGCATGCAAGCCAACTACGGCCAACGCTGTGTCAAACAGACGAAGTAAAACCTGCCGTTCTCCCGTTCGAATTATTGGTGGAAAGTTTCAACTTGCTAATGGAACTCGTGGATGACTGCTCACAGTGGAGCAAGGAAGCCTGACCACAGACGTCGGAACTCACTTCTCGAGCACTTCGTCCCAAAAGATAGACCGACAAGCAAAGAACACCGTCCCGAAGATCGCAAGTTAATCCAAGGCTTTCATCATATACCGCGGACGCCATCTCAGGAGGGGAGGTGTCTGGCAGAAGATAAGAATTCCCTGGAGATTCCATTTCAGCGATTAATCGATTGTTACCGATTATTGCATCGAGTTCGAAAGTTCCGGAATAGTCCAGTGCCTGCACGTGACTAGTAACCTTCTGGATTGGCCAAAACTATGGGGAACAACTAACCTTGGCGGTTGACCTTCCTATTCCAGAAGTCGAAAGTCAGTAAGAGACCTATAAATACAACCAAGGTCCACTGCATTTGTACAGTATTTTGTTGACGGCGGTTAACACGTTTCGTTGTCAAAGGCATTGGTGTTCTGCTTTTCCATTGATTGGGTTAGAAGTTTTGTAGAGCAGTACAGTGCCCATTTCGGAATCGCGTCTACTGAGAAGATTATAACAGCTGGGTTTGTAGAAAGCCTTTTGTCGGACAGTATAATGGAAGGTGGTACGTCACGTTTGAATTTGCTCCTGAGCTGGAATAGCCTAGTCATTTCTGTTGGTTTATTGCGGAAGGCTAAGACATGGGTCGCGTCTCTGTTAAGTTTTGAGGACCGATTTGTTTTTAAGATTGACATGTCATTTTGCTGAATTAATCTACTAAAATTGTCAGCCTTTTTAAGTCTATAGCATTGCTTCTTTAGCTTTCGTGTTATATGCGACAAGACAGGGGTTTGACTCGTTTTGAGGGAATTACGCCTGCGAAGCATCGGGCAGAAGATATTTAGGCACGAGATTACGTTTTTGTATAACAAATCAGCTACATGTTGAGGTTCAGGGGAGAGGAAATAGTTATACCAGTCTAGAGGTCGCAGTTTGATTACAAAGTCATTCCAGTTAGTCTTGTTATAGTCACGAGAACTTATACGCTTGTTGAATGTGTTATGGTTGTAGGCGGTTCCTTCGAAGCTGATCTCTGCTATCTTGTGGTCACACCCAGATAGGTTGGTGTGGATGCGTTTGTTTCTAAGACTTATGGCTTTTGTAAAGATTAGGCCTAGCAAGTGTTCACAACTTGTTGGAGATGTTGAATCCAATCAAATGTATGGATTGCTCGTAGTAGTTCCTAACCAATCATCATCAATACACGTTGGCCGAGGGTGAGAAACACACAGCTAATGCACCACAATACACAAAAGGTTAGACATTAAGCAACATAGACTTAAAAGCTAAAACGCAGCATAATGCTAATAGCACATTTGTGATCCTTGTTGGAGGGGCAATCTAAAGGAAAGGGGAGGAACAAAGAGACTCACAACACAGACACCAATGAAGTCGACTCTTCGCTATGTCGAATAGTGTATCCAGCCAAACGTGTTCATCATCCTACGGCCACCGACCAGGCAGTCGGGACAAACCGAACGACGCCAAATTCGAAAGGAGGGAGTTCATTCCTCTCGATCACGTCATGTCTTGGTCACCCCTCCTCTTCCTCCATCCACACCTCGGGGGCGCAAACAAAGCGCGTCGCAGAAGTCGGTGGGCTGGCATACACAACACTTGGCCCAGCCATCGAAGCCTGGTGCGTGAGATAATAGTGCTGAGCGGTTCATTCGCACTTCCTGTACCAAATAATTGGCACAGAACTCGTTCATGACTTACGCGGTGCATTCATCATAGATGAGCTAAGCTGCGAAGGCAGCGATGATCGAACATAACTGTTAGGCCAGACCAAAGTCAAATGCGCACAGAAACGAAACAAATTGACTTGTTCGGGAAAGTAAGTGCGCACTTTCCCAAAGTAACCGTGTGCCTTGTATTAGAACAGTCTCAGTTACAAGCAGACTAGAGTTTTTCTATGTTGCAGAACATTTGTTATTACCTCTTGTTTCATACCACTCACACGTCCCGTGATTCTTTGAGATGGATATATTCAAATTAGCGCTCAGCGGTGATTTGAACTGTAAGCAGAGTGTGTTCATACCCACGTCGGCCTGTGCAGTGTTTCACAAATATCCTTCTCGTCCGGTGCATTGTCTTTTGACTCGCAATCTAAGAAGCTGCTAAGTTGAACCCCTGGGGATACAATAACAACTAGCCTCTTTGTCTGTTGACTTGATGGGCCAAGTTGCACAACAGTACAGGAGGGTTGTACGGACGGCTGCACTGTAAACTGCCTCCCAGATTAGAGTAATGTCACACCGGCGCCAGAGATGGCTGAGAATAGCCAAAGCGCATCGAGCTTTTGCTGTACGGGACCTCATCTTCCGTTTCGATGGGGCTGAAATAGCTGCCCAGATAGTAGAATCTCCCGACGACTACCAGATACTCACCACCAAGGGTCAGCGCAGGAGTGGTTCCCTGTCAATCTTGGAGAACAACTTTGTATTATGATGGGGCAAAGCACAGCTCGAAACGATTGACAGCCAGAGTTAACTTATCTGGTGCAACTTGGCTCGTTCGGGAGCTGTCACAGATGAGCGCA
Source organism: Dicrocoelium dendriticum (assembly GCA_944474145.2). Taxonomy (NCBI): domain Eukaryota; kingdom Metazoa; phylum Platyhelminthes; class Trematoda; order Plagiorchiida; family Dicrocoeliidae; genus Dicrocoelium; species Dicrocoelium dendriticum. The sequence continues at coordinate 63,883,515 of OX104060.1, read as the reverse complement.
ATGTCGTCGACATACTCAAATCGAGAAGTTGTTAACTAGGGAGCAGCTCCACACTTCCTAAGTCGTTCCCGGCGAACATTTTCTCCATGACTTTGCCAATGAAGAAGTTAAAGAGGAAAGCTGACTATAGCAACCTTGTCTCACACCGCTGGAGATATTGAAGGGCAGTGACAGCTTGCCGTAAACACTTACTCTGCCTGAGCGACACGCGTATAGCACTAAAATAATATTTACATATTTCTCGGACACCCCTTCCTGAGTAGACAATAACAAAGTGTACATCGATCAACCGAACAAAAGGCCCCGTTGACGTCTAGGAACACAAGTAACGTGGACTGCCAATAAACATGGCGGTGCTCCAACAACTGACGTAATCTGAACCTGCGGCCAATGCAGCCTCGATTGCGATTAAATCGGGCTTGCCCCTCGCGCATCTGGCTTCCACCAGTGCCAGTCAATCGATGGAGGACGATAGACGCAAGTAACAAAGGCAACCGAGATAAGACTGATTCCTCTACGATTGCCGCATTTGGAACGGGAGCCTCCCTTGAAAATTGGAACTATTACGGAGCGGCTCCAGTCTGTTGGGAGTCTGCTGATATCATAGATTCACTAGTAACTTATGTAAATCGTACAAAAGAGCAGGTCCCCCAAACTCGAAGAGGGCTGGATGAAGTACGTTTGCTCCGGCGGCCTTGTTTACTTTCAGCCGTGTGATCTCACGTTCGATTACTGCGTGTGTAGGGTGCATCCAAGTTGATGGCCCAGGGAGCAGGGCGATCAGTGACCGACGGAGAAAATGGCGAATCTAACTAATTGCAGTGCATCTCAGTGTTCGGTCCAACGCTTCAAGCGCTTTGACAAGGTTTGGATCAGCTGTCCACTCTCATAGTATATGCTCTCGCTAGCATCAGGTTTCCTGCTACCGCTTTCTCGTATCAGACGGAATAAGTTGCGATGGTTTCCAAGGACAGGGGCTGTTTCTAGCTCTGAAGATGAGACCACTACGCTTTGCGGTCTTTCTTCAGCCTAGCACGTAGTTTCGCCATGAGAGTTTTGCGAGTCGCACCGTATTCGCTTTCAGCTGAATCACGCCAGTGAGCATACAGAAGTTCCAGACGACATAGAGACCAAATCCCTAGGTTGTCAAGTTGATTAACCGCATGAAAGCATACCTGTCCTAGATTAACTTCAAAAGTACCGATGTAAGCCACCCTCTTCATAGTGTACTCTGCTCATCAACTTCACCAGTCAAATAAAAGTATGTCTGTTTATGCTCGTACACGTGCTAACTATTTGTCTGTTGCCCCAAGACGCGATTTCCACACGCGACCGAATTTTAGTCGATCTGGATTTGACTAGCAAGTATGCACTGTAACTATACTAGTCCATACCACTTGCAATTGAGTAAAGGTTTATAACGAGTGGATAATCAAATGCTTAACAAGTCCCGTAAGATGGTTAGGGTGAAATTTATAGGATAAAAGAGTGTCCACAAAATAATGCAACAACTGCAAGGCAGTAATTATCCAGAAGAAACCCCGAAGCAAAATCGTGAAGTCTCCAAGAGCCAGTGTAGAAGCATGTTAAAAGCGGGTTATCCTTGTCGGCACTAACAGTGGCAATAACGAGCCGAGCTCATTGTAAGGTCTGCTATGGAACGGCGTTCCCAACAAGTTTGTCATATTCTTGGAAGAGCTGTATAGTCACACCGTTCATGTTCAGCTTTGCCATCGAAGATGTTCTACATCGCGCACTGGAAGGATCCCAGAGCAGCGGCTTTGAGCTACTACCCGGGAGCAAAGTCGTGGACCTAGACTACGCTGATGACATCAATTTGTTGGGGGACCACACGCAGGCCGTTCAAAACATTCTGAACCGCTTAACCATAGAGGCATCTAAGTATGGTCCGCATTTCGCTCCAATCAAAGGTAAAGCTTTGCTCCAGGATTGGCAGGCGCCCGTGCCTACGCTCACGATTTCGTGTGTCAGCCTAGAGCTTGTTAACAGCTTTACTTACCTCCGGAGTTGCATCACGACTGGTTGCGGGATTGACGAGGAAATTTCACAACGAATTGAAAAAGGTCGCTTTGCATTTACTAAACTGAGACTCTTGTGTCGTCGTCGTGATGTCAGTCTCAAGCTCAAAGGCAGAGTGTACAATACCACAGTCCGTGCTGTCCTACTGTACAACTGCGGGACCTGGCCTGTTCGATCGGAAGTTATGAGACTGTTTATTTTCGGCAACCGGTGCTTGCGTTCAATTGCTCGAGTATGGTGGCAGCACCACGTTAGCAACGCGGAAGTCAGAAGCGGAGCCATGGGAGCAGAGAGTCCTTGTCTCCAGAGCATAATCATCCAGCACCGACTGCACTGGCTCGGTCACGTACTGCGCATGCCGGCCCACCATCTTCCACGTCGCGCATTATATACATCTCCTGGACGCGAATGAAAGAACCGCGGCGGACAACCGATGATCTGGAAAAGGAGCATAAAGATACTAACTTCGTGACTAACGTCACTTGGATTCGTGCGTCTCCTATGCTGGTGACCAGGTGAAGCGGATTCCGAATGGCTGGAAGTCTTGGAGGCTATGGCATGTAACAGGTGTCAATGGCGTCAATGCGGATTTACCATCCCTTCATCATGTAATGTATGATTTTGAAAGACACATGAAAAAGAGAACAAAAAGGCTAAAAAAGGCACGTGTGAAACGGAAAAGTCCCATTTTTCCAACGTTTTACTGTCACTCCTCGTTGAGCATTATATTCTTTTTTCCCTACCACCATGGTTGGGAAAGTGCGTTTGTCCGTTTACAGACTCCTGAATATATATATATATATATATATATATATATATATATATATATATATATATATATATATATATATACCTCTCCCGAGAAGTGGAGGCATAGTGTGTGCATGATGGAAGCATGACTTTCGAAGACTTTCTTTTCTGTGAGCGACACGGAAAAAACAAGTTAAGCCACTGAGACAAATACAGCCTAAAGAAAAAGATTTGTAACAACCTTAAGGCCTTTGTGTGTGTGATAGTGTTCAAGGAGAAGATGCATTTCATTCGCAAGTCATGCACCCTTAAACGGTCTAAAAGCCGGGCTATCCTTAACAAGGATTAGATTCATGGGGCAGCGCTGATCCGTAAGCAAGAAGGTTACCTGGTGATAGCCGAAATGCAAACGATCCGAACGTGCTTATAGCGTCCAGTGCGAATACCGTTCTTAAAATATTAGGGAATAATCTGTTAATCTCACCGGAGGGGACTTTATGCTTGTGCGCGATATTGAAAAACAACGCTATTAATTGGCTAATAGCAAAAGGCAGACATTCTTGAAGTTCTAAAAACAACAACATATCGGAAATAAATGTATTGCTTTATTTGCTGGATAACAGCCGGATATATATTTCTCGCGGTATCCACTGAGGAACCCTGCCAACGAGTTATTTGGCTCTCAATGTAGTCGCTTTCGAAAGTCGAACATTAGGCTAGAAGGTGTAAATGTGGTCGCCTGACGAATATACTTGACGCCCGTAGTCCCACTCAATCCATAGCCTGTAGTCCGAAAATCCGGATTTGTTCCTTGTCCTTCGAAAAAATCACTGCTACTACTACGCAGAGAAGATACCAGTTCGATTGCTAATGAAACCTTTGAAAGTATAGTGCTTACCTCGGATGAGATCAATATTTGAATTATTCCTTCTTTACAAGGGAAAACTGGCACATAATTTTGCGCGAATTCATGCGAGTGATAATAACAATAACGGTCGCCAAAGTAACACTGATCGCGGCCAGCTTTCTTAATGGTATTCAGTGAATCAATAGCATTCGCCCAATGTGCACCCAACTATTGCAGCCTTTCGTCCCCTTGGCACATGCTTCGCGCTTGGAGATGAAACTAAAACCACTCATACACTGTTCGGACGGAGTTATTCTCTGCTAGAATTCCGGTCCGGTTTTTTTGTAATTCCTATGACCAGCTGATGGAGCAACAATCACAGGCACTTTGGTAAGTAGAAACGTTCTCAACAAATGACATAAGAGCATCATTGTGCGGACCTCCTGTTCCTACAATGTTACAAATTTGTCACGCGCCCACGGGAAAATCTAGCAGTATTGCATGCCTTAATCGTAGCGGTCATCTTTATTCTATCTCGACTAGTCTCGGATGATGACGGGACCCCTTCGATATGATGACAACATAAAAATCAGGCTTATTTATGGCTAGTGCACATGTCATTAGTACCGAACTGAGATACGTAGATATGTGTAAGTAAAAAGAGTTAGTGGTACTATAAAAAAACGGTAAGCTGGGGCTTACGCATCGCCCCTCATTAAGCATTTAGCAGTCCGTTTCCACCATGGTGCACCTAGCTATTCAAGTATAATTGTCTCTAGTGTGTGAATGTCCGAAAAGGCTCCCACACGGGTGTATAAAGTTTATCTTGACTTGAATAGACTCGAGCGGAAACATAAAGAAGGTACATGCTTCATCTCAGTACAGCGTCGCGCTTTCGGCATCACTACACAAAATACGCCCTAGACCTAACCCGATTAGGTTTATTCTAACACCAAGACAATGTTCTATTTTATTTGTTTAGTGTAATACAGGATGTGAGCACGTTTACCATACCATTTCGTGTTCCCAGTTCGGACGACACCCACCATTGCCCAGGATACCAGCTGCTGTCCACACCCGTCATGTTGGTGCTTACGTGTTGTAGTGGTTGGGATGTGCACTAAAACCGGATGAATATCTCATCGCTTTGTACGCTCTTGTTAGCCGACGTATAGACCCAGCCAAGGAAACCTTCTCATATGCACACGAAGTCGGGCGATAGTATGGCTCAGTAATGGAGCAACTACCTGCGGTCTAAACATGCTAACTTAAAGAGCCTTAACGTTGGTGGCCTAAATTGCTGTCTCACGCCTTATCGATCCCTTCGACTCAAGGATGGGTATGGTGAGAAAACAAGGTGTGGGCGCCTTTTTATTTTATGTCCACTTAGAACATTTAGATTTAGCAATTGGTTCCACTTATCTCCCTCTTATTACTCCTCACTCCCTGGGTCATTTTGGTTGTGCGCCGGTGAACCATCAGCTCAACTCACTAATGTAATGCTGCTGTTGATGAAGATGATGACGGTGAGACAATGGGCTGCTTCGATACAACTCCAATTGATGACCAGACAGATACTCGTTGTGATGTGGCCTCATATCTACAGTGGTCAACTCAAGACACGCCTCTGGAGAGTTTATCTCCTTACTATAATCCAGTAAGCAGTTTGGACTAATAACATAAACATCACATGTGACGGTAGCTTGCAGACACTTGAGCAATCCAGATTACGATATGAAATCTTGACACTGTGGTTCAGGTGAAAGTGAACTACGGTTAACTATTTCCTCCAAGAACAATCAAAATGCCCGTGATCATGGGATTTAGCTCTCACACGTAAAAGATTCGTGATTGACTTCCTTTTTGGACCCTACTCGCGGAAATTGACAGTTTGCTACGCATTATATACAACCATTCAAACAGTCCGAACATAACCTGCTGAAGATACTTCCAACTGCTCTATGGATTGGGCTTGCAACACCACTGTGTGTGATGCTCACCGACTCACGTGATCTGATTGTGAGGAGCTTATTCAAAAGCTAAGCAGATCGAACAACCCATCTTCCCAGATTTGGAACGGGAGAGTCCAGTATGAAGATTATCTCCTACGCACTGTCCACTCTTTGTGCACTAGGACTTGTTGGGAACACTATGGAGATGTACTTACTAAACCGTACAAAGAAGGTACATAACATATATTCGCATTTACACAGGGCCAAAGCCACTGTCGATCTGCTGTTCAACCTATGTAGCATCCTGGCTTTAGTTCCTCTGTCCATTCTGCCACAATTTCCAGCCTGGAACCACATCGTATGCCATCTGCTTATCCCTAGAACCTTCAGTTGGCTCCTGCTTGTTATACGGGGCCAGTTAAATGTCGCTGTTTCCGCCTATATTTTCCTGCAGCTGGTGTTTCCTTTCATGAACATCCAACAACGTAGCCGTCAATTCTTCCTTGTCATCTCGCTCATGATTTTATATTCATGTGCAATGAGTACGGTGCCAAATGTGCTCGACTACGGATACGACGTGGAGTCGGCAAAATGCAGGCCAATCAATGAAACCGTTCTCATCCGCTACCCACGGATTGCACTCTTCCTACGAATGTTGTTCTTGTTCAATACGGTGGAAAATTTCCTGGTGCCTATGGTAGTGAGTAATTATTTCCATCAACATATCTACCTGGAATACCACAAGCGTAGAAGAAAGAATCATTCATACACCTATCAAGAGATGCGAATGTTATGCACTGTGGAAAACTGCCTGTTCGCAGTTTGTCACTCGCTGAGCTACGTGGCGCTAATTTTGGGAAAGTATTTAGATTTGGTCGATTTCAGCCCCTATTCCACTCTGTTTGATGTAGCAATGCTCTGTTCTACCTTCCATTCGTGTATTTCTCCATTTGTGTCCGTCTTCGGGCGATACACGTATAGGAGAATGCTCGTGGACTTATTCTGCAATCGCTTCGGCCGTAAGCAACCAAAAATAGATGCTCGATTAGCCAGACATTCTATAACATATGAAGGAAGCCCACCAGGCTGAACAGAAGACCGATGTAACTGCTGTCTCGCTGCGGTATTTTCTTTAAAATATCTTCCCTACACATTACACACCGCAAGATATATGACTATTCCTAGACGGATATAAATTGTGATGCAGTAGTACTTTCCAGATTTTCCCATCTGATATCCCATTCCCTATTTTTGTCTTATGCTGTACATATTACCTGGTCGCTCTAACTCATTTGGGAAATACACAGCAGAAACCAAGCATGTCCGGGTAAACGTATAACCAGATTGGTTGGCTGATCCATAATACTCGTGTGTGTGTGTGTGTGTGTGTGTGTGTGTGTGTGTGTGTGTGTGTGTGTGTGTGTGTGTGTGTGTGCAAAGAAGGGCTTGGCCTAGAGATGATCTCCTTGTCGAGTTCTCGTGACGACGCATGCACATGCGTCAGAGAGAGAATACCGGGCAACATGTGAACACAACTGTGTGCAGGCGCAACAAGCAGTATACCATATGCCTCAAGTTCCCTATCCGCGTCATCGCCGCCAACAATAACATCAGTAGTGCTTTATTATCATAGATCCATGAACTGAGATGGTCACCTCTAATAGTGCAAGAAAGGGGAATAAAAATCCGACGGAGGAGACAAAATTGCAGTTGGCCGGGTAAATAGGAGCTACTAAACGAAAGTACAGTTATCGTGTACTGACATGTGGCCTTAAGGCAGAAATTACGATCCTATGTGTCCCGATTGACTTAGCCCGCTATAAGCCGTTTGCCATAAGATGAAGCTGGTCTATAGATTGTTTGGTTACCACTGTCCAAACTCTTAGTTCTTCTTCTAAAAGAAGTGCCGAACTGGATAGAATAGACTGAGTGCGTGCGTGCACCGAAAGTTATAGACAATGTAACACGACGTCCTTGTGAGTTTTGGACACATATCCATAGTAGTTAAGACGGTGGTGCTCAGCTGCACCTTAAGACTAAGTCTGCTGGTAATTCGCCACTTGCAACTAGAAATTCCTACCAATAGATAAATAGTAAGGCAAATGGAATCTAGGATGAGATCCTAATGCTTCAATCAAACAGTCAGAGTCGTGACACCTGCTTCTAGACAACCCTACATGGTCACAACCAGTTGACTATTGTATGATGATACGGTACTGGTAAAATAGCCAACATGGGACCTTCGCTGTCCGGATTCATATCGGCTAGTGGTCTAAAGGATTATACGATTGGCTAGTAATCCGGAGGTCACCTGTTCGAATTCGTGTAGGTGCGGGCGACCTCGCGGTATACCTAGCCCACGCGCGACCGGCGATGGTCGCGTGGCAGCGAAGAGAAGGTACAGTGTGCTGAGTACTGCTGATGCTTTTTATGATCGCAACCCCCCCCCCCCACAGATTACGGAGCGTGGTACAGATCTGAAGTAAGAAGTTCGGATGGCAACAACCGCACAACTAAAGCTGTTTGCATACCATATCCTGAGCAGTGCAAGTGTGGTGCTCAGCCTGGAAGATAGGAGGGATCAGCAGAACTAAGTGATTGATTTACCGCTGACATATAGATCACTGATCTTCAACGATTGTCCCATTTTAGATGGGACAAACATAACAAGGCTAATCCCGGTAAGCAGCAGTTGAATATAAGTAACGTAGTCAAAATGACGAAAATAGGGATTAGCAGTGAGTTAACATTTACTTCGAGCCGTGTCCAGAGATACTGGCCCGTGGGACATCAAAACAAAACACTAGCCCATATAAGGTGCGGTGTCCAATGTTAAAGCGCTGATCCACTGCGTCTAAAAGTAACTGCATCGTTGTCATTCACTACGAAAAGCAACCAGGCCCATTCTGTTAGTCAAATAAAATATAAGCAGAGAGCCAGCCACCACTGGCCTTCACAACTTCTCGTTGCGAAATCATCGTGCCATACGATACTAGCAAAGATCAAGAACTTGAATGCGCCTAAAATCTGCAAACCAAAAGGACCCTGTCTCACTGCAGTGGATGTGAAAACTACGCATTGTGGCCAGGTATACATGTTGAGTGCATCCCAGTTTCACTGGTCGTTTCTGACGTGAGCATGCCAGTCAGACCGGAGCAGAACGTTGTCTATGTAGTTACGAAATGCTGACGTCAAGTTAAGCCGAACAAGACCACTCCAAGATCCACGCAACAAACAATATTGTTGCTGGCGTCGACGTCACGCATGTCCTAACCGGTTGCTGAACGAGTTTGTGGTAAGTCTGAAGGCACTTCCATTGTAATATGCCAATTTAACCGCGTCCAATTCTTATACTGACATGGTGCCTAGCTGTCAGAATCCAGTAGTTCAACCACCCGCCCTAAAGAAATTTCGGACTATTCCGACTAAGGATAGGGGTGCAAAGTCTTTCACAGTCGCCCTAGGCCCAGGAGGTAGCTTTCTCATAGAATATGCTAGGGTAAACCTCAGCTATGAAAGTTCTGATACGCGTGCTTTTCTAGACCATGCACCAGTTGGTCACTAGCGCACACCGTCCCCGCTTGAACCAAGTGTAACTGGGATGCAGATGTAGCTGTGGTGGATCAGCAATATTTAAGGGTTATCAACATCTGAGGAAGTGGATGGCGGATTCACCTGCCAGTGCGTGCTGCGCCTCTTAGGACAGTACGAGTGGCTCGCATATCAAATACGATGGAGATGTGCCGTGAGGTGAAGGGTTTTCGGGGCGTGAAACACCTGGTACTTACCTGCTTCAGTGTGTCACCACATCAATCCGGGGTTTTTCGAGAAACATTTTGGTCTTATTCGGAAGAAGAAACGGAGGACGCCCAAATTACCCGGTAACCATCGCTGCAAGTTGCAGCATAACAAAGGTACAATCATTTTGCTTCCCTCATCTACTGAACATCGCGTCCGAGGCACTTAGGGACGCTTATGAGCGCCCACCGATCAATACACGGCCGCTTCGTGTGGATGTGTGCATTCAACCTCGGCACGTTTGATCGCTGAACCTTGTGGACTACGCGCGGTCGCTCGTGAGAGGCGGTGTGACATAAATCTGTCTCGGCTGACTGACCTTGGTGTGGGCTGAAAAACTCTCAACCGGTTTGTGTGTGAGTACCACAAAACCGCTCGGATAGACCTTGTTGCAAACGATAACATAGTAATCAGCATTCCCTTGGTGTGTCAACTATGTTCCGCCGACGACTGCGGTAAAGTCCTTAAGATTGGGGTAACCTGTTCTAGCTGCATTAGATCGTACTGTCCGCAATGTATAGGCAACTCCGTCCAAAAAGTGAGACAGAAAAACAAAGTTGCTGACACATTTTGGTCTTGTCCAACATGTCGTCATTCCAGATATCAAGCGTTTATCTTTGCTCATGAAAATGTGCGATAGGATGACTGAGATAATCGCGCATTTTGTAAATGCTGAGATCGCTCCCCGGAGGCAAATATGGCCACGCTAATATCTCAACCAGCCAACGTAAGCTGTGACTCTAAGCCGAAGAAGAGAGTTAGACGCTCCAAATGCACTGCAGTGTCTGTGTCACTGAATCCTTCGGGTCATCTCATTCCCATAAGCGGACAAGCCTCAAACATGCCTGCTTCCACTCCTCCAATCATAGACGCTTTACCTGATGATTCAGCCATGACACCGACAGCTCAGAGCCGGAGGCAATCCGGTGCACATAATAATCAGGTAACGCACGCATCGCTTGTCTCGACAAACACACTGGGAACGACACACGTAGGTCCATCTTTCGTACAGAGCACAAGTGGGGTGACGCTGCTTTCACCGTCAAATCCACTGGTGTCTTATAAACAGCCCAAATCACCAGCAACAACTTTAAAACCGACAATCGCTAGACAAAACAACGCATCGTTAACTCTTGTGTGCACCAATGTTCCCGAGTCCAAATCTGGCATAATAAAAGGCAAGTTGCTAGACGATCGCAATCAGTGTAGTTCCGTCTGTGATGCGATTGGTATTCGGGTTGAGCCTAGTATGCTGAGACGCCTAACGCACCACCTGACGTCAGTGCCCGCCAGTGAACCTCGAATTCTTCGAATAACAGTGACCTCAGCGAATGGGACAGAAGCTGTCCTGCTCTCAGCAGTTCGTCTTCGCAACTTACCAAGCGGAGTGCGCATATCACCCGATCTCCCTTGGAAAGGTCGCCCAAAGGAAGCAGGTGACCAATGCGACATTCCTAGTAACGATAGCATGAAAACTATATTTGTTCATGGTGTCGCCGAGCTTCTGGATTCTCTTGATCAGGTTGCGCAAACACACGACTGAGTGCAGTGGTGCTACATCTGCGAAGCACTCTCTGGCCAATGTTACCGCAAAATCCTTTACAAGAGATCCGTCGTCATATAACCACAAGGGCTGCGGTCCAAGACTAATGAAAGTACTATTAAACTCCGAAGGAATGACGCAAGTTCTACTGGATAACTGGTCAAGGTTTCGGGCCAGGTTGGCAACCGAGATCCGGCTAAAGGCAGAAGACACACGGTCACGAGTCGGAAGCAATTCCATGGGACTTGCAAAGGCCGTAAACTCTTTATCTGCACAGTCCTGCGGAGAGACTGACGCAACAGCGCCCACGGCACACAACAGGACAGAGCGCAACACGAGCGAAACTTCTCTTCAGGAACGCTCAACAATGCCATGTAACTTGACTAAATTCATAAACCAAAAATCGACTAAAGGCCGGTCACCTAACGGTCGGCTTAAAAACAAACACAAACAGGACATCTAACATCGCACTCCAAACAACGAAAACGCTGACTTGTATGTACACAAATACCCAAAGCCTTCTAAGTAAGTTGGCAAAACTTGGAGAACTACACGAATCACAACCGCGGGACTTCGTCATAATTACAGAGACTTGGTTAAACCTTGAGATAACCGATGCTGAAATCAATTTACCCGGTATGTCGCTGCTTCGGAACGATATAACTAAAAGGAGTGATGGTGTGATTCTTTATTAAGATACAAACCTCTGATGTTGTTATTGATCATCCGGAAATCCGCGCTTCTGACTCGCCTACGGTTTCGGAACAAGGACACATGTCTACTAGCCGTAATTTACGGCCCGCCAAACTCTACGTCGGAAATGGACTCTAAACTGAACCACATCTTTCAGGTTGTTTTGAACAAGTTCTACACCCACATTCTAATCGCTGGAAACTTTAACGTGCATGACATGGAAATGCCAGCAACCGATGGTGCGCAGTTTAAAGCCTGCTTGCAAGAGCTAATTGCTAGCCACCCTCTGTACCATTGCGCAACCTCTCCCACCAGATTGCGAAGTGCCATGGATACTCGATATTGTGCTCACTAACGAATAACTCATGGTTGACGGAATAGTTTCAAGCACACCACTGGGTCGTAGTGATCATGTTACTCTACTATTTCACTATATATGCTATGCGGAGTGTCTTGAAAAGGAGGATGATAAAGTGCATACTGTCACGCACTATCATGTGTTATCTACGCTTGTTAAGGATACATCACGGACCTATTTAACCGAATTCCTGTCTAGACCTGGGCGCCCTGGCAGTATCTCAGCTCACATACAACCATGACATTTTCTGCAAACATAAACTTCATCTTTCATCGGCCGTCGCGCAGATTATCAAGGGTCGCCTTACTTGCTGCATACAGCAGGGCGGATAAGCGAAAACATGCTACTGCTGGCATCTCCCTTCTTTCTTTTCCACCTGTTTCTCTTACTCCCATCCCAACCCCCATTACTAACCTCCCTTCTTTAATTCCCAGATTAATTGACAATAACCTAAGTGCCAATGGGGTAGAACCAACTGAAGCCACCTTCTCGCGACACTCATCGGACGCCTATCGGCAACAGTCCCTTCTAAGGCCACGCTGTCCCGTTTCCATGGCGACATTCAATGTTTGCACTCTAAGACAAACAGGTCAACAGGCTGCACACGCACGCACATTGGGCATACTGGGTATTGATGTGTGTTGTGCGTCCGAAATTAGGATCAATGACCCTAATGGGGTTGTTGAACTAACTGCACCCGGAATTTCCTCTCGTTATTGGTTGCACGCATCCGGAGACGCCGATGCAGCACTCACGGGCCAAGCTGGAGTAGGTATCATTCGAAGCTCCAAGGCTGAGTCATCATTGGTTGATTGGATTCCGGTGAACAGCCGTTTATATGTAGCCCGTTTGACGACATCAGCTAAGGTTGATTCACGAAGTAGTACAAAATGCTGTTTGTTTGTGATTTCCGCTTATGCTCCCACCGACTGCAGTTCTAATGCTGTCAAGGACACATTCTATCACGAACTGAATGCGCTACTACCCAGTGCTACCAGCTCAGATATTATAGTACTTGCAGGGGATATGAACGCAAAAGTAAGGCGACTGAACACTTCAGAAGCCCAGTTGGGTGGTAATTATGGGCTTAACTCCGAACGGACTGATAACGGTGAGCGTCTGCTGCAACTGTGTGCGGAACACAAGTTGTTTCTTAGTAGCACTGCTTTTAGACACAGTGGGCGCCGAAGTGCCACTTGGCGTCTTCCTGTAGCGGGCCAGCGATGGACCCAAATTGACCACACAGCCATAAGTTACAGGTGGCGTGGTTCCATCCTGGATTGCCGCTCGTACTGGAGTACCTGTGTCGAATCTGATCATGCCTTGGTACATTGTCGTTGCTCCATGAACTTTACCGGGAGGCGCATCAAGAGTCCCCTCTGATTGGAAACCGAGAAATCGTCTCACCCCTCGGTCAGGCAAGCATATCAAGACGCACTGTGTACCGAACTTTCGCTGTCTTGGTTTAATAACACTGAGTTTCAGTGGAATAGGATCTCGGCCGCCATGCACGACGCAGCAGCATCTGCTTGTGGCACTATCCATCGTCACCGCACCAGTCAATGGATATCCTAGAGGTCGGTGAACCTGTTGAAATCTAGAAGAAACCTCCTGGCTGGCTCTGAGCACAATGTGACCAGACGGGCTATTAGGTGTGAACTAAAGCGGAACCTACGTGCTGACAAGGAAGCCTGGTTGACCAGTCGGGCTCAAGAAATGGAGGAGGCAGGAGCAGTAGGCAATCACCGCAAGCTCTTCCAGCTAATCCGCACCACTGGTCCCAGAAAACCATGCGTCAGTGAGACAATCAGAGACAGCGCAGGTGCACTGATACACAATAAGGAGCGCCGTATGGCTCGTTCGGCGGAACACTTTCAAGATCAGTTCAGCTGGCCCCCTGCTCCCGGACCTCTTCCTATTCAGATGATGCAGGACGAGCCATGGACGGTTAGTTTTGAGTCTCCATCGGAGGCCGAGGTCCGAAACGCGATCGCAGTCCTCAATGGTTTTCCTACCGCTGGCCTGGATTCCCTCCAACCTGCACTATGTAAAGAGGGAGGTGAGGTCGGCTGCAAAGCACTGACCTCCCTATTAGAACGTATCTGGAAGGAAGTGTCCTGGCTAATTGGAGCGAATCGATTATAGTGGCAATATACAAGAAGGGCAGTCGCACAGACTGTTCTAACCATAAGAGTTTTAGCCTAACGCCAGTTGTGACAAAGTTACTGGCCTCGATTATCGTTCGTCGCCTCACTGCGGAACGGGAATCTCGGATTAGTGAAGAGCACGCCGGTTTGCGTCCAGGACGTGGCTGTATAGACCATATATTCACTTTGCGGCGGATGCTAGAGCAGTGCCACGCATACCGCAGACCGACAACAGCTGTGTTCCTCGACTTCAAGAGTGCGTTCGATTCAGTGGATCAATGGATTCTGTTTGTAATACTTGCGCGGAAAGGTGTTCCCACGAAATATGTGAACATCCTACGTGCTCTATACTCGAACACTACAGGCCGCGTCAGGGTCTACGGCGGTCTATCGGATAGCTTTCCGACCACAAGTGTCGTTGATCAAGGTTGCCCGATTTCCCCATTTTTGTTCAATTTCATGATGGATTCTATCATGGAGTGTTCCCTTGCGGAATCTCACGATGTAGGCGTTGCAGTGCTGCCTGGTGAAAGATTAGTTGATATTGATTATGCGGACGATATCGTCTTGCTTTTCGACAATGTTACGGCGGCATAATCAACCCTGAATAGCCTGTCCAGAGTGGTTCCATTATTTGGTATGCACTTCGCACCTTCAAAGTGCAAAATGTCGCTGCAGGACCACCAGCCACTTGATGACCCCTTGACCGTTACTAAGGAAGAACTCGAGGTGGTTGACCAATTCACTTATCTTGGCAGCTGCATCAGCAACGATTGACGCATAGAAACTGACGTCAGCTCACGCATTACAAAGGCCAGAGCTGCCTTCTTGAACCTGCGTCATCTTTGGCGACGGAAGGGAGTTACCCTCCGTCTGAAAGTTAGTGTACACAAGACCACAGTGTGGGCCGTTCTGCTCTATGGTACTGAGACTTCGCCCCTTCGGTCTGAAGATCTGAGGCGTCTTCAAGTCTTTGATCATCGTTGTCTGCGAAGCATTGCTGGTGTCGGATGGCCCCAGCGAGTACTAGGTAGTAATAATCATGCTAGATCCCTAGAACAACAGATGGCGCTGAATAAGTTGCGTTGGCTCGGGCACGTGCTACGTATGCCTGGTCACCGCTTACCTAGGAGGGCCTTGTTTAGTCTGCCAGGTGTAGGGTGGCGCAAGACTCAAGGCAGACAGCGGTTGACTTTGCAGCGGGAAATAAAGCCACTGACGACCAAACTAGGTGCCGTTGGTCAGTCTCGCTTTGTGCTTGGCTCGAGACTTTACAGGACATGGGTCGCAACCGACACCAGTGGCGCGTCCGCTGCCGTCTCCTAGTCGGATTGCCGGTTTACTTAGAGCTTGGTGCTGATTTATCTGCTGGGTAATGGCTGATTATGCGGGGCAATGAAAGCCGCAATGAAGCTGTCTCACCGGTGCTGCCTTAACTTTGCACGATATCCAGCTGTTTGTGACGGTATGTTATTAACACAAGGTGTAGGCGCATTGACCCTGAATGTTTGCTTAGGGCATTAAGGTTTTCAGGTAAATCCCCCTTCTCGCCCTCTTCTCATTCTTTATTTCATAGGTCCTCATGATTGTATGGCAGCGAAGCATCATTTCAAATGACTGGTATACTACTGTTGTTGTTTGTTTGTTCTTAACCCAATGCTTGCCGAACAACCTCCTCGTACTGCCAGCTGGGTGGTTCGGGATTTTCTAGTTCCAGCAAATGGTTCGGCGACTGTGTTCCAGGACGTGGTGGGTTTTCGCCTGGCAAGCGTTCACCGTCCGTTTAACAACACTGTGATGTGGCGGATGTGACTCGCCACTAAATAAAGTCACTGTCCCTTGCTTCATCCTGGCGAAGCATTGTATTCCAGCAAATTTATGCTCTAATTCTGGGGAGCATTGGCCCCCCGTGTGACAAAGGAACAAACGAAAGGCGTATGAACTGAGCAGTCAGTCATCGGCTCCCAATGGGCGCGATTTCCTGAATTCGCTCTGCTGCCTTGCGGGCAGGCTAATGATCGGGTGGTGTCCCCTAAGTCAACATCCTACTTCGGCTTGGGCAACCGGGTAGTATCTCGCCCTCTGACAAAACCATGTACTTTTGTGTGTTCTATTGTGTTTTCTCTCACTATTTATGTACCTTCTTTTGAGTCCCATGGTTTCTGATGGCTCTTGTCTTTGCATAGACCGTTGCTATATATATATATATATATATATATATATATATATATATATGCCCCCAGACGTGGCCTGGGAAACGTTCACAAGGACGTTTAGCACACTGGTACCGCACGCATCTGAACAGAAGTCCTTCCAACGTAAAAACGACTATAAGTCATTTCTGAGGAGCAAAAAGCTTAAATGTATATCCATGAGGAGTTGGCATGGCGGGCTCACAAGGATTGTCTACGTGACACATGGTAACTTCTGTGTGAAACTGATCCGCGAAGACAAGGTCACTCACCAGCAGAAGTTAATGAAGCGATTCTGCACTAACCGAAAGCTCCTGTACAGGCACGTTAACGGCCTTCGAAAGGTGAAGCGGGGGATTCCAGCACTTGTCACGGCTGATGGGTGCACGCGATCAGCAATGGAAGCAGCTGATCTCCTACGGCTTCATTACTTCCAAACTTTCCAGCAGGTAACGAGCCCAAACATTCTACTCGTTTCTATTAATCTACCGTCGGGTTTAGACAACATCACCTTCACAGTGGAAGCTGTGTTGAAGAAGTTGTTATCCTTGAGTATCCACAGTTTTCCTGGAGTCGACAACATTCGACCGAAGGATTTGCAGGTAGAAGCTAGTGATCTATCAGAACCACTAGCTGTTTTCTACCAGCGATGTCTAGAGGAAAACCATATTCCTCCAGTATGGAAGCGATGGGTCATCACTCCTATACATAAAGGAGGTAGCAACACTGACCTATCAACTACCGTCCAATAACATTACTTCCCGTACTATCCAAAGTTATGGAACCAATAATCGCGGATACGTTAATGCAGTATTTGAAAATCCACAACTTAATAGCCCCAGAGCAAGGTGGCTTTCGTCAAAGGCGTTCACGTACTACTAACCTATTAATTGCACGTAACCGCTGGATTGAAGCCGTTGATGATGGAGCAGGAGCCGATGTCATCTACCTGAACTTCTCAAAAGCGTTTGATCGCTTAGACCATCGAATTCTCCTTCACAAGCTTCGCGACCCAATCCTGAGTTGGATTAGCAATTTTCTACACGAACGTCGGTTGGAGGTGAGAGTTCGGGTATCTCTGTCCGATACTACTGATGTGGAGGGTGGTGTACCACAAGGCTCGGTGCTTGGGTCTCGTCTATTCTTAGTGTTCATTAACGATTTGGCGAGATCAATTGGTTCCGATTTCCTATTTTCGCGGATGGTATCAAGACATAGTGGACGACCACGAACGGCTCCAGTGCGCTCTTAACATGGTGTTGAACTGGTCAGTTCAAAACGCCCTACGATTCAACGTAGAAAAGTGTCGCAATGTGCAACTACGCCACAGACATGACTAAGCGCATTTGTTTGGGGCACGCGGATTGCAGACCAGCTCCCAGGAATGTGACCTTGGTGTGCTCATATAGAGTGACATCAACTGCACAAAACAGGCTGAGATAGCTGCGAAAAGAGGCAACCAACACATCGGTCTGCTGCATACCGCGTTCGGGAGATTTGACCCACCAGTCTTCCAAATGATGCACAATTCCTACGTGCGACCACAAGTTGAATACACTATCCAAACTTGGCAACCTTGGTTGAAGCGCGAACTAGCGGCATTAGAGGCACCACAACGAAGAGCAACAAAGAATGTGAAGCGCCTGCGCCATCACTCTTAACACCGAAGGCTGAAGTTGCTGGGAATTTTCAGCGGACGCTATAGAAGGCTGCGCGGAGATCTCATATTAGCGTACCAAATATTGAGTGATCCCAACCATGTATGCCGCCATTTGCTGAAACTTAGCAACAACACGCAGCTCAAGGATACTTGATTGAAATTGAACGAACATTATAGCCGTCTAGAGTGTCGATGGAATTATTTTTCCTTCGGGTTTGCCAACCCTGGAACGCACTCCCAGACTCAGTTGTATCCTCCCCTACTTTGGATATTTTCAAAAACGCCTGGATGTTGCTCTTAGCTCCCAACACTTTGTTACCTAAATTACGCCAGGATGGACTATGCCAATCATGCCCCTTTACCGGATTTATGCGTCACATGGACCCAAGAAGATGGGGAATAAGTGAGCGACCATAACTTACTTCGCTCACGCTTTACATCAACGACCAACGCACCCCGTGTATTTCTGCATGCTTACAGTTGATTTTAATTTTAAGCTGATGTCATTTATCAATGCATACATCACAGTAGACGCTCAATGGATGAGTCACATATAGTTTGAGTTCATCGTGTTTACTCCAACCATCCTACGGGACGTGTCAAGCACTTACGTTTATCCCGCGATAAATCATCATCATCATCATCCTCATCCTCATCAAACATCATCATCCATCATCATCATTATACCAACGATAGGAAGCCTAAACTAAGTACGTCGTACGATACCTAAACTAGACACTAAGAACCATTGAGCCTAGACTTAACGCCCGGCCTGGACAGAAGAATAAAACGAACTTTCCTGTAACCGTAGTTTTATAAGGCAGAGTAAATACAGTACATGACTTTTGTCCGGAGGTGTGAACAAAAGAACTAAGATTACTGAAATCCGTCGATATCACTTCCTACACACCTCAGCTGCCGTAGATGGTTGAAGCACTGGAACATCGGCTCGGGACCACTTTTTTATGAACAGCTAGAACATAAACTCTACTTGAAGATCTAATTGCAAAATTGATCGAATAAATCTTATAGTCTATGTCTCACACCATGCAGCTATAAACTATTCTTTTATTTGTATTTACTTATGATTCGCGTTTTAACATTAGTACTGTAATGTTAACTATTTCTTTTTGTTTCCCAGGGGCGACAGCCCAGGAACAGATCGCACGTCGAATTGCTCAGCACTATCACTTTTTGTATTTTTCAATCGTATGCACCTTATAATGGATCTAAAATTTCGTTGCAAAACTGTGATACACATCAATAATTCGGGCAGTCATCTGCTTTCAACAGATTCCCTGTACAACCTAATCCATCGGCCTTTCTTGCAGAGAAGCAAAACATACTATTTCTTTATTAATTATCAGTACTGTTACTGCCCTTCTACCATTTATTTCATATGTTTCTTTAGTTCATTGCTGGCTACGACTAAGTCGATCTCCTGTGGTGACCTACTGAAACGTCCATCGCTAAAAAGTAGGTTCATGAAAGGCGCATTGCCATTGACAACATAGCAAGAAAAAAGGTTTGACTCAAGGAACCGATTGATAGTACGGGCAAGATGGCCTGAGTGACTACACAAAATACACATAAAGCAGTCCTAAAGATAAGTTAAATAGATGAGAGCTTACCTTCTTAGAAATCCACATAAGCACACGGCCAGATAAGATACAAGTGAAACTCATTGAGGGAATAGCCCGCATAGAAGCACGTCCTCAGGAGACGGTTCCATGGATGGCCGTATTACTTCACTTGTGCATTTGGATTTATCTACATTTATATTTTTGACAATCTCTTATTCTTCAGGAAAATTTTACCCTACCAAGTAGTAATGTTCGCTAAAAATTAATTTGGGAACTGATCTGGAAAACGCAAAAAAAATTCGGTCGATGAGATTAAGCCGTATATAAGGATTGCGACATCCAGTCGGAATGCGCTCCACACCCTTGAGGACTATATCGTTGTTGACATTTTTTATTCGCCACGAGTTCATATTGCTTATGCAAGAGCAAAATTACTGTACATATATGATCTGTGCCAAATATGAAGGCAGCTTTTCAATTGAAGAGAAAGCTTATTATTATAGCAACGGTAAGTTAGACAGCCGAATTAAATCCTTAAGATTGAATTTTGCCACCACCCCACCCTCCGTTCTCGTTTCCTCTGACTTGATGACGTGCTATAATTCTGTGTCAAAGCACACGCACTGATGTCGTAGAATCTCGGTTCTATCTTCAGTTAAGGCATTCTTCTTTCATGTGTTTGCTTCCATCTAATGTCTTCCAATTTACACGGTTATCTCTTACAACCCCTGTCTTTATATGTAGTCTTAAAAGTGTGCCAAGCTGACTTTCTCCTCCGCTTCATCCTTACGCGTTTACTTGTTTACGCATTTTCGCGTAACCCGTACATTGGCACAAAAATCAAAAAGTCAGAAGCGAACAAATTTCTCAGACGCATTCGTTTCCATCTCTTGAATAGCTTAGACATCCCACAGGTAGACAAATGGGCGTTTGCTACATTTGAACGCTCTGGCTAATTCGTGCGATTTTAGTTATGCCACATGACGCATCTTTCCATCTCTCACCGGCATCAAGTGAAGCGTACCACGCGGTTTACGGTGATAAATGAACAAGTCAGAGGGTGAGTCAGATGTCAATTATTGACAAGTAAGTTAGAGTTGTTTTCGAACCGCATGAACAGGCGTGGAAACGGAAAAGCTTGTCGTCCAAAGATGCTGAATGACAATTTAACAAGTTTTTGAATTGGTAAATCAGTGACAACTCCTTTCTTCGAAGTAGGCTACCGAGTGGTAGCGCGCCCTCCGACAGAACCACGGATGCCAAAAATAATATGCTACTTTCATCTGCTAACGCTTTCTCGCTGCTCATGCACCACTATCACACTTTGTCATTAATTCATGTTCCTTCGAATCTACTTCTGATGCTGTTCTCGCCAATGCCAGAACGGCCTCCGACTCCTATCTCCATTTCGGAACCATCGCACTATGCCTCTGAGAACTCTAATCTAAATGAATATTTCGGATGTTCATTTGTTGTCCATAATCCCTATGTACATCTTAAATTGAACCACCATCTGTCGCTCCGTCATCGTTACGGTTCGCTCTCCCCAGCTCTAGTTAGTTTCCTATGCTTCTCTTCTTTATTGTTGTTGGCCACTCCTGGGCCGTTTCCCTAAGGTGACAAACTGAAGCTTCTTACCACTAGGACAAGCACGCAAGGCGAATTGCCACCTAATCACTGGTGCATTTTAAAAGTGCTGGACTCGAAATAGCTGCATGAGAGAATGGGCTGTACGTCGGAATTGCCTTGAAATATGTAGCTGTCGAAAAAAGATGTTGATAAACGTGATGACAGAAAAATTGCATACTACAGAGGCAAAAAGTCAACTTATTGATGGCTTATTTGCTTGTAATAGTAGTCAAAAAGCAAGTGCCAATGTGATGAGAGCGTTTTGCATACATTTGCAGCCCGAAAACAAGAAAAATTAAACCAATCGAAATAGTGAGGCTGATCTGCTTTAAAGCCCAAGAGCACATGGCCATATAAGACGTGGAAGTGTGAGTGAAACTACTTGAGGGACTACCCGGCATGGAAGTAGGTCCCAAGGGGACGATACCATAGATGGCCGTATTACTTTAATTGAACTCAATCAACAACAGCAGTACCTCAGCCATTTGAACTGATGCTTCGCTGCCATACAACCATGATGACTTATGAAATAAAGAATAAAAAGAGAAAGAGAAGGGGGACTTACCTGAAAACCTTAATGCCCTAAGCGAATATTCAGGTTCAAGGCGCATACACCTTGTGTTAATAACATACCGTCACAAACAACTGGCTATCGTGCAAAGATTCTTAAAATAATTATTACTATCAGCTCTTTATTGCACTACTTTTAATTGATAGCAAACTCCCAACACTTCAGATGAAACATTGTTATAGTTAGACAATTTCTTCGCTATGTGATTATTGTATACAGTACGATCACACCACCTATTCGGTCTGTCTCGCAATGGCGAGAAATAAACCAGTTATTTTATTTATTAAATCTCCCGACGACTGCTGCCTACTCCAGCAAAACCTCAATCGTCTCTCCCTATGGTATGCAGAAATCTGCCTCCCGATTAACCCATTCAACAGCGATGCCGGAGAAGGGCAGTGATAGTACTTGCAATTCTGACGACCAACTGACACGCCGCATACATTCCGTAAAGGACCTAGGCTTAATCTCAAATTGCGATTGAAGTCCATTCCCAATACGAATAGACTACATAGATACGGACTGCGCATGCCATGTGTACACAAACGCGACTTCTGAACTTGGTTTCAAGAGGTTGCAACTTGTCTCTTCGCATCCATCATAAGACCAGCGTTAAAGTACGGCTCCCTGGTCTACTGCTCGACCACCCGATGAGAGATACAGAAGATTAAACGGTTCAAGCACGTCGCTGTCGAGCTCATCTCTAGTTTGTGGGGTTTGCCTTATGAAGACAGACAGAGACTATCGTCTGCTATAAGTCCACCTCATCATGAGTTACCGTATTCTAAATCTCGGTGACTGTCTCATGCTCCACTTGCAAACACCGCGCAACACACGCGGACAGCGCTACAAGAGTGGTGTGCCAGATCTGAAACGAGTTCATCGCTACATGTGAAATAAACTGTGAGTAGTCAAGGTATGAAACAGTTCTCCGGAGCATATAGTAGAAGCAACCTTAGCGCAGCAGTTAAAGTGTTGTTGGATTTACATATCTACACAGCTAGACTCAAAGGACGAATACCAATGACGATGCAATTTCATATTTACGAGCCCAAGGTTACCGTGATATGCAGTTTTTTAATTATATTACGCGGAAACTTGAAGACGATCAGAATGTCCACAGGTCACAGATGGCTTTTGTAATTTTTCGATCAAGTGTTACAGGCTTAAATTTTCTACTTGTTCACATAATATACAATATAGTTCAAGTTCAAGCGGGACTGGAACCATAGGATTATCCCGTGAGTGTTCCTTCTTCGGCGGGTCGTTGAACCAGGAGTTGGCAAACTTTGAAATACTGGTGGACCTAAAACAAATAACAATCTACTTGTGGGTGAGTTCAAAGCTCATAGTGTTACCGGGGCCCGTACATAGCAGCCATCGAACCCAGCTCTCCCTCCGTCTGGAGCAGCCCGGAGAAGATTTGTGGTATGCCGCCTGTAGTCGATTGGCTAGCCAATGACACTAAGCCGATGGTCTCGTTTTACCTTGAAGTGGACCAATCAGAATGACTTGCCTTGAAGTCCTCTAGTAAGCACACTACTTGATCAGCCAATAAGCGAGTTTTTGTGCATCTAGTAGTTGCTATCGTCAGGAACTTTCACTTAGGTCTTTCTCTCATGAACTATTTATTTTGACCACATATTATGCCTATTCATTTTTTGTCTCCTGAGTGCTCCATACAAGTTCCGCCAGAAGCCTTTGTCTTCTGATTTGGAAGGTCGCTGTATCGTGACCAGAGTGGCTGCATTGGTTATCCGTACTATCAGCGGAAACACAACAGTTTTTGGCGACGCGAGTAGAGTTATTCAAGATGTCAGTCTCGGCAGAAGAGCTGAAAGCTATTTTGCTTCAACAACAGCAGCAATTCGAGGCGGAACAGCTGCGTATGATCGAGACTTTCACTCGAACATTATCGCTCCAGTCTACATCCGTCCACAATGCTGAAAAGCCCTCAGTGGATGCAATAATCAACAGCGTCAGTGAGTTTGTTTTTGATCCCGCTTCAAGACGGATTTTTAATGCATGATTCAGACGGTACGAAGATATTTTCTAGACGGAGCTGGCAAATCTTAATGATGCTTCAAAAGTACGGCTGCTGCTACGTAAAGTCGGAACTGTGGAGCATGACAGATACATCAATTACATTTTGCCAAAGAGTGCGCAAGATTTCAGCTTTGATGAAACCATTTCCTGACTTACGGAGATGTTCGGCGATCAGGCATCGCTTTTCAATAATCGCTACAATTACTTGAAGCTGTGCAAGAGGGACAGCGACAGTCTTATTGCCCATGCAGCAACAGTGAAGCGAGAGTGCCAGAAATTCAAGCTGAAATCACTTACTTAAGACCAATTTTAGTGTCTGATACTGGTATGCAGCCTTCAATCCCCCAAGGATGCCGAGGTCCGAACCGGAATATTGGGTTGTTGGAGCGAGACCCGGATGTCACACTGCAAGCTGTCATTGCAGAGACTTAGAGAATCATCAATTTAAAACACGATACAGCTATGGTCGAGGATACGAAGACGCATTCCAGTGATTTCGCAGTTCAACAGATTTCGAGGAACAAGTTGCCGGTCAATGATCACAAGAAGATCCCGCAAAGTAATGCGGCGACTGGCATTTTGTTAGATGGTGTCCATTCAACAAGCATATCTGCCAGAAATGTCGAAGACATGGGCACAGAGAAACTCATTGCAGATCTGAGCCATTTTTCAGACCATTTCATGATGCACGAAAGAAAACCTACGGCTGTTTCGCGAGGAGAGTGAACGCCAATTTTACTGACGATGGCAGAGATCGTAGAAAGTACATTAACATCAACATCAATGGAATACAGACGCGTTTGCAGATCGACACGGCCTCAGACATTACAATCATATCAGAAAGGCTTTGGAGAACTGTCGGGTCAGCAGAAATCAAACCTACCGGTCAGTAGGCGAAAAGTCTATCAGGTGCTGAGTTGCATTTGATTGGGCAAGTCGATTGTGAGTGTCTTTATGCCGACGTTACCGCTTGAGGAACGCTTTTCGTCACGAGCCACCAGAATTTGAATCTTCTGGGTCTGGACTGGATCGAGCGTTTCAACCTACTTGATGTTCCCATCAACCAGATTTGTGCCAGTGTCCAGATACACACGACAACAGCTCCTAAAACTGTAGCTATCGAGCTCTTACGGGAGAAATCTGCGGCAGTTTTCCGGGAAGTCCTCGGTAAGTGCATTAAAGTACAAGCTCCACGATCCCTTAAGCCCGATGCTGTTCCAGTGTTTCGTACGAGACGCCCTGTACCTTACGCAGCAACGTCAATGATTGACCAGGAGCTGGATCACTAGGGTTATCCACCCGGTGAACTACTCGTCTTGGGCGACACTCATTGTGGTGGTCAAAAAGCCGTACGGCCAGATTCGAATTTGCGCCGATTTCTCGAAGGGTATAAATGCTGCACTGAGCAACCATCAGTACCCTTTACCCCTCCCGGATGATTTGTTTGCAAAATTGAATGGTGGTAAATGTTTCGCAAAGCTGGATCTCTCTGGTGCATACCTGAAGATCCAAGTACATGAAGCTTCACGAGAATTACCCACCATCAATACGCGTCGAGGCTTGTATCAGTATCATCGTCTCCTGTCTGGAGTCAAGTCTGCACCAGTGTAGCACCCAAAAAGTTAACTGCTATCTTTTATGTACTAGTTAATTGGTGACCAAATGTACATTATTCCTTCTCGTTTTAATCTTCCTTACAACCGGATCGACACTCGGCCGCCTTGTAAGTTTCCGCGCCGACGTGTACCTCCTGCCTTGCTTCATCCGTCCGCGTCTTCTTGTAGCCCATCGAATACAATCCGCTGTGTCCGACTCCAATTGCCTTCTGATATCCGCACTTACTTTCGCGCACCGTCTCGGACTAGTATTTACTGGTCCTACAAATTGGTGACCCCGATTCGCAAAGGCGAACTCAAGTTGCTTTCCTTGTTGTATTTTTGTGATGATTTGGGTTTTCATTTCTCGTTATAAACGTGTATTTCACTTGTATTTGCGTAACTTTTTGTTACTTTCCATCGTGTTTTTGTTCATAACTTTAATCTTTTCGATTTATATTTCGCGAGTGAGAGCTGAGTCCGTTTCTGCAAGCGTAAACATGCTTTACCTTTGGACCTGTTCCAAGGTTTTCATGGAACACAGCCCAAGAGGTTTGGTTTTACGATATTCGAGAATCGAAACGGAATATAAGGGCATTACGGCGGACCGTCGAGGAGGTACAATCAGTACGTCTCAAGCCTTCCTTCGTCGATTGCTGACCGATGGATTGAGGACATTCTACTCTGCCCATCGAATGCGGCAAAGTATGAAACAATGATGCAAGCGATTTTAAAGAGTTACAGCCCAGCGCACGAACTCGATTTGAACAGCTCAATGGTCTCAAGCTTGGAGATCGCAAGCCGTCGGCGTTGCTCCGCGAACTTACAGCGCATCGCTGGTCCCTTATTCTTGAGCGAAGAAGGGATAAAGGAGCTGTGGTTTGCACGTCTCCCAGAGCCATTGCCGGTAATGCTGTCCATGTTTATAGATACACCCCTGAAAGAATTAGCTACCAAGGCAGACGCTGCGTTCGAACGTTTTCCGCAGCAGACGACCAGTAGCTCCGGGGACGTATTCTTACCGATGAATACCGAATCCAATGTTTTCTCCATCTTCAAGCCGATGTGACCCTAAAGACGAGGAAATTGCGCTACTTCGCAGCAGGATAGCAGCAATGAAGGCTTCGAAGCGGCGTGTGCCACGGTCAAATGCTGACCACGTTTTGGCTACCGTTCATTGCGGCTCGTCTGTGCCTGCACCGAGTACGTCTCGTTCGGCACGAAAGCGCAACATTTTCCCTGCACGTTCTCAGTCAGATAATACCAAACCCGTCGAAGAAGTATGTTGGTATCACCGCCAATACGGTGGAAGAGCTAGACGTTGTCGGGCTCCCTGCATTAGGCACGACCCAGCTGCTTCAGGGAAAGCGAATAGCCCGCATACTAGCACGACAAACGTATCCGTCAATAACCAAGCAAATCGCCTGTTTTACGTTAAGGATCGACGTTCTTCCATCACGTTCCTCATCGACACGGGAGCGGAAGTCAGCGTCATCCCAGCGACCGCTAACGACAAGCACTCAGAGCCTACGTACAATTTGCGTGCGGCCAACGGTTCTCCGATAGCTTCATTCGGTCAGCGCATGATGAACCTGGACCTCAATCTTCGCCGAGATTTTCAGTGGGTCTTCATGGTTGCGTCTGTACCCTTCGCAATTATCGGTATCGACTTCCTCCGACATTTTGGGTTGCTTGTTGATGCTGGTCGCCACAGACTTTTAGACGACCGTACTAAACTAGGGGTCGAAGGCGTTCTTACGGACGCCCCGATAATCAGTCCCGTTTTTCGAATCGCCGATGTACCATCAGATTATGCGAACCTACTGTCTGAATACCCGCGACTGGTACGACTAGCTGCAGAGCTTCCGCCAGTCACGACAGAGGTCGCTCACCACATAGTCACGCGTGGTCAGCCAGTTAGCGCACGACCAAGACGGCTTGCTCCTGACAAACTACGTGCAGCACGAGCTGAATTCGACCACATGCTTCAGCTCGGTATCGTCAGACCGTCCAACAGCCCATGGGCGTCGCCTCTGCACATGGTCCCGAAGAAGGTCATGGGGGACTGGCGTCCTTGCGGCGACTATCGAACCTTGAATACGGTTACCACGCCTGATCGCTATCCGATCCCACACATAGTGGATCTCACCGCCAGTCTGGCAGGTAAAAATATCTTCAGCAAAATCGACTTGGTACGCGCATACAACCAAATTCCGGTAGCCGAAGCGGACATCGCTAAAACTGCCGTGACGACTGCATTTGGTTTGTTCGAGTTTCTGCGCATGCCATTTGATCTAAAGAATGCCGCGCAAACTTTTCAAGGCTACATCGACCAAGTTTGTCGCGGCTTAGACTTCGCTTACACTTATCTCGACGACATTTAATCGCGAGCTCTTCACGAGAAGAGCACATGCGCCACGTACGAACACTTTTTGATCGTTTATCTCAACACGGGGTGACGATCAACGCAGAAAAGTGTTCGTTTGGTGTCGACTCAGTAAACTTCCTTGACTATCGTATCTCCTCTGCAGGCGTCGTGCCAATGCAGGATAAAATTCAAGCCATCATCGACTACCCCGAGCCTCATTCTTTCAAACAGCTCAGGCGTTTTGATGGGCTTGTCAACTTTTACCGACGGTTCATACCCAACTGCGCCTCGCTGATGCAACCCCTCACGGACCTTCTCCGAGGGAAACTCAAGAAATTCGAATTTCCTACCGCAGCACGCGCTGCTTTTAAGTCGCTGAAAGAGGCTATCGCCAACATAGCTTCTATAGCGCATCACGATCCGGCCGCCCCACTGTCCCTCAGTACTGACGCATCGGATGTGGCAGTCGGCGCTGTTTCGCAGCAACGAGTAGCCGACATGTGGCAACCCTTAGCGTTTTACTCCAAACGCCTACAACCTAGCGAATCTCGCTAAAGCACGTTCGGTAGAGAACTATAAGCTGTATATATAGCGATATGTCACTTTCGACCCGTCATGGAAGACCGTTCCTATGCCGTCTTCACCGAACACAAACCCTAACTTACGTGCACTGTTCGATTACCGACTGAAACTTATTTAGAGAGTCGCGCCACCTTGACTATATCGCACAGTTTACTACCGATATACGGCATGTCTTAGGTGTGCACAACGCCGTCGCCGATGCAGTTTCCCGAAACCAAGCGACCAAGCAACCAAGCGAAACCAAGCGCTGACGTCCGCACGGCTATTGACTTGGCAGCCATGGCCGCAGCGCAACTCAGTGATCCTGAGGTTGATATAATACGCAGGTCTTCCTGGACATACGACGCGTTCCGCTGACATCATCAGACGGCACTATCCTTTGCGATTTATCTCTGGGCACGCCGCGCCCAGTCGTCCCACGCGAGTTTCGACAGACCGTGTTCGACACGTTGCACGGCTTGTCTCACACAGGCGTTCGTGTATCGGTTAAACTCGTAACCGCACGATTCTTTCGGCGCAATAGCAATCGGGACGTCCATACACTGACAGCTGCTTGCCTTCCGTGTCAATACGCGAAGGTGCACAAGCACACGAGAAGCCTAGTAAGCCCGTTTCCGACGCCAGACGCACGTTTTTATCACGTGCACGTCGACCTCGTAGGTCCTCTGCCGTCTTCCAAAGGCTCTGTGTATCTACTGACCAGTATCGATCAATTTACTAGATGGCCTGAGGCCGTACCTATCCCAAATTGCTCCTCGGAAACGGTAGCGAAAGCTTTTCTGGAGTGCTGGGTAGCTCAATACGGCTGTCCCGCCATCGTGACCACCGATCGAGGGTCACATTTCTCGTCGACATTTGCCACGTTGCTTAAGGATTTAGGATGTTGCCACGTCCAGACGACGGCGTATCATCCGGCCGCTAACGGCATGGCCGAGCGCTTTTACAGCCAGTTGAAGGCAGCGCTACGTGCGCACGCAGATCCTTCATGGTCTGAAACACTTCCCCTCGTCCTCATAGGCTTAAGAAATACGGTTAAAGTCGATTTCCGTGCAACACCAGCCCAGCTAGTCAACGGTTGCACACTGCGGTTGCCCAGACAGCTGGTAGCACCAGCCCCGTCTACTCCCTCCTTTGACTACGGAAGTTACACCGATCGATTGGCTCACCAGATGCGTGAGCTACGTCCACCCACTCCTCGATCGTGGATGACACCAGTGTACTGCCTGAGAAGCTGTCTACGTGCCACACGTCCTTCGCGCAGCCGGTGTTCGGCAGCCTCTTCATTCACCGTACATAGGACCCTTCAAAGTGTTACACCGTGCGAATAAGACGTACACTACTGACCGCGGTGGTCGACGCGAAGTCGTAACCATCGACCGTCTAAAACCCGCCTTTATGGAAGAAGCCACCTCGTCTACTTCGTCTAGTAGTGCTTCGTGCGACGTCACCACTCACCGCACCAGCATACAGAATCCTATTGCAGTTCAATCGGACCACAATCTCGGTCTACAAGCTTCAGCTGTCCCGACATCTCCCGAATCTAACCGGCCACCTCCCATGACCAATCGCCGTGGTCGGGAGGTGCGTAAGTCGGTTCGTTTCTCCGACTATGTACAGTGTAAATATGTTTATCTTCGTAGATGTTGCATATATTCGCCCCGTTTTTGGTCGATTAACGTTTTAAAAATAAAGTGTCAAAAACCTCCGAAAAACCTTTCTCTAAAAATACTCAAAAACAAAAATTTAAACACGCAGATCATTCGTTCGTTCTTTCTGACGTTTTCTGCGCGTGTCTTTTTATTCTCTCGTCTCTACTCGCCCCAACCCTTCCGTTCGATCGACTGCCCGCACAAGCAATGTTTTAGAGGACCCTGACGCGAATGCTGGTCGTTGCTCTACGGGACGAGAATCGCTTCTTCGTGGGACGGCGGTCATTTCTTCGTGGGACGATGGTCATTTCTCCGTGGGACGAGGGTCATTTTGACGCGGGGCGGGGTGCGGCGGGGGGAGAGACCACTCTCAAACGTACCATTTGGCAGCAGCGGAAGTTGTGGTCCTGTCGGCCTTTTAAGGATAGCCACTTTTTTGTAGTCCGACAAGCCCGCTCCAACGGCTCACCGAAATGCACCCTGCCCTACAATCAATACATACTAAATCACAAATAGCACAGCTGACTCCGACTTCAAGCGAACGCCCACTTGACTCGAACGCTCAATCGTACTTGGCACGATTTTGCCACACGAACCTCGATTCACACGTCATGTTCGATTTCGAAGGATTGCTATGTTTAGTCTCCTAGGGGGCAGCTCTGTAGCGCTCAAAAAGATATCTGCTATCTTTTATGTACTATTTAGTTGGTGACAAATTGTACATTATTCCTTCTTGTTTTAATCTTCCTTACAACCGGCTCGACACTCGACCGCCTTGTAAGTTTCCGCGCTGACGTGTACCTCCTGCCTTGCTTCGTCCGTCCGCGTCTTCTTGTTACCCATCGAATACAATCCGCTGTGTCCGACTCTAATTGCCTTCTGATATCCGCACTTACTTTCGCGCACCGTCTCGGACTAGTAGTTACTAGTCCTACACCAGCCATATTCCAGCAGATCATGGACACAATGCTGACAGATGTCGATGGAGTAGCCGCATACCTGGACGACATCATTGTTGTCGGAAGCAGTGCTGATGACCTATTTGAAAAGTTAGATCGAGTTCTTGGCTGTGTTGAGGAATATAGATTCAGACTCCCACCTGATAAATTTACCTTCTTCATAGACTTGATTACGTTTCTCAGCTTTATCATCGACAGGAACGGCAGGTGTCCAGACCCAGCGAACATCGAGGCTATCAAGAAGATGCCGCCGCTTAATGAGGTTGCAACGCTAAGGTCCTTTCTAAAACTCATAATCCATCACAGCCCGTTCTTACCGCATGTGAATCGCCTGCGTGGTCCACTCAGTGACCTGCGACAAAGGATAAACACTGGAACTGGTCCGAAGAATGCCAGAGCTCATTTGACGAGGTAAAAAGCTATTATATTCCGACCTTCTGCTAACACATTATGATCCCACTTTGGAGATTGTGGTGGCCGCAGACGCCTTGAACTATGACATTGGCGCAGTCAGCCCACAAGTTCGCAGATGGTTCAGAAAAGGCAATCGCAAATGCAGCCCCGCCGCTGTGTCGCAGAGCAAAATTATGGCCGGATAGAGAAAGAAGCCTTGGCGATAGTCTTCACTGTAAAGCAATTTCACAAAATGCTGTATGGAAGGAAGTTTACACTTCTTACTGACCATAAGCCGCTGTTGGCAGTTTTCGGATCAAAGTCGGGCATCCTATCTATAGGGCAAACAGTTTGCAGCGGTGGGCTACTACATTACTTGGCCACAACTTTACGGTGAAGCACATTTCTACAAAGACAGTGGTCAGGCTAAGGCACTTTCCCAGTTACTGGAAAGCCAGCAAGAAGAATTTATCATTGCAGCGATCTCTCTGGAGTCGGAAGTGAATCAGGTGTTGTTGGAAACGCTCAGAGAACTTCCGGTAACTTTCGAAATGATACGCGACGCATCAATGCTGGACCCTGTCCTACAACAACTGGTCAGGATTCATACCGAAAGACAAGCTAAATGGGGAATTGCAAAGCCTGTCCCGCAGAAGAGACGAATTAGCCATCGTCAATGGTTGTTTACCTTTGGTGGAGAGTTGCTATCCCTAGTGAGCTTCGCCAAAGAATTCTACGGCAGTTTCATCTAGGACACACTGGCATTAACAGAAGGGAAGTGCTTGCGCGGAGTTACGTTTATTGGCCGAATATCGACTCGGCGCTGGAACAGCTAGCGAAGTCGTATCCGACATGTGCGCCTATAAGCAAGGTGACTACGAAAGCGGAATTGTCTTCTTGGCCGTTGTCAGCGAAACCGTGGCAGCGAGTACACGCGGAATTCTTGATCCCGTGAATGGACAACAGTATCTCATCGTTGTTGCTTCCTTTATTAAGTGACCGGAAGTGTTCTGCATGGAAGGCATAACAATTGGTGCAACCAGTGGCGTATTGAGAAGACTTTTCGCCCAAGATGGAATACCAGAGACCCTGGTTACTGAAATGGCCCTCAGCTTGCATTTTTGCAGTTCGCCGAATACTGTACGCAGAACGATATCATACACCTACGCTCGCCACCGTTCCACCCGCAGTCCAATGGGCAAGCTGAGCGCTTTGTTGGTACCTTTAAACGGAGGTTGCTGAAGATGAGGGGAGAAGGAACTACTCAAGAGATGTAGGATGTTTTCCTGCTACTGTACAGATCAACTCCACACCCGCAGGTGCCAAATCAGCTGTCCCCAGCAGAAGCGCTTATGGGCGGGAAACTCCGTACCCTGAATTCCTTGCTGCTTCCAACGCATATCGCTCCGCAAGAGAGGAACGTGCAAATGGAAAATTACTTCAATCAGCGGCACAGGACGCAAGTACGTCTATTTCACCCAGGACAGAGGGTTTTAGTCATGGACTATCGTCCTGGAAGACCACACTGGAATACAGGCTCGATCGACTGCAAACTTGGACAAGCGTTGTATAAAGTTCGAGTGGGTTTTATGGTTTTGACCAGACATGCAAGTCAGCAGCGGCCTACCAGCCTTCAAATAGCTACCAGTGAACGATTGCTGCCACTGGATATTCTGCTAGACAATTTCGACATACACCCTGGAAATCAGGAGGCACCTAATGAGCCCCGTCCTATGATCACAAAATAAACGAGCTTGCAACCACGACGATGGACTGATCGGATACGGAGGTCCGTGGTCAGAATGCAGCTGGACACAAGAGGAAGTTGTGCATCACTTTTCGTGAGGGAGGTGTTATTGGGGCCCATCCATAGCAGCCATCGAAAGTAGCTTTCTCTCTCTCTATCTGGAGCATCCCGGAGAAGATTAGTGGTATGCCGCCTGTAGCCGATTGGTTAACCAATGAGAGTAAGCCGATGGTATCGTTTTACCTTAAACTGGACCAATCAGAATGACCTGCCATGAAGTCCTCTAGTGTGCACAATACTTGATCAGCCAACAAGCGAGTTTTTGTGCATCTACACCATTTCTCGGCCAAGTTGTCGTCTTGGGCAACAGAATTAATCTGAGGGGCATCCAACATGGGTCTACTCAATTAATTTGAGCCGTGCGTACGCCACTTACTTGTGCAGGTGTGTAGGTGTGCGTGTATAGCTCGTCGACATAACTGTCCACGACCAATTGGACGGGGCAAGTTACGGACTTTGGTATCCGATGGCAACAACCTGCCTTAGGCACAGGAGACACTGATAAGTGTCGCGAAATCCTGTGCTATGTTGCAAGGATAGTGTGTGACTGATGTAACACGGAAACAGCAAATTCCTCATCCTTGCTACTTGGAGATGTCTGCGTTTTTGGTTGCGTCATCTCGTTACAACGCGATGGCACAGTAGCACTATCCCCAAGTAGTAAGGATGAGGAATTTGCTGTTTCCGTCTTACATCAGTCACACACTACCCTTGCAACATAGCACAGGATTTCGCGACACTTATCAGTGTCTCCTGTGCCTAAGGCAGGTTGTTGCCATCGGATACCAAAGTCCGTAACTTGCCCCGTCCAATTGGTCGTTGACAGTTATGTCGACGGGCTATACACGCACACCTACACACCTGCACAAGTAAGTGGCGTATGCACGGCTCAAATTAATTGAGTAGACTCATGCTGGATGCCCCTCAGATTAATTCTGTTGCCCAAGACGACAACTTGGCCGAGAAATGGTGCAGTAGTTGCTATCACCAGGTACTTTCATTTAGGTCTTTCTCTCATGAACTATTTATTTTGACCACATGCCTATTCATTTTTCGTCTCCCGAGTGCTCCATACAAGTTCCGCCAGATGCCTTTGTCTTTTGATTTGGAAGGTGGCTGTATCATGACCAGAGTGGCTGCATTGGTTATCCTTATTATCGGCGTAAACAGAACACATAACATCAACTTGGACGTTTTTTAACTGCTCCGCCAACGGAGTCGTTTAAATTTGCCCACCACGATATCGTCTTCTAAAGTAACAAGACATAGCATGTCATGTTACCAACACGAATGATTCCGGAGCAAACACCAGATATTTTAGATTTGAAGACCACACTAACTCCATCTGACGGCTATTAGTTTGTAATACTCTAACCTCTTGGGAAAAGTGATCAATGCGCAATTTTTTCTGTTAACAAAATACCATAAAAGGTACGATCAGGACACCCACCATAGCAACGTTTTGGTACAATGACCCGTCAAGAATGGCAGCATCTGCAAGCGTCATGGAATAGAGTATTTTGCAGTCCATAGATATCAAGAATCGGGAACTACTATTTTATAAGACGTTGCTCAATAAACATTTTGTTCATAACTGCAGCGGAAGTTTGCTCTCCAAATTTCTACTTTGGATTGGTCTAGAAAGAAAAATTAACGGACAGATGACGGTAAACGGAGAGGGAACTAAGCTTACAAAGCCGTCAGGAACATTTGCATCCCGAAAAGCGAAACAACCGACAACATGACTTAAATGGATTAGTAATGGAAGCCAAGCCTTGAAGCAAAGAAACTATTCTTGCTAAGGCTGGCGTTGACATCTTTGCTTTATCCTCGTTCAAATAAAGAAAGGTGTTGCACGACGACAATATAAATCTAAGCTGTTAGCGGCGAAGTACTTTGTGGTCTACGCAGTTGAACACCAGCTGTTTAGCAGCTGTTTGCCAATTCATTGCTATATTCTAGAGCACGTCAAATTTAGTTCCGAGGAAGTTGAGAAGCAACTTCTCGTACAGGATCCGAACTCTTCGACATGTGCTGGTTATACAAGCGGGAACTGCTAGTCAATCGTGGTAATCGGTGATACCGATCCGTATGGTGTCTAACACCTAGATAGATTTCTCTTTAGTAATACCACTCAGGAGAGGGATCTTGCAAGCATCTTGTTTAGTTACCTCAAGACATACCAGGTCGCAATGAGAAAGGTAGACAATGCAATGAGGCTGCTGAATATTTTAGTAAAATCATCCTACAGAATGACTTCATGGATCTTACGATTTATGTTCACGTCATATGTCAGTCAGATTCTACAATATGGGCAACCAGACACCCATTCTCCCTTTTAGTATACGTTCTATTTGAGCAGATTCAGAGATTCTTTTTAAACCCAGTCTCGTAGTCTCGAATTCAGCAGTTCAGCATATAGTTCCAACTTAGAGGAGACCTCATCTACAGTAGACATAGCTTTGGTAAGAATTCGGTAGTCCCTGTACAAGTAATTTCAGCTAAACGTCAAATACTGGACATAAGACCCTAGATGAAAGATATTCAAACCAAACGGACCATGCATTGACCCAGATGTCATCCTATTTGCCTGAGTGATGAATGAGTAGAAAAGTCTACTAGAGACAATTAGCGAAGCACCGCGGAAGAAGTGACTAAAACCATTTTTAAGACATGAACTCCATAGGGACATTGGGATCGCGTTGCTTCGTTGCATCTGCAATGAGCCGTGAATACACATCGTACCACAAAGAAGCGTATAGTAACAACATTGATTAGCAATTGGTGGACCTGATAAACATTCTTCCGTCTGCCAACTATGACACCCGTAGTTTAATGAATACTACACATGCAAAATGCTTATAATAAATAGGAAAAGCGAAAATGGAATAGAATTTAAATGCAAGTAAACTGTTAGCCATTGGACTCACTATCCGGAAAAAAGAAGCGAATTTCTTTCTCCGCAGTTGTGGAACTCACACTTCCGTGGACGGCGTTTTGTTGATCATCGGTACCATACACGGCGCGCAAACTGCAAAGTTCAAAGTAATCACGATACAATAATAGCAACCTCAGCGGAGCAAGTGATTTTGCTTTGGTTGAATTTGCAGGTCCCATCAAGTCCCGCCACGCTGTAATCGCATTTTCTTTCGCCAAAACTAGAACAACAATAGGTCCGCTGCTAATGTATGACACCAAAGATGAAAAAAACATCTTCCCGTAATGTTCAGAATAGAATTCGCTAGCCTGCTCCGGTGAGAGGCGAACTCGTCTTTTCTTCAGAGATAAATGAGGTCTAATAGCCTACTTGGATTATGAAAAACCCATTTTGAAGTATTTTTTCTTCTATTTCTTCAGCGAAGTTGACGGCATCAGGTTTTATAATTGCCAATGTGCGTTCCACTGTGATATGAGGATACGCATCATCGGCCGAATGATCCATTGAGATATATGGTTGGGTTTCACTCACATATCAGCTTGGGAATATATATGTTATGGAGGTTTGTAACGCCAGCAGTAATTGGAGCAGCTCTATTACTGACTTGTGCTACATTAACTATGGGAAATAATTCATACAGAATGTAATCAATAACGTCGTTTATTAGTATAACTTGTATGGTCACTGCTTTACTCATTAGTTCACACTCTCCTTTAACATTCGCACACGCGAATGTCTCGTAAATGGATAGACTGCAATTGTTAACTTTTGTTCATATATTAATTTTACATATTGTGTTTTTATATTACTTTTGCATAATTGTATTTTAACTATTTCTTAAACGTACCTACTCGTACCCTTCTCTCCGTTTGCTAATTCTATTTCATTGTTAGTGCATGAGTTCCGTAGTTAGACGGCCTTTAATGTGTAAACGTTAATCAAGTCGCCATAACGACGACAAAGGACTAAGTCTATAAAACAATACGCAACCTAATGATAAATGATGCACCTCAGTTGAATAAAATGCTATATCTTTTATTACATCAACTCAAGATTCTTAATGCAACAATTTAAATTTTTAGTAAGTTTTATTTCTGGGCTTCTTTTAAAACTGTCACTTTTTATTCCATCATGCAACATTTTGTAGACTTTTCAAGTGCATTTTTAACCGCGATGCAATAAACGTCCAGCATAAGCCTAAGCATTTTGAGTTTAACAAGGAATGTGTACAGTTGTAAAAGGGATTGAGCGCCCCACATTTAATGAAAGCACTTAATCGTTCCTTTTTCGTTGGGTTCGCCAGGCTGTTTCACTTGATGCAGAAAGCATATATTAGAAGACATGAAAAACCATTTTAAGAAGGAATAATAATCACAGACACGTACTGCAGCATGAATGAAACCCGGTTCATGAACTCACGGTAATAATGTGCTACAGCAAAAGAGCGACGATACTGGCGCACCTCAAAAGCAAGACACTGGTGGACAATACCAGGTCCGCTGAGGGTATTGTGCTCCTTTCATGATAAAAACCATGATATTAAGGCAGAAGAGACTAAATTTTAACTGGAAACAGCCTCTTAGTTCTGCAAAATCACAGACGTTTAACTGCATACCACGAGAGGTAGAAGGATTAGTAAAGACCGGAAGATAATCCTTACCACTATGTGCAATTCTGGTGTGTTCACAGCACTCGTACAACCGTTGTTAACTAGAGACAAGTGCTATTATCTCACGTATCGGGATATATATATATATGGCTGCATTAAGTTGCGGATTTGCTTGTCACTTTGGCCAGTCACAGGATGCCTGCGCCTGCATTGGGACCATGGTAGCTTGCGCTGCGACACCCACAGCTAAACCCACACACCCCATATCCAATGTAAACCCGAAAGCATAAGACCGGAATGAATGTGGATGGGAGCTACGTATCATCCACGGCGACGGCCCGCAGTGCCTCACAGGCAAACACAAGCACGCTGTAGTTGGGAAACCTATCGCACACAAGGTAGTGGTTAGACCGTGGTCCGATCCACATTGAATGCTTGGAACCGCACTTCGAGCGTTGCATGGCCACAAAGATCGTGCACCCGTCCCATCCAGCAATGATTAACTGGCTCCTGGAGCCAATATGAATGAAGTAGTGGGTAATAGACAGATGGCCACCTTATCAGCATGCACATCAAGCGTAGCCACACCGGTGACATCGAGCAATAGCCAATAACTAGAAACGCCAAGATGAAATAAAATAAATCGAATAATGCATACAGATACGGCGGACTCACTTATCACTAAAAGTACACCATATTAATTGGTTACGAATGAATCCGCCATAAGTTAATAGGTCAAAAGATTTATTTTAAGGAAATGCCACAAACGTGAATATGTTATCAAAGTCGACTGCAATTAACTTCAGCGACGTGTGCAAGTTTATAGAAGATAGTACAGGTTGATATTCAAATGAGAAAGAAAGGCATTAGAACAAAATTGCAAACCCACCACCTGAAATAAATAGACTTAGAATGAAAGGGCGCGGTTAGTAAATCGCATGCAGCGTACTTACAAACGCTGTGCTGGTTCTGCCTATATTCTCTGCCGTACCCGTCGTCGCTTCGATGGTGGTCTTGTGTGGCCTCCCTTATGGCTCACTAGGCCTGCCTGACGCAGGCACTCGCGACCGCATGCGCTACAGAACCAGGCGTTCGATATCGATGGAGTACAACCTATCGATGCCTGCTGTTTCCGCACTTTCCGCTTTTTCTCTTCATGCATGTGGTCTTTCTCCCGCACTTCGGCAACTGCCGTCGTGATCAGATCGAGCCGTGCACGCCTATCAACCGCATTTGATTCCCATGACTTGCAGTCAAGAGTGGAACTTGACTCACTTTGCTCACGTCCTTGTAACGTAACTTTGGTTTCACCGCATTCCACTTCTCAATACTCAGCTGACCATGCAAGGGTTGTTTCGGTAGCCGCGTCGAATCCATACGGCTCACATGACCGAGCCACCTCAGGTGTCCCGGCATACTGCATGCATGCCACTTCGACGCAACCCTTGGGTATCCTCAACTCTGGCGCTCATTCCGCTGCGCAGGATCCGTCGAAAAGCGTGCTGCTGGAACCGTTTAAGATTTCGCACATCCCGCCTTTAAACCGTCCAAGTTTCACTTCATATAGAATAACGGACCGATTGGTACCCCATTAGCTTCGTGCCAGCGGTAAGCTGATGGCTATTCCACACTCGGTTCTCAAGCTTCCTGAATGCCGCCCCTGCCTTCGAGACGCGGGTCGGAAGTTAACTGAGTAGCTGTTGCTTAGTCCACATCACACTCCCAAGGTAGCAGAAGCGGGTGGTGGTTTCCAATACTTCAGCACCAAGACTGATTCGGGGCAATAATGAAGCCTGCAACTCCGTTGAAGACTGAAACAGACAGACAGGCTGCTCTTATTAATGGTGAGCCCGAATTTAGCCGATATCGAAGCCAGACCACTGTTCATGGGCTGTAACTCATCCGCGCTTTGTGGAAACAACGCACAGTCATCAGCAAACAACAACCTGCTGATAGTTGTCTCACGGACCAGCGTTCTCGCACCGAAACGACGGCTGTTCAGCAACCCACCAAAAACACGGTGCTCCATGTACCGTGCATATTGCGCCAGCAGCCACTCCTTATCTCCCCAACGTTTATTCCCGGTTTGTTTGCATCATATACCTTCGCCAGTTTGTTGACTTTTTCTATCGCTGTAGGTATCCAATAGTACTTAGAAGGCTTTATCCAAATACAATTACTGATCACTGATACTCTCGCTAATAACGCCATTATCTCTTTTCATCTTACTTCGGTTTAGCAACAGCAATCCTTCATAGGCTCCAAATATCTCTGCGCATAATGGGAGCTTGCTTTGGGCCACTATTTTATCCCTCCAGCATTTATCCTGTAGCAGAGTATGTCTATTGTACATTTGCTGTTTGTTGACTTATCCTGGGACACTGTAGAAATGCACTAGTAACTAAAAGGCCTCATCAAAACGCCACTGCTAGCCACCGATACACTGACTCCCCCCGTACCATTATCAATTCTTCGTCTTACCTTTTGCACCTATGTTTAGCAGCAGCTTTCCTTCATAGGCTCCATGCATCTCTGAGCATATTCGGAGCCTGCTAAAAGCCACTCTTTAATTCCTCCAAACTTTACTCTCTGGGACCGTCTGCGTTATATACATTTGCTGTTTGTTGGCTTATTCTGGGACACTGTAGTTATCTACTAGCAACTAGATGGCTTCACCCAAATGCCATTGCTAGCCATCGATACTCGCTCTTAGTACCATTATCAGTCCTTCGTATTACCTACGTCACCACTTTTCAGCTGCAGTTTGTCGTTGTAGGTAGCATGCATCTTTGCGCTAGGAGCCACTCCTTACCTCTCCAACTCTTACTCTCTTGGATTGTTTGCATCACATACCTTCGCTGGTTTGTTGACTTATGCTGTCACTGTAGGTATCCACTAGTTATTAGAATGATAATCCGCATGTCTTTGCTTGACACCGATACTCTTCCTTTTAGCGCCATTATGTGTCGCTCGACTTGTTTTATTCATGATTTTTTACATCGATTCCTTGTAGGCTCCATATTTCTCTGAACATATCCGGCGCTCGCTAGAGTTTACTCCTCGTCTCTCCATCATGCATGCTTTTGGAAAGTCTGTATAACTTACCTTAGCAGGTTTGTTGATGCATTTTGTGATCCTGTAGGCGTACACTAGTGACCAAGCTTTTTATTGGAATGGCTACAACTGACCACTGATAGTTTTTCTAGCGCCACCACCTGCCCATTGTCTTAAATTCGGCCTCAGTTTAGAACCAGCTAGTGGTCGTATGCTCCATGCATCTGCAAGTATCCAGAGCTTGCTAAGAGCCACCCTTTGATTTATCCAACCCTTATTATTTTGGACTGTCTGCGTCTCATACAATTGCTGTTTCTTGAGTTATTCTGGGACATTGTGGGTATACACTAGCAACTAGAAGGCTTCAGCCAAATGCCATTGCTGATCATAGATAACCTCAGTCCTAGCGCCATTACCTGCTCTTCGTCTTAACTCCGGCACGCCTGTTTAGCAGCAACCATTCTTCGTAGGCTGCAACCATCTCTGGCATATCCGGAGCCTGCTAAGAGTCACTCTTTTATGCCTCCAACCTTAACTCTCTGGGACGGTCTACGTTACATACATCTGCTGTTTGTTGTCTTATTCTGGGACACTGTAGGTATCCACTAGCAACCGGAAAGCTGCACTCGAATGCCATTGCTAGCCGTCGATGCTCTCTCGACCTTAGTACCATTATCATTCCTTCGTATTACGTACGTCAACACTTTTCAGCTGCAGTTGGTCATTGTAGGTAGCACACATCTTTGCGCTAGGAGTTACTCCTCATCTCCCCAACTTTTACTTTCTTGGATTGTTTGCATCACATACCTTCGCGGGTTTGTTGGCTCGTTTTGTCATTATAAGTATCCACTTAAAACTAGCAGGCTTAATGTGAATTCATTTGCTATCCACTGGTTCGCTCTCTTAAGACCATTATCTTTCCTTCCACTTGTTTTCATCACGTTTTCTGCAGCGATTCGTTGTAGGCTCCATACATCTTTACGCATATCCGGAGCTACTAGGAGTCATTCCTTGTTTCGCCGTCCTGTAAGCTACTAGTGTGTCTGTGTCATTTACCTTCATTGGCTTGTTGATGTATTCTGTGACACTGTAGGCATCCACTACTGGACCCACTGCTTAATGCAATGGTTACATCCGGCCAGCGAATGATTTTCATAGCGCCCATATGTCGGTCGTCTTAACATCAGCACCTCTGTTTAGCAGCAACTAGTGGTCGCAGTCACCATGCGTCTCAACGCATATCCGGATCTTGCTAAGAGCCACTCTCTTATACCACCAGCTTTCATTCTTTGGGAGCCTGCGTCACATACATTTGCTGTTTGTTGGCTTATTCTGGAACATTGTGGTATACACTAGTAACTAGAAGGCTTCAGCTAAATAGGATTGCTAGCCGCCGATACTCTCTCTTTCTTAGTACCATTATCACTTCTTCGTATCACCTACGTCACCACTTTTCAACTGCAGCAGGTCATTTTAGGTAGCAAGCCTCTTTGCGCTAGGCTGACTAGCCGAACAACCTCTTCGTGGTACCAGCTGGGTGGTTCGGGTGAATCCCGTTCCAGCAAATTGTTCGGCAGAAATGTTCCAGGATGTGGTGGGATTTCGCCTTGCAAGCGTTCTCCCTATAAAGACCACCGACATCTGTTTAACAACACTGTGACTTGGCGGCTGTGACTCGCAATTAAATGAAGTCACTGCCTCTTTACTTTTCCGGAGGAGCATTCACACATCACGAACGTCCTCCGATTCAAAGCGTTCCATTGAATCCCACCTTTGTTGGCGAACACCACGAACAAAAGCACACAAAGTCACATTTACCTACGCACACAACATATCCCCGTCCAAATACATAATTGAACATAGTTTTACATCTCAACAGACACATAAGTTCCTATGCTATTGGTCAAAATGTACTAATTTGTGGGTGCCGATCATACATGTCTGTAATATCATGATCACGCTTTGATGATGTGCTTTGCAATGACGAGAATAAAGTATTTTATTTTATTTTTTTATTTTTATACATTCGCTGGTTTGTTGACTTATTCTGTCACTGTAGGTATCCACTGATAATTAGAAAGCTTAATCCGAATGCCTTTGCTGGCCACTGATAACTTCTCTTCTAGCGCCACTATAAGTCGCTTTTCTTATCTTCCTCACCACCTAGCAACGATTCGTCGTAGGTTCCATGTCTCTTCTGTGCAGATCTTTAGCTTGCTGGGATACCCTCCTTATCTCTCCATCATGCATTCTGTTGGAATGTCTGTAGCACTTACCTTCG
Organism: Dicrocoelium dendriticum; assembly: GCA_944474145.2. Classification (NCBI taxonomy): domain Eukaryota; kingdom Metazoa; phylum Platyhelminthes; class Trematoda; order Plagiorchiida; family Dicrocoeliidae; genus Dicrocoelium; species Dicrocoelium dendriticum. The sequence goes on along the minus strand of OX104060.1, from coordinate 63,840,471 downwards.
CAGGTTTGTTGATGTATCCTTTAACTTGTAGGCATACACTAGTGACCAAGCTTTTAATTGGAATGGCTACATCTGGCCACTTATAGTTTTTCCTAGCGCCACCATCTGTCGATTAGCTTAAATTCGGCACCTATGTTTAGAAGCAGCTAGTGGTCGTAGGCACCATGAGTCTACGGTTATCCGGAGATTGACATGAGCCACTCTTTATCTCAGTAACCTTTATTCTCTTGGAATCTCTGCATCCAATCTGTCGACTATCTTACCACCAATTGACCTTAAATCACGCTCGCAGCAAACTATTTGTTTCTAACTACCTTATTCTGCGCTGCCTATCGTATTAGGCTGACTACGCGCTGTTCATGCACCATGCAATCAACACCAGCCTTCTAACTTTTTCCTTTCTCCCACCCAAGTTTCGCCTCATACTAAAATGCTAATTCGTGGATTACTTACTGGTACAACGCTCTTGCCTCTACGCAGATGTTAGCAATCTATCCATACAGCAATTGATTCTATAAGACATTCAAAAGGCACTGCCAGCATAATCATTGTTGCACAATGTACACGATTTTGTCTCATTTTCAAATGTTTTAACGTAAGACTTTAACAAAATTTAACTCCACGCCTGTTCATGCGGTATTCTTTCGTTGTCCCTCACTTTCCCTTTTCTCAGGACTCCGGCACTTCTTGGAGATCTGGGATTGGACTGAGGGACAGATTTCGCCCGACGGACGTAATAACCGACAAGGACCTACATAGAGCATGGCTGTATACCAAATGGACTTAACTGCAATCATCACCACAACCGTTGCCCAGTATGGAGAGCTGGACACGTCTTCGCCCTCCCGAAAATTATACATCTGAAAAATCCAGGGGGTAGAATGTATGAAACTTTTCTCACCTGAACACAACAAGACAACTAGTCATGATGTTTCCATCCTCCACCGGCGGCCGTAATTATGGCGGCCCCGAGCAAACTATCCGTCCAGCCAACAGAGGAAATTGGAAGCCATTTGACTGCGAATAAGCGAATATGAAACCAGTCGTCAAGCGGCTTTGCCAGTTATACGCCTGTGTTTAAGATGCTTTATGTCAGCGTTGCAGGACGTGGTGGTTTTCGCCTGGCAAGCCTTCTGCCTATAAAAATACAAATGTCTGTTTAACAACACTGTAACGTGGCGGATGTGACTCGCAACTGAATAAATTCATTGCCCGCAACTATATACTGGCAAGTCAACTAGACACATGTTTCAACTTTTCCCCACACATGCAAGTAGATGATACTATCCGACTACACGTACCGTTTCACTGCACCTATAGTGTCTTGACCGCTTACACTACGCACGATTGAACCCAAAGTATTTTGTGCTACACAGCTACCTGTAAACCTTGATCGTGCCTGATTTGGTGTGCCTCTATAAATTTGAGAATAAACTATTTATTTATTTTTTATTTAGAACCGTAAGCACAAGCCGCATCAAAAGCACAAGGAATATTTTCAGGAAGATATATATTAAACAGGGTAGGAGATAAGCCACAGCCTTGTTTCACACCAGAGACAACTGCAAAGTCCTCCGAGGTCTCTTAACTCAGCTGCACTCTCGCCCGCATACCACTGGGCAGACATCCAATTACACTTACAATCTTACGCAGGCAACCAAATTTACCCAACACCAGCCACAATGCCTTGCGGTTTCCGCAGCAAGTGCCCGGTGATATCAACCAAATGCGAGTACAATGGCTGGTGTCAATCGCTTCACTTCTCCCGCACCGGATGAGCCGCAAACACCATATCTATAATGTCACAACCTGAACCGAAACCATACTGCTCTTTCACCACGTCAGTTTCCACAACCTGACGAGGCGCTTGAGTAGGATTCGGGCAATCAGCTTGCCCACATAACTCAGCAAGTTGAAGTCACGATAATTCGTGAAACTTTGCTTGCCCTCTTTGCCCTTGTACAATGGTAGTACAAGGGTATTCTGGTATTTATATCCAAAATTACCGGGATTTGGTTGATGGGGCTGGATGTTCATTCATTTTTGGTCCGAATTATGGGCGCGGAGTAACTAACTTGGCACATAGCCACGATTTCCAACTTTTGAATCCGTGGCCATATGTATGCCGTGGGCGCAGCACGTAGGCTCAGTGGTGGAGGTTGTAAGCTAAATGTATAATTTTGAGAAAAATCGTGAGGTGCGCGCTCACGTTTGCCGACATGATGGTCGTTTACTGAACAGGCATGACTTACTGTTCATAAAGAAGAGACGACTGAAACCTACATCCGAGGAGTTTGGTGAAGTGTCGTATTAGTAGCATGGGAAGTACCGGGTTCTCCATGGTGGTCACATTCGCGCGTTGTCTTTTGTACCATCCTGCATGTTGCCGTTAGTTGAACGATACGGCGAAGTCGGTTTTTCGGATGCCTTGCCTCAGTTAACTCACGGCGGTTACGTGTTACTTCTAAACCTACCTTGATCTACTCCAGATTGCTGGTTCTACGGTCCCTTGGAGTAAAGAAAAAGAATGCCTGGAAAACCCGTGAGCTCTCTGATAGACAAAAAGCTGCAGTTTTCTCAGTACCGGAAACCAATCAGGCGTCTTTAGTTGTGAAGCCGTCTGAAGGTTGTGAGAAGCCAAATATTCCCACACGCACTACCTGTCAGTCAAAAGTGCCGGATATGTCGGCTCACCTCGCTAAGGCACGTTCTGACAGTGTGCTTGGGTCTGTTTAAAGCGAAAAACTGTCACGGGACCTTGCTGCCGTGTTCAAGAAGAAAATCATGCCAAGTCAGCCATAGAGTCTTTCGGGTTCTGGCTGTACGGCCTCCTGCCTTCTGACCTCTCTTGAACTTCGGAGTTCTAAATGATCTTGTCTCTGCAGACGCAATGCTCCGTCTCACCCGCCTCCAGAGCACTGCTGCTGATGATTCATCACTAGTATATCCGCTTTTATCTTTACCACTTCTATCCTGTTGACGCTCTGTTAACTTTCTGACATTTATAATACGGCTTTCTCAATGAGCCGAAATCCTCCTCTCATCTCCATGGTCTCCTGCTTTCCGAATACTGAGCCCATACTTTTGAACCATCGACTGGTCCAAAGGTCTGTTCGCAACATCTCGAGATTTTTGTAGGCTCTTCCACTTCCCCCTAAGTGTCTCCTTCACGATTACCTTCTTTCATTTGCGCAATCTGTCTGCCTTCCTTTATCCATTGGACGGATAACACTTTGGGCCTGGCTCCACTCTAGCCTCGTCTGACCAGTCTCCTACTTTCTGACTGTTTCCAGAAATCGGAGACGCACGTGTTCTAGGCTGTGCAGTCACAACACACCCTGTCCCTCAGCCTGAGAGCTTCGTTTGATATGCTAACGGGCTTTTTATATAGCCTCTGTAGTCCCGCAAATGCACTTCCTCGCGACATCCACTACTGTTATCCCCACTTTAATCTGACTGCCTAGCTTCAGTTTGCTGACTTATCCAGTCTCATCTAAACGCTCTTTTGCTTTCCGACCCCTCCCCAAACACTCCGGCTTCATCTTCAATCTTTCATTCTTTACTGATCCGTGTTCCGCTCGATTCTCGTCGTATTTCGCCACTTATGATATACGTGTATATGCGATATTTAGATAACAATTACATGCCTAGGGTACAATAGTTCAGGCATCGCCGCAATTGATTGACTGCATTTCCGATGCATTCCTTTCTTCTGTCTGTGTGGCTGTCTCTGTTCCTTTCCTTTTTCTCCCGAGTCTGTCACAGGTACGGCGACACGCACCCAAGGAATTGTCCTCCGTTTCGACAACAATACAAGGCACACAGTTCCTCTACCTGGACATGAGCGGAAAATTGTCAACTTTTTTACAACTTACTAACCGGACAAATCAATCAATATCTTGCACTGATATAATTCTTCCGCGGCATGAACCACGGAGCCCAATTTACCTAACAATACCTCTTCCACATATCTCTTGACTGGAGGACTTTCGACTACGGAAGGCACATTCTCCTGCCAACACAAAGCTTGAACAATCGGTCATTCTAAGCTCTTCAATCCGCTTTGCCCGCTCAAATGGCCGTGGTTTCCCATATCTCTAATAAATTTCACTACATACCCCGGGGGATCTGCGATTCTTTCTTCGGAACGTATCCTGTCCTCCAAGACTTCAACATATTCCAACGTATATTCTTCGAGACTTCACGTGGTTCTGCTGATGATCAACACATCATAATCAGAAAGAATGGTTAGTTCCTGACCTACCGATCTGGAACAGGAGAGGACCCAGGCACGCAATGGCCACTCGCATAGCGCATCAGTCAGCAGAAAAATGGGACGCAACTTGACTGCGAATAACGGAGCAAAAGAACGTTCAACAAGCAACATAGCCAGTTACGACTTGTCATTCAATGGATTGGCGGCAGTGTTTCAGGACGTGGTGGGTTGTCGCCTGGCAAGCTTTCTCCCTATAAAAAGCCACAAATGTCCGTTTAACAACACTGCAACGTGGCGAATGTGACTCGCCACCGAATAAAGTCACGGCCCATAACTTCACACTGGCAGCTCAATTAGAATCATCATACTGGATAGCTTGCTCTTCAATTATCTTCCAATGGATCACTCAGGATTATTTATCTATTATTACTCGAGGTATGACTGCGATATATGGCAGAGCGATTATGTCCAAACAAATGGATCCCGATCCCACTACAACCAAATCGTTCTTTCGCATGTTCACCATCGCACAGTTCCAAGCATGGACATTTAAACAATTTTCTACTGTCACTACAGTTCCCATAAAATGTCTGTACAGCTGTACATACCTGATCATGCCTCAATTGGCGTGCCTCGCATAGTCGAGAATAAATATTTATTTATTTATTTATGTGGACTCGATGATCCGAAAAAGCATAAGACATATACGACGCAGCGAAATACATACGCTGCCGTGGCTACGTCCTTTGAGGGCATAAGTGCAGTTCCATCACCAGTGGTAAAGTCACCCGCTCTGAGTGTCAAACCAGAGACACATGGGGTTAATACACACCGTCGCGATTATGCTTCCACTGATAGTAACGGCTGCGTCCACTACTGTCGTTCCTGCTGATGGCATGTTGGACGACCTTCAGAGGCTTAAATTGTACGCAACGAAGCTTCTTCTGGTTTTCTAGGCGTTACCAGCAGGTAGCTGTTTAGACTCGGGGAAGTCCAAGTTAATGAAACGGACCCTCGACTACGGCTACCTCTTATAGTACTCTCTACACCTGAGGAACACGATGCTCTCACGCGGTTAGCTTTTGAGCTGGAAGATACAAATATTGTGTCCAGCCGGACCTTCCACTGGCCGCTAGGCTGAAGCAAAAGGAGGCCAACAAGGACCTTAGAAGTAGGCCAGGGACCGATGAACAAGACCTCCAGTTAGTGGGTTTTCGGGTGGTCAGCTGGCGGTTCTTTCTGTCCTGCCACTGCCCAATCTGGTAGCACTTGACCAAGGCTTGGTCCAAAGGACACCTGCAGATAGTGCTAAGTAATGTGCGCAGCCTAAGGAATAAATGGGACTCATCTCTAGTTGCTCGCATTCCATGCAGCGCGGCTGTCACAGGACATCATGAATTATGAGGCGCATCTACCTGACTACGCGCTTTTTAGGTGGGATTGCTCCGCTTGTCAGCAGTGAGGAGGCGTTGCTCTTTATGTAAGCTTCAAACTTGACGTTTTGAAGCTTTGCTTATTTCTGTCGGAAAAAAAACGGTTGTAGTTCCGTCGGTTGTGAGTGGCACATCATTGGCTCTGGTTACAGTTGTGATTGTATACAGAAGCCCTGGGAGGGTATGTTAAAAGTTAGTTAACTTTGTTTGCTCCCAGTCCCCAAACGAGTAATTGGAGATGGGCAACAACAACCTCCCTGAGGTTTGCTGGACAGATGTTGCTGGCAACTCTGCGTCAGACACATTTGGCGCCGATATATTTGAACTTACTCACCAATTACTGTTGCAGCAGTCCGTTGACCTCCTCACTGGGTACATGAAGGTCCAAGTACCGTCTATCCTAGACCTTGTATTCGCTAAGTCACTCGATTTTGTTGGTGACATTACTTACGGACCTCCACTGGGTTCCAGTGATCATGTTTGTTTGCTCTTCAGTTGTACTCTGTCTAGACGCTACCACAGTACTGTTGAGTCTCGCCCGAACACATGGCGCGCAAAGTATCAAGCAATGAGAGCCAAGGATTTGGGCCCATTGCGAGACCTCAGGCAATGATACCGTCCAGGTTGCCAGGGATAAATTTAAGTGCTACTTCACAGAAGTCTTTGCTCCCTTCATCCCAGTCGCAAGGAGAAAGGAGTCACGAGCACAGCCGCCCTGGATAAATCCCACTGGCAAGCATATGCTCATGAAGCGGTCTAAAGGTTGGCGGACGTACCACGATGCTCCATCCACCGATATTTATGACAGGTACCGTAAGGCTAAAAGTAGGTGTAGTCAACACCTAAGGAATGCTCGGCTCAGTTTCGAGAAAGGGTTAGCAGACGAAACTTCAGAGCATCCAAAACGCTGTTGCGCCTGTGTCAAAAGGCACTGCGGTTTGAACATGTCAATTCCAGTGTCGATGAGTAATGACGGTACTCATGCGTATACGGACTATGATAAGGCCTGCGTACTTAGTGGACAAAATGAAGCAGCGTTTGTAAGGAAAACCGCTTTGACAGGCGTTGAGCTAGTTTGCAAGGTAACAGAGGGTGCGAGAATATCTGATTTTATTTTAGGGGAGACAGTTGGTAGGCTGATATAAGGGCTGAACCCTTTAAAGGCCTCTGGTCCTGGTTTAATTCATCCGAAAATGCTGCATGAGTTGGTTGCGGAACTAAGTGAACGGTTCGCTATCGTGTTACAGAAATCGATTGGCAGCTGTTTATTACTTTTCGAATAGACGGAAGCTGTCCGATGATAGTAGTCTGGCTGTAAATTGCGGGCCAGTTAGTCTGACGAGTGTAGTACTGAAACTCCTAGAGCAACTATTGAGATGTGCATTTCAGAGTCCTCAGAGTAGTTCGATCTACTTAGCAATGTACAACGCGCATTGCGACGGGGTTTCTTGTCTGACGAATCTATTGGTGGATCGCGAATTTTGGGCGGATGTAGTGGGTAACGGCCAAGCACTGTACGTGCTTTCCTTGGACATTTTGAAGGCATTTGACAAGGTACCCTGGTTGAGGTTTTCGCAGAAACTGACCTACGGGGTGGCTGGCCGCACTCTTCATTGGGTGACTCTCTTCTTGAATGGTGGACAACAGTGTGTACGGGTAGGCCAAAGCCTATCGTTTAGGCAGGCTGTCCTCAGTGGCGTGCTGCAGGGCTCGATTTTTGGGCTGCTGCTGTTCTCTATCTATGTGAATGACTTACCCGCAGAGCTTGAGGTAACTTCGCTGATATTTGGTAATGACCTGAAGCTGTGGAACATTGTCGATGTTCCTGGGGTTTCCGAAGCTGTTTGGTGAGCATTGGATAAGCTTTGGGCCTGGACTACCTTATGGTTACTGTACATAACACACACTGGCAAGCTGAACGACACCACATTTACAAATTTTGTGCATATACCTGCTCCCGTACGAACGCGTCTACATATTTGATTAGTGAGATGCCACTATTCTTACATATTTTGCCAGCGTTTCCTCATGCTTCGCTCACCTGACCTGCACTGTGTACACTAATTAATGGGACTAGTTCCTCAGCAACATGCTACACCTTAGTGATGTGATTCTTATCTCTATATCTCGCATTCTGCGGACATAGACTTCGTACAACGTCTGGGCTGTTTGGGCCCACACTACTGTCTTTAACTGTACTACACCTGCGCTTGTTCCTGCTAATCATGCTATCATGTACAGTATTGCAATATTCTGATCATGCCCAAAAGGCGTGCCTCGCTTTGTCGAGAATAAATATTTATTTATTTATTTATTTAAATCAAGCAAAGTGCTCCGTTCGTTGTATTGGATGATATATTTATATTGTCCCCCTGCAATGTACTTGGTCGGTGGGATCGACCTTCTCCGTGTATCTAGCCAGGTTGACATAGGCGTCGTACACACTTGGGTTTTACACTCCGGTGAAAACTGGAAGAAGGCCTCAAGCAGAACATTTCACACGCTGTGATTACTACGACGTTATTCCGGTGCCCTGACGGTTAGCAAGTTTATGTGACTGTTCTCGGCTTTCTTTCGGTCTTATAAGGAATACTGCGTCCAGCTTTGTCCACACAGCCTCGTCCGGAACAAAATGGAGCTAGAGAGAGTTTTACGGATGGGTTCTAGAGTTATCAAAGGAGTAAGGGGATGGGCGCACTCCGAGTGTCTACTTAGTTTTGGAACGTATTCAATGCAATACCGAAAGCTTAGAGGAGACCTATTCGTAACCTACCGTATCGTAACTGGGTAGGTTGGTCCAGATTTAGCTTGCCTATTCAGTTCCACTAGATTGACTGTGCTAAGCGGTCATTCTCTGAAGCTGGACAAACCGCGCTCCGATCGCATTAGGGCGGTACTACGGCTGTCAAGCTGTAACATCGAGCGCTGGAACAGGTTTCCGGAAAGAGTTAGCAAGGAATCCAGGGTTAGGAGTTTGAGCTGCAACTTGTAGTGCAACTGAAAACATGCTCTTTCAGTATCTTATAACATTGGATTTTATGGTTGTTTTAACCTTAGAAACGTCCATTTGTTTAACTGACTGCACATCCATGGTGACAAACCGTTTTGGTGAGTTCCAGCTTTATTGCGAGCCGACGGGACCCCTGCGCAAACTGACTATGACAAGGCTTGTATACTGAGTGATCAGGATACTGGGGTCTTTGCTCGGGAGACCTCTTTACCGCAGGTTGAATTGGTTTCAAGAGTTCCAGAAGATTCTTGCTTAGCTGCATTTAGCATAACGGAGACTCAGGTCTTCGAGCTACTGCAAGGCATTAATCCCTCTAAAGCTTCCGGTCCTGATTCAATTCATCCGAAGCTGTTGCATGAACTGGCCACTGAGCTGAGTGGTCCGCTCACGTGCGTATTTTCAATATCGCTGGACAGCTGCAGCCTACCTTCGGAATGGAAGGAGGCAATCATCTGTCCTATTTTTAAGGGCGGTGACAGCGCTCTACCCGCGAACTACCGGCCTGTCAGTTTGACAAGCGTAGTAGTCAAGTTGTTCGAGAATCTGATAAGGGATTCAGTGGAGAACCACCTGAATCGATTCAACCTTCTCAGTGTTGCACAACATGGATTCCGCAAAGGATTTTTATGTCAGACTAATTTACTTGTAGCTCGTGAAAGCTGGGCCGAAGCGGTAGACAGTGGCCACGCTGTAGACGTGCTATTCGTAGATTTTTCGAAAGCTTTTGACACTGTTCCACATCTTCGGCTCTCACTAAAGTTGAGATCTTACGGGATATCTGGTCGCGCCCTTCAATGGGTGTCTGCCTTCCTTGAGGGGAGGGAACAGTGCGTACGGGTGGGGCGTAGCCTTTCGCTCAGGCAAGCTGTCCTTAGTGGCGTTCCTCAGGGCTCGGTATTGGGGCCATTGTTGTTCGCGATCTAGGTAAATTACTTGCCGGGAGAGCTAGGGGTGTCCTCAATAATGTTTGCTGACGACCTTAAGTTCTGGAATATTGTGGATATCCCGGGGGGTCCTGAGGCAATTCAGCGTGCCTTGGATAGACTCTGGGAATGGTCTATCTTATGGTTGATGCCCATAAATAGGGCCAAGTGCTCTGTTCTCCGAATCGGAGCTGCTACTCCTCCCACCCGATATGTTCTCGGCGGTGGTGAACTCCCTGTTGTCACTCAGCAGGTTGATTTAGGAGTCCTACACGCATCAGCACTTCACTCTGGAGACAACTGGAAGAAGGCTGCTTGTCGAGGGTTTCGTATGATGTGGTTTATCCGCCGCTCTTTCGGAATCTTAACGGCCAAGTTGTTTGTGAAGCTATTTTCGGCATTCGTCCGACCCCACCTGGAATATTGTATTCAGGCTTGTCCACCATGTCTTAACCGAGACAAAATGGACTTTGAGAGGGTGTTACGAGTTGGCACTCGGTTAGTGCAGGGTCTACGGGGACAGACGTATCCTGAACGCTTGCTCAGTTTGGGTATGTACTCCATGCACTACCGAAGGATAAGAGGGGACCTGGTTCTCACTTATCGTATTTTGACAAGTAAGATTGGCCCGGACTTGTCAGGGCTTTTTAGTCCCGCTACGTTACCTAGTCTCTGCGGTCACCCACTGAAACTGCATAAACCACGGTCTGATAGGATTAGGACGGAAACTCGTCTATCGCGCCGAGTTATAGATCGCTGGAATTCTCTTCCAGATCACGTGGTTAGGGAACCTACGGTTAAGGGTTTTGCGCGCCAAATCGATGCTCTTGGGTGGCAACAGCAAACCTTTCCTTTTTCCTAGCTGACTCACCTTCATTTTTCAGTTCTTTTTTATTGACTCAAATATCTTGGTATTCCACTTGCTTAGCTCTTACCACTTTCTCTTTTGCCTCCTGCGTTTACTTTTTTCTCTTTCTTACTTCACGTAACCGACCCAGCAGGGACTGCTAGGGCAGGATACGTGGGCATTAATTGATTGGACAGGGTGGGATGCGGTCTTTGTTTTAGGTCCATCAGTATTTCAAAGTTCGCCAACTCCTGGTTCAACGACCCGCCGAAGAAGGAACACTCACGGGATTTATCCTATCGTTCCAGTCCCGCTTGAACTTGAACTTCCACGCTGAACGTTTCTCGCTCTCTCTGATTCGCTTCCTATTTTTATAGCCTGTACAATATACGTTGGGTTCAGTTGCCTGCGACTTCTATACTGTCGTATTTGACATGTCTTACGTGTCATTGCTTACCGACTAGTATCCCAGGCTCCGCCAAACAATTGGTGACCCCCTGTCAGGAACACGCCGCCCGCCATTTTGCGTTTTCATTCTGGTGAGCACGTTCCAGTGATTTTGTGACTCATTACTTGTGATCATATTGTTTTCTCACCTACCACGTTTTTATCTGCTTTTTGCAATGGATAATTTAGAGGATAAGCGGTCTCCATGCGCGGTTAACGCCGTTCAGCCTGTCATGGTCAACTCTGTTGCCTTAACCCCTCCCCCGTTTTGCAAGAATGATCCTTTATTATAGTTTTTGCACCTAGAATCCGTATTTTATATTCGTAAAATTTCTTCTGATTTCGCCATGTATAATCTGTTAATATCTTGCCTTCCTTATAGTATATCCTCGCAGGTGAGAGACATAATTCTTTGCCCCCTCTAGTAATGAAATACGAGACACTTAAACAGGCTATTATTCAGCGAATCACGCCTTCTGACAAGGTCCGTCTGCAGCAACTATTTAAAATAAAATAAAATAAAATAAAATGTTTATTCTCGACTGAGCGAGGCACGTCTGAACAGACATGATCATGTTAAGAGTACAAACTGTGATCAGTCAATGTACAATGGATCAATGAGATTGTCGCATAGATGGTTATATAAATGTATGTAAGTGTGTATGTGGGCGTGTTTAGCCGTGTTTATGAACTTCGTAAATGTATTCCAGTCTTTTTGATCGTGCTTGAACGTGTGGCCAGTGTTAAATTGGTGCTTGGTGGCTGTGGACTTGAAGCGGTCGTCCGGATAAGCAATGGGTGACTTTAGTTGGTGGCGAGTCACAACCGCCACGTCGCAGTGTTGTTAAGCGGACATTTGTGGCTTTTTATAGGGAGAGCGCTTGCCAGGCGGAAACCCACCACGTCCTGGAACACTGCCGCCGAACTATTTGCTGGAAGGGGTAAACCCAATCCACCCAGCTGGCACCACGAGGAGGTTGTTCGGCCAGCTAGGAGATAGGATGCCCTCAGCCTTGTTGCGCGAAATGCAACAGCTTATCGGCACGTCCAACATGGACGTAGGGATTCTCCGCGAGCTGTGGATGCAACACCTTCCTGCAAGCACTCAAGCTATCCTTGCAGTAGCAAGTGACTTGCCAATCACGGCAATTGCAGATCTAGCAGACCGCGTCATCGAACGGCACCAGCCAGAGACTGAAACCAAAGCACTTAAGCAGCTTTGCGCTGGCGCAACCACAGCGACAGGCGCGACTAGCCCTCCGTCGGCAATAGACGCATTATCATTGCAGATAGCGTCGCTTCAGCGCCAGATCAAAGAACTCACCTTAAAACGTAAGCACCGCAATCACTCTGGATCATTGCACCGACGCACAAAGCCTGATGCCTCAGGTCACTGCTTTTACCACTCGCGTTTCGGTAACAAAGCCCGTAAGTGCGCACAGCCTTGTAGCTACTCCGCTATAGATGATCCTCCAAGCCGGCCTGTAATGGCCACGAACGTCGGCAAAGCTCAAAGTCGTCTCATCTACGTTAGGGATTATGACTCCGATACCCAGTTCTTAGTTGATACCGGGGCGGAAGTCAGCGTCATTCCCCCTATGCCAGGTGAGCCTACCACTTCTCTGTCGACAAGCCTCAGTGCCGCCAATGGCACGCCAATAGCCACCTATGGTCATCGGTCACTTACCCTGGACCTAGGTCTTCGGCGTACGTTCCGCTGGGTATTCACTGTTGCTGCAGTCCCCTTTGCCATCATCGGCATTGACTTTCTCAGGCATTTCGACCTCTTGGTCGATGCGAAACGCCAGATGATAGTCGACACTGCAACAAAACTCAGCGTACGTGGCACCACCGCCGATGTGACATCTACATCCCCGGTCTATGCATTTCCCCAGACCTCGTCAGCCTACGCTAATCTCCTTTCTCAGTATCCCAAGCTCGTTCAGCCAATGAACGCAGCTTTGCCCGTGGCAGCTCAAGTCACACACCACATACGGACGAACGGCCCACCTGTGTCATGCCGTCCACGCCGCCTATCGCCTGAGAAACTAAAGGTAGCTAGGGCGGAGTTTGAGCACATGCTTGAACTTGGAATAATCCGTCCTTCCGATAGCCCTTGGTCCTCGCCCCTGCAGATGGTCCCCAAGAAATCTGGTGACTGGCGCCCTTGCGGTGATTACCGCGCACTCAATCGCCTAACGGTCCCAGATAGGTATCCCATCCCACACATGCAGGACCTTACCGCATGCCTCACAGGTAAGACGATCTTCAGCAAGATCGATCTGGTTCGCGCCTATCACCAGATACCTGTGGAAGACAATGACATTCCTAAAACAGCCGTCATTACTCCTTTCGGTTTGTTTGAATTTTAAGAATGCCATTTGGACTGTGCAACGCCGCACAAACCTTCCAACGCTTCATCCACGATGTTACTCGTGGCCTTGACTTCGCCTATTCCTACCTCGATGATATTTTAGTAGCCAGTTCATCGGAACAAGAGCACCTCGAGCACCTTCGAACTCTCTTCCAGCGCTTGACCCAACACGGTGTCACAGTCAACCCGACTAAGTGCGAACTCGGCAAATCAACGGTAGAATTCCTAGGCCACCTCGTTTCATCGTCTGGTATCGAAGTCCTTCCTGACAAGATCCAGGAAATCAAGGACTTCCCAGCTCCGACTTCCTTCAAGCACCTCCGTCGATTTTGCGGTTTGGTCAACTACTATCGACGCTTCATTCCGCGCTGCGCTCAGCTCATGCAGCCACTGACTGACTTACTCAGAGGAAATGAACGCAAGTTTGCTTTCCCTGACACAGCACAGGCAGCCTTCGCCGAGCTCAAGGACGCTATCTCCAACATAGCCCTCCTCGCTCATTCCGAATCGACTGCACCTCTTTCTATTACGACTGATGCCTCAGACGTAGCAGTAGGAGCCGTCCTCCAACAACACGTTGGTGGGCGCTGGCAACCCCTTGGGTTCTTCTCCAAGCGCCTGCAGCCAGCGGAATCCCGTTACAGCACGTTTGGCAGAGAACTGCTGGCCATTTACCTAGCGATACGTCACTTCCGGCACACGCTCGAAGGCCGCGCTTTCACGGTCTACACTGACCACAAGCCCCTTATATTTGCCTTCAACTCTGCTACCGACAAATACTCACCACGGGAAACAAGACACCTAGACTTTGTCACGCAGTTCACTGCTGACATACGTCATGTCTCAGGTGTCGACAATCCCGTCGCCGACGCTCTTTCACGCGTCAACCTCACTCTGCAGTCTTTGCCTACCGTCGGCCTTGCCGCCATGGCATCGGCTCAGGCTCAAGACGAAGATATACAGCGCACTCTGCAGTCCACTTCGCTGCATGTGCAACCTGTTCCTCTCCAAACCACGGAAGGAACCATTCTTTGTGACACTTCAACAGCTTGTCCTAGACCGCTCGTGCCCGTCTCCTTCAGACGCACAGTCTTGGACGCATTGCACTCAATATCACACACTGGTATCCGCGCATCTTTGAAACTGGTCACCGAACGTTTCGTTTGGCCACGCGTAAACAAAGATGTTCGTACCTGGGCTCGCGCCGGCCTTCAATGCCAGCGCTCCAAAGTACATCGTCACACCCGCAGTCCTCTTGGTTCATTCCCTGCCCCGGACTCTCGGTTCTCGCATGTACACTTAGACCTGGTAGGTCCATTGCCTCCGTCACGCGGATTTGTATACATTCTTACATGTGTCGACCGCTTCACCAGATGGCCAGAAGCTATCCCCGTAACAGGCTGCACAGCTGAGGCTGTTATCTGGGCCTTCTTCGACCGATGGGTCTCGCACTACGGATGCCCATCCACCATCACAACTGACCGCGGAACGCCTTTCGAATCTTCACAATTCGATACGTTCTGCAACTTCTTAGGTTGTCGCCGCATTCATACTACAGCCTATCACCCAGCAGCCAACGGGTTAGTTGAACGCTTCCATAGACAGCTTATAGTCCTCGCTCTGCGCCTCCTCCGACCCTAGCTGGAGCGAAAACATTTCGCTCGTACTCTTAGGCATTCGCAGCAGCATCAAAGCTGACTTGCAATGTGCACCAGCAGAGTTGGTTTACGGCACGACGCTCAAGTTACCAGGAGAATTCGTTTCACCTTCCGCATCGTCGGGCATGCCTCCGCCTAACTTTGCGTCCTCCCTAGCTCAACGCATGCGTTCACTACGCCCGACCCCGCCCCGTGAACAGACTAGAGATGTGCAAATGCACAGCGGACTCTCTACCTGCACTCACGTCTTCCTCCGCACCGACGCAGTGCGGCGCCCTCTCCAGCCTCCCTACACTGGCCCTTTCAGAGTTCTACAACGGACTCCGAAACATTTTACTATAGACCAGAATGGTCATCGAACAACGGTGTCCATCGACCGACTCAAAGTGGCTTTCTTTGCTGAGCCACTTGCAGCCCATCCTGATGCTCTCGCATAAGCACCCGCACCTGTGGTGACTTCCCGAGCACTGGATAACCCGGATCCCTCCGTACCCCTTGACCCGCAACCTATCCCGTCTCAACCCCAGGCAACCGACCGACGCGGTAGACAGGTCAAACGTCCGGTCCGTTTTTCTGATTTTGTAAGCGTTTGCTATTTCCATTAACACGCCTTTTTCGTCTTTAATGGTTATCCTGCGTCTCACCCACAAACGTTTTGCAAAATCGACAAAAAATACCCAAAACATTTTGAAAACTTAAAAAGCGTATTTGCTTTTATCATGCATGCCACGTTCCCTCTCCGGCGTCAAGCCACTTCCCAGACCCTTGTCAACCCCCTCTGAGTTCTACCTTCCAGAAACTCAACCGCCGGAACTGCCCAGGCAACCCTCGAGTGACTCGCCAACCGGCTCAACGCAACCCTGGAGTGACTCGCCAGCCGTCCTCACCCAAGGAACAGACAGTCGCCCTCGACGCAGACACCCACGAACGAATTGGTCCCTAAACGCCGCTTAGGCATTGCCGACGAGGACGCCGGATTTCTTCGTGGGACGAGGACGCCCGCATTCCTTCGTGGGACGAGGACCGTGGACTAAAGTGCGGTGGGGGGAGTGACACCTTCCAAGCGCACCGTCGGGTCTGCAGCAATGGCAAGGTCCTGTCGGCCTTTTGTCTGGACTAGCCAGTTTTTTTTGCAGTCCGACCAGCCCGCCCCGACGGCCCACTGATGATGCACTCTGGTCCACACGATCGTCATAAATAAAACTAACAAAAGCCTGGACCCAGCGAAATCTGCTACACCCCACTTTGGAAGCCATTCTCAAGCCCCTGCAAACATTCTCATCCACCCTCACCTTCCGTTCCCCCCACTAACAGCTCCATCGAAGGCCTCCATCCTTCAGCCTTCTAGGGGGAGGCCCTTGTAGTGCAACTGAAAACATGCTCTTTCAGTATCTTATAACATTGGATTTTATGGTTGTTTTAACCTTAGAAACGTCCATTTGTTTAACTGACTGCACATCCATGGTGACAAACCGTTTTGGTGAGTTCCACGCTGCACGTTTCTCGCTCTCTCTGATTCGCTTCCTATTTTTGTAGCCTGTACAATATACGTTGGGTTCAGTTGCCTCCGACTTCTATACTGTCGTATTTGACACGTCTTACGTGTCATTGCTTACCGACTAGTATCCCAGGCTCCGCCCAACAAACTTGACGCTCTTGGGTGGCAATACGAAACCTTTCCCTTTTCCTGTGTAACTCGCACCATCATACTTCGATTTTCTTTTCTCTACTTTTTTCCATGCGTTGGTATTATGTCCTTATTGCAAGTGCACTTCTTTATTCTCTACCTACCGTTTCGCTTCCTATCTTTTGCTTACTGCAATGGACTGCAACAACAAGGACTTCAAGGACAGGAACCTTGGGTAGTAACTGGGCCATAGTGCAATACGGCTGTTCCGTTTTAGATCCAACGAGAACGCTGAACACTTCAGCCATTCCTGGTTCAACGATCCGCTTAAGATGGAACACTCACGGACTTCTGCTAACGTTCCAGTTTCACTCGAAATTGAACTTGCACTTGAAGGTCATTTTAGGATGGTGAAATTAATAGGGTTGCGTTATCGTTCGTTTATAACTTGCTGTTCAATGAAACGTCCGCTAGCTACCGGCAGGCTATACAAGCGTGGTGTGTTATGGTACCAAGCGCAGATTCTCTGCAGACACTGGTAATGGATAACTGCTACGCAAAAGTTGGTGCCTTTAGGTTTGTTTATCCGGATGCGGCGGTAGTATTTTACCGCTTTTCAAGTTCTCCTTCATATTAGTAGGCGTTGTTCTCAGCTACTTGGAACGACTACGATTGTAAGAAGTTGGTTCCTTCTGTAGCTGCAGAATTTGGTGTACACTCGGGACTGGAAGCAGTTCTAAAGGTCTTTATGGCCATCCATTCAACGAATAACGAATGTCACCAATACTTGCGGAGAACACGGCAGCCAAGTGGTATCTTGGGCTGCGCAACAATAACGGTGTATTTGCATGTTTGATTGTGCGACGACCAACCGCGTGAAGTGTGAGAACCAGCTATTGATTTGACAGCTTAGCAAGAATTCTTCCCTGAAACTTGTTCAACATCATTATGGAACGTAGTACTGCGTGCGTGCAGCAGCCTACGCGCGTTTGGTAAGCATAGTATGACCTCGCAGGTTCCCACTGTGCATTTGTCCTCCCCTGCGCACCCCTGTTCTCGCCTGCTGTCATATGCATGTGCTCCTTTTTCGGAATTGGCCGCAACCCCCGACTGGCTTGGCTTTACCAGCCACGACGGTTGCAACTGTTGTTCACACATCCACGTTGGAATGCGAACTGTGTGTCTGCGCAGACTTGCAAGGCTCGGAAGTTCCGGCATGAGCAGAGGTACATCTTAAATGAACGAAATCTAACAGCGGCCAAATATTGACCAGGTATATGAAATCACTAACTGTCAAAATATTCCGTGCTACTTGCTGTGCAGGTCAAAATAACCACACAAATGCTGTTACGTGTAGAGGTTTATAGTCTATGATAAAGGTAGAATGCTGTCTGTCATATTTCACTATACTCCGAAATTGCGCCAAACTTTTTAACAGGGTACCGATGCAATCAGGTTGTGCAGCTTAATGCACCTGAGCGACATACATATGGACTTCTCTATGGTTTGCGCATTCATCTGGCGTGGATAATCAGTTTCATACGTGAGGACAATGGCCTCACATTAATCTGGCCTTGTTTCACCGATATCCCGATATTTTCTCCGTTACTACGTCACGGGACGAGAGTCAACCTGTTCACTAACCGCATAGTATACCTCACATAAGCCTGCTGCAACGGATATAGCAGGGGTACGTAGGTTGCGTGTATCTGGGCTGAAGTTACAGGTTGTTGTGGTGATAAATACGCACACAACTTAAATGTTTCATCGTTCACGGCAAACTGCTCGGTGGAAGAACTTGTCGCTGTTGCTATTCCTGTCAACGCAATCAAGGCAGCTGGTTTGCAGTGCGTGCCTTCACTGCCGCCACGAAATGTGCACGTATTTCGCGCACAGGAGCCTCAACGCTGTTATACAACCATACAGAATACATTCATTTGAGGCTCTATATTTATATATACACAGAAAATATTGCATGCAGTGTAGGTGTTGTATTGGTAGCGACCCGTCGTCCAGTCTCCAGATACTGCAACAGTGTCATAACACGACAGTGCTAGAGGGGTTCTGCCGCACTATCATCTGCAGTTCTCAGGTTTTATCACAGCAACGTAGCCACAGTCACGGGTGCTACTTGTATGAGGATAACTGCAACGGGTGTGCGAGGGAGGGCGTGTTCGCTTGCCGAATGTGACGGGCGGTACCTGTCCCCGCTAATCCCATAACAAAAGGGTTGAAACAAGATGGAGTGATTTGGGCTGCCTTAGCGGGATTGGAAAACATTGGCATGGTGCACAGGGTGTGGGGTAACAAAGGCGTGGTGTGAGGTGGGTACGGTAGTTGACCATTACTCGTGTTCAAGGCAGAAGCTGGAGCAGGAGTGAAAGTGCGGCGTGAATAGACAGCATAAGGGCGCGAATATGTTGGGTACGTGTTGGTTACTTTTGAAGCGATCGTCTAAAAGCGACGTGGAGCTAGCGAGTCGAGACAATAAATTATTTCCTTATAAAAAGTACAACGGACTCACACATAGAATCAGATATAAATAACTAATTCCCACTTCTTGATTTCGCACATACCGCAGAGGTTGTCCAGTTAACGATGTGAATCTGACGGTAGACTACGACTGCGTCTATTGTTGCGGAATAGGCAGTAGATGGCTTTAAACAAAGCGAGCAATGCACTAATCTAATATCACTACCCTAGAACTTATGGCCAACTGACACTCCGGTTGATGGAATGCCCAGTAATCATTGAGACAAAAATATACTGCGCCCTGGTTGGAGCGGTTACATGTGGCGCTCAGCCACCCAACTTGACACGTGCTAGTAGGTTTGCATACATCGTTGTTGCAGTAGGTGAGATTCACTTTCACTCAGGCAGTTTGAAAGCTGCTGCAGCCGGGTTTTATTCCCACAAAACATTTGGCGACTGCACACAATTAACCATACTTTGTTGTCACTGTAAGCTGAGGTATCGGGTGGTCTGTAAACACACTAACCTGGCTCCGTCGATCCCAGGATATCAGGCATTAGCCACACTAAGTCCATGAGTAAGGACACTTTTTTGGTTTGTACTTTTGATATAAATGGCGGCTCACCCTCCTTGTTCATGCACACCAGATTGCATGCCAAGCTGAGGTGAGTATACCTTCTCTTTATCGTAAGGAAAAAAACGTGTTCATAACAATTGTTGCGTCCGGCTCGGCGAGGAACGACAGTGGACGCGGGAGGTGCATTTTACTGTTTAGGGATTTAACATTTAAAAGCTTCGTTGAGGAGGAACAATTAGAGTCTACTAGCTTAACGGATGAGGTAGTGAGGCTACTAAGAGCTACTTGGCCATCTGCAGAAATTGCAGAAAGTGAGTGAAAGGCATTGTGGTATGTAGGTGCGCGTCGACGTGTTTGGTGCTAGGCTGAGCCTGGAGTGGCTCATCCCCACCTGGTTTAAAATACGTGCAAGTTTCGGGGTAGGAAACTGTGGATCGTTTGGCCTAGATATATGAACCGGCAGCATAATTTTGAAAAAGGTTGCAGTGTGTAATAACCTGGGTGCGCGTGAAGCTGAACGGATCTGTGTATATTGCCAAAGGAAACCGTAATACGCTGTGTCACGTAAGGTGTGTAAGGGAAGTTAGGTAGTTACCGAGAGGGAGCAGGAACACATGAACCATTTGGAGGCTAGTGAGAAACATGCATACAGGTGCGAGGGAGAATACCGGGGGTGTCGTAAACAAGAAGCAATGGCATGAGTCAATTAATGAAACGTTAACACCCTGCGTCGCACAAGGTTATCAAGTGTTGCTAAGTTGCTAGCAAGTGGGAGCAGGAGCACGATAACTATTGAGCGGGTAGTGGAAATACAATGCTGCGATGCCGCGTCATACAGTCCCTTTAATATTCCTAGCTTGCTTTAGATTGGAACCGGTGCCTACCGTGTTTTGCCGCATGTTGTCTAACTAAAATTGGTCAGGTTCCTGTTTGCACGATTGATCTACCGGTGTATTACTTTTGAGAAGTAGAGAGACGGGTTCCGAGCATCTTATTGTTAACGGTAGTCGGTTCCATGCGAACGCCTACTTGCATAGGAAAATGTTACCTCGTATATTGCATTTGCACACTTGTTAGAATGAAGGATTATGGTCTACCGAGCAGGGGATATTTATGATCCATGGTCGTTTGAGTGCTTACTGCTCACTGGTTGGAAGCAGCAAGTAGAAGTCCCTCTGTGTAGCTGCACCTGATGTCATTTAGAGACACACGCCCTTTACGTTGGGGCGCGCTCGAGCTATTTTGTAGCGGCAAACTGTTAGTCCAGGAATTTCTTAAATTCCATGGTTATCAGCGTTGGAGATTTTGAGATTTGAAACAAAAAACAAAGTTATCATTCTGCGGCGAACTCATAAAGGATTCCGCTGAAATTGTTTTCACTTTTATGGCAATTTAGTGTGGAGCGGGCGATAGCTGTTTCGTAAAAAACGCTGATCCTATTTCACTGCATTCCTGTCCAATTTCTTTGCATTGCAAAGCACTATGGAGCAGTATCCTAAAAGGGGACCTACACAGAGCTTGTAAATTGTGGCTTTAAAATCTGCCAAAGACATCATTCTACAGATGCGTCCGATTAATAAACTAGCACTTGCAGTGCTATATCTCACTGGTTCTTTAAAATTACATGACGATGAATAGCGTACTCAGAGTTCGCTTAACGCCGTGCAGTTGCCTAGTGGGTTACCATTCAAGGTCAGCGCGTTTTGGGATCTGTAGCATTTTTGGCACAGTACACCGTATTCATTCGGCGAAACTTCCCGCTTCGAGGTTTTGGTACAGCTATCCAGTGCGGTGTGGTCATTATGGACATCAGTGCGACCGTTAGATATATCCTACAGGTTGAGGGAGATAAATAAATAAATGGCTTATCCTCGACGGGGCGAGGCACGCCTGTGAAGATATGAACAGATGGGTACAATAGGACACTCGTATAGCAATGGTTCAGGAGTATTACTGAAAAATTTTGGAATGAAGAAGGTTTCCTAATTTTCACATAGACAAATGTCGTTAAGTCATGGCAACGAACTCGGAGATGAGGTTGGTGCGCGGAAAACTTATAGACAACTATGTCAACAAAACCAGCGTTAGGTAAGGTTTTGATATGCGGCCATATCCCTACATGTTAATTGTAATTCTTTCGTGTACTTATTTCTGGATGAAGAATCAGTGTGACACTCTAGCTATAGCTGGCGTAACACATGGGATCAGCGTGCAACTGGATGCTCGCTGATAGTGAAATGAATTGCCTTTTGGTGGTCACAGAGCCACATAGATACCAGACGGCACACAGCTGTGGCGCTGCATCGCGCCTAGTGATTAGGTGTTCCCAGGATGCTAGCAGACGATTGCCAAGTACGTCTATTAAAGAAAAACTTAAGCTCAATCTCCACGACACTTAACCGAAAAGCAAGAGGAATTCATGAAGAAAAGCATAATTAATCATTTCTGCACACGATTGCAGGGGCGCTGAGTCGCACAATGTGATTCAGCGCTCTAGGTTAGTTAGAAGATAGCAGCTATGCTTGACAACGTATTTGGATGCGGTTAGTGGGACTGGATAGCCGATGCTGGCGAAAAGAATAGACACTTAAATAAATAAATAATTTCTTCCCAAATACTTCGAGACACACCAAATCTGGCATGAACAAGAATTTACAAGCGACTGTTTCGCAACTGAGACGTTGCTCTGCATAAAGTGCGCTGTTCGCACTACATATACATATATGGCAGTTAATGTAATGGCTGCTGCACGGATCAGGAACGAAATCGTTCATTATGTGGCGAAAGTCTGAGATCATAAATGTGTAAAATCGTAACAAATATTGTGGAGACGTAAAGTAGAAGCAGGGTAGTGTCATTTTATTGTACATATCCTAAATATATTGAAATGATGTGAAATGTCGTTAGGATTAACTTGCCAGTGTTAGTTTGTGTGGTGGTGATAAAGCCATGTAGATAGCAGAAGCTATTAAACTAACGTACTATTACATACTGAGTGCTAAATTGATCCCGTATTGTTGTTAGATGAGGGCTGACGCACACTGAGTAAAGCAACGCTTCAGTAATACCTCTACGACCCTTAACAGAAAGGCAAAACACGAATTCATGGAGAACAGCGTAAGTGAGCATGGATGCAACCGATGCAAAGGCGTTGGTTTGAGCAACGGGATACGTTGGTCCTGGTTAACTAACAAATAGCAACCGCCTGACGGAGAAATAAGTAGCTCCAGTTCTGATGGAGTAAGGGAAGTTGTAGGTGGGACTTGATGTCCAATGATGACAACATGAATAGACATTTTGCTGATAATGTCATGTCGATGTCATGTCTTTCGTGTACTTTCCAGGAGTAAGGAAGTCTTTAGTGCACACGCTAGCCAAGACTCCAGAGGAAGAGCCTTCGATGTAGCCACAGCGGCATTCCCTACTGCTCAATGATCCTCGCATTCCCTAGGAACACAAAACTGTAACCCCAGCAGATTCAGCGCCACAAGCACCATCAGAATGGTCAGTTCACGGAACCCAGCCATGATTAAATTTCACGCTAATAGCAAGCTCGTTAGTAGTATGTATTAAAATGCATTTGTATATTTACATGTTCAAGGTTGTGGCGATAGCAACAGCTCTGATCGCTCAATTAACCAGAGTTTCTACACATTGTCTTAGTATCCAATCCTTTTATCCATTCCTGTAAGTTTATTTTTTGATAGGGCAAGTTTAGCTCATCTGTTGTCGATATTGTAATGCTGAATATATACCCGTTTTGCTACACAAAGCGTTATTTGACTTAACAGGAAAAAGGTGTTTTTTAACTGATGCGCCAGGAAGAACTTATCTAAAGTAGCTAAAACAGCATTTAAGCTGCTTTGCATGCGAAAAGTGCGCGGCCAACGGTAAGCTGACATTTTGTCTAACATTCACATGTTGTTGACCCATATACAACTCGGCGGATGACTTTCGTAGTGTCTTCGAAGGATAGCATGCAGTTAATTGAAGATTTCCGTTCTTGGCTCCAACGTGACCGTTACATCTGTGATACACCTTTCGAAGCCCTTGATATGGACATGATATCATGCTTTCCCAGCGATTATATGCGCCTGATGGGCCTTCGAGTTATGAAACGGACGCTGACGTTGTGGTGTTGTGTCTATTAAAGGAAAAATTCTTTTGCCATCCAAAGCCATCCATCGAATCAACATTCGCATAAGGCTGTGCTCTGCATGGTTGACTGCGGTATTTCTTAGAAAAGGTCGCATCCTTGAGGGTGTTGAAAGATGGTAAAACACTGGGCTCCGTCAGTACTTGTTATGCATTGGGCTAGTAGTGCTACAAGGCATCTTGCCGAAACACACGTACCACAATTTCATTAAGCTGTCCCTTGCGGCTTATGCGCATGGAAACAAGCTGTGATCTCACATGCTAAAGCTGGTTGACACAATAGTGGGTAGAATTAACAAGCAATGGTTTTGAAGCTCTGCCAGACAAACTCCAGGCACTGAAGGACTATACTGCTCCTAGTTCTTTCAAACAAGTAAGCCCATTCCTGTGCCTGACTAACCATTATCGACGGTTGATTTTTAACTGCGCGAGCATGGTTCAGCTAATGACTGGCTTGCTCCGCTGTGACCAACGGACATTCTAATTTCCAAACTAACCTAGTCTGTCTGCTGAGAAGCTAAAAGAAGCTGTCTCCAACGTAGCACTTCTCGTCCATCCAGCCACATCAGCTCCACGCTCTCTGACGACTGACGCACCAGACACGTCCGTCAGTGTAGTTCCTCAACAAACCGTCAACCATCAATGGGTATGTCTAGTTTTCTACCCGAAACGTTTAAAACTTGGGGAATCGCGTTACAGCATTTTCGGTAAGCAGCTACTCGCTATCTAACTAGGTAGCAGACATTTCCGTCACTATCTCGAAGGTCGGTAGTGTTACAGTCTTTACTGCTTACAAGCTAATGATCTACGCAATTAATGGCGCAATAGACGAGTGTTCTACGCGGGAAACTAGACACCTCTATTACGTTTCTCATTTTACGGCAGATTTACGAATGTCACAGGTGCTCTCAATCCGTCGCGGAAGCGCCTTCACGCATACAAAAGAGCAGCTTATCGCCTGGCACCAACGTCGACCTAGCCATCATGGCTGCTGCCCAACAAGCTAATCCCGACATAGACAAGCTACGAACGCAACAACTCGTTGAAACTGTGCGAATTTCCATTAGTTTTATCTGAGGACCATGCTTTGTAACACATCACAAGCTTTTCCCTGACCCGTAGTTACTAGTTTGATGCTTTGACCTGTGTTAAATGCTTCACATCCTGTCTAATCCCGGCGTACCAGCTTAACAGATGCTCGTAACCGAACGCATCTTTCAGCCTAACGTCAAGCGCGATGTCCGCCTTCGGGCACGCGCACGCTTAGTAGCAGCACGGCAAGTTATACAACACAACAAAAGTCCCCTTGGCGTCTTTCCCGCTCCAGACTCTCATTTCGAAAAGCTCTATGTCAACCTGGTCGGACCATTACCCCCATGCAAAAGCTACGGGTACTTCCTCAACAGTAGCGAGCGCTTCACCCATTGGCCAGAAGCAATTTTGATACCCCGCTGCTCATCTGAGACAGCTGCACAAGCCTCCCCATGGCATTGGGTAGCTCAATTCGGTCGCACAAGCGTAGAGATCACCAACAGAGGATCACAATTGGACGGATTCTTCAGCAAACTTCTTAACGTTCTTGGTTGTCAATAAAACGGAACCACCGCATACCAACCCACAGCTAGTGGGATGGTAGAACGGTTCCACCGGCAACGCGGAGCCTCATTCTGTGTCCAATCTAACACAACCTGTCACGAAGCACTTCCGCTCGTTTTCTTAGGTATAAAAACACGATTAAAGAGGATTTTCACGCCACTCCATCGTCGCTAGTCTTTGGATGCACACAACGCTTACCTGGTGAACTCGTCTCACCAAAAGCGCCGACAACCTTCGACTATGGCGACCACGCAGCTCGCCTATCTCATCACGTGCGATAGTTTCAGCATGTGCAACCCAGAGCAAAGAGCTTGCGTACCAAAGTGAACGAATTCTTAACTACTTGCACGCACGTATTCGTTCGCACTGTCAGCATACGCTGGCCACTCCATCCACCTTATTTTGGCCCGTACCGTGTGGTACGCAGAGCGACACGACGTTTAGCATGGACTACAATGGTCCGACTGAGAGGATCAATGTCGCTCAACTCTAGCCAGCATTCCTCGACGAGTCTGACGCTTCGGTGCAACAACCACCTTCACAGTTTGCCTCATCCCAGCAAGCACCGCAAACTATACCAGTGATTTCGCCCTAGCGGAAACACCAACCTCAACCGACAGCACTCCTACTCGCCCTACTATAAATCGACGTGGTAGGAAGCCTAGATCTCCAGTTCCTTGTTCTCATTTTGTTAGCAGTTGCTACGTTACGTGAAACAAACCCTAGCAATTTTCTTGCTCTTAACAAACATTTCCCAAAATCCACCAAATGACCAAAACCCATTGTAACTGCCAAAAAAGAGCAAAAGCTTATAAAATTTTGTACATGAACTTCTGCATATTTATGATAAAAGGTTTTCCAAGTTTTATCCCGGCCTTTCGAAAAATATAACCTTTATTTAATTATAATACGCAAAAGCAGTTTCGCAGGATTTTGCTTTGCAATATATTGTGCCTTGCTACGCATTTAAGCTGCCTTTGCAATTTGCTTTCTATATACACCGCCGGTTGGTTGCACCTTGGTTTCACTTTTCCCTGGGTCCACGCACGTCACCTGGAAGTGGAACGACCTTCCTTCTCAACCACCTATGTGAACTTAACAAACTGTCCCTCACACGGCTTTTTCCCGTTTCGACAACATAGGGTGGACACGGGTGGGAGCCCGCTGGGGTCCGACTGCATTATTCTTCCTCAGTAGCTGCAAATGGTTTCACAACCTGGTCTCAAAAAGGGTTGGCCCGCGGCGGACAGTCCTTACCTTATACCTTCACTTACTTATTCTGCGCTCCCTGTCGAAGTGGGCTGGTCACCTGCTGGTCTTTAAATTCTGCTTTTTGTCTTCCCACGCAATAGTTGCATCATAGCAAACTGATACTGAGTATTTTGCTCAATGGCGCAACGCTCTGTATCCCATGTAGATGGTAGCAACCAACCTATATGGCCATTGCTTTCGTAGAACCTTCAAAAGACACTTTCAGCACAATCATTCTTGCACATTGTACACCATTTGTTTCCACCCAATGTTATGCCAAAGGACTTAAACAACGTTCGTTTTCACGCCTGTTCTTTGCGGCCCTGTTTGTCTCTCACCACCCCTTTTCTCCGAGGTCCGGAACTTCCTTTGGATCTGGGATTGGACCTAGAAAAGGTTTTTGCCCGGGAAAGGACATAACCTACAAGGACCTACAAAGAACATGGCTGTACAACAAATGGGTACAAATGCACTCACTACCACGACCATTGTCCAGTAATGATGGCTGGATACGAGGCCTTCACACACCTAAAAAGTATACATAAACCTTAAAAATCCAGACCCAAGAAACTGACGCTTTGCGCACCTGGACACTCACAAAGATGGCTCTTCGTGAATGTCTCATCCCCCATGGGCCTTAGCTATTATGGCCGCACCGACCAAATATATCTGATCAGCTAACAGAGGAAACTTGAAGTCAATTGACTGTGGATAACCGAGGGTGAAATCAGTCGTCAAGCTGCTCTGCCAGTTTTACGTTAGTGTGAAAACGGATTTCTGACAGTGTTCCAGGAAATGGTGGGTTTTCGCCTGGCAAGCGTTCTCTCTATAAAAAGCCACAAATGTCCGCTTAACAAAACTGCGACGTGGCGGATGTGACACGCCACTGAATAAAGTCACTACCCACAAGTACATAATGGTAAGTCGATTAGGATCACAATTTAATATTTTCCTGACACGTTCAAGAATAACATACTCCCCGCCTACATGTACCGTTTTCACTACACATATACTGCCCAGACTGTTTACACTACGCACGCTAGAACCCAACGTGTCGTCATGCACTGACGACTTTATTCCTCACGATTACTCTTACAATTTCCAAAACCTTGTACAACTTTCGGTTTATTGCCGATTACATACATAGCAACGTGTTTGTTGCGAAACATAATTGTATGTAAATGTTGATCATGCCTAGTTTGGTGTGTCTCAACAAATTCGAGAATATACTACTTATGTATTTATTCATTTATAGATCGAGGGTCTGCTTACACAGTTACTTCTGGTGCAGATTTTAACAGTCTGGATATCATCGATTCGACTGTGTAAAATTCTAACTAAAATAAATTAACTAACTAAAATAAACTAACTTACCAACTAACTAAACTAACCAACTAAAATTTTAACTAGACGACAGGTGCGGTTTGTGGTTTAGAAAGTCTGAACTTAATAGCCCCGGAACAGCACGGGTTCCGCAGGGCTCACTGGTGCACCACGAATCTTCTCGCAGCCCTTGATTCCTGGACTGCAGAGGCAGACAATCATACTCCAACTGACGTGCTTTACGTAGATTTCTCAAAAGCATTCGACCGGGTCAATCACGCACTGCTGTTGAGTAAACTGCCGAGTTTGGGGATCGAGCAGCAAACAATCTGCTGGCTAAGTAACTACCTGTCTGGCCGCACCTACCGAGTTCGTGTAAACGGCGCACTCTCCAGCGCTCTGGCTGCAACGACCGGGGTGCCCCAGGGATCCATCCTCGGGCCCCTGCTGTTCAATTTGTTCATCAATGACCTCCCATCCTGTATCAGCAGCCACATACTGCTTTATGCGGACGACACTAAGATATGGCGACCTATCCGCAGGCCAAGTGATCAGGCACTTCTCCAGACAGATATCGATGCTGCTTATTCTTGGGCCTCGAAAAATTCGCTCCCGTTTAACATCGACAAGTGCAAAGTCATGCACATTGGGCAAGGTGTGGCTAATCCGTACAATATCGGCGGTGTGCATCTTAAAGCCACATCCCAGGAACGCGACCTGGGGACCATAATATCCGCCGACCTGAGCCCGAGCGCCAATGTAGCTACACTGGCGCGAAAGGCTAGCGTTCGCCTGGCCCTCCTTGGACGTGCACTAGGGTCTTTCCCTAGAGAGACATTTGTCCGTCTCTATAGCACTTTAGTACGTCCGCTGCTGGAGTACAACATACTTGTCCAGCCGCCGTACCTGAAGAAGGACGAGGCCATGCTGGAAACTGTACAGCGCAGAGCCACTAAGAGAGTGGACGGACTATCCCACTTCTCGTATGAGGAGCGTCTGGCGGCCTTTAACCTCTTCCCGTTGAAATATCGCAGGCTTCGTGGCGACCTTATCTTAGCTTATTCCGTCCTGACTAATCACAGGCACCCAAACGCAGGATTGCCGGTCCGCGCCTGTACAGATCATCTTCGAGGGCACTCACTCAAACTGGTGACTCGTAGCAGTCGCCTTCTGTGCCGAAGAAACAGTTTCAGTGCGCGTATTGGCTTCGCTTGGAACGCCCTCCCTGAAGTTGTTGTCTCAGCACCCAATACGGAGGCCTTCAAACAGCGTCTAGACGCTTGGCTCTTACCTCGGTGGTCTTCCACGTTGCCAAGATCTGGCCATTTGCCAAGCTAACACGCGGCGCTTCTATCATTTTGCTTCTATCCAACTTTGCCGAATTTACCTACCCCACTCTCTTGTTCCAGGTATCCACGTTCCCACAGTCAACTCGCTGAATACTTGTGCTGAACACCACTACTGCGACGAGACCCACAACATCTGGTACCTACCGACGAGATCAGGACCTTGCCGTAAGATCTCGAGGCAGAACCACCGAAAAGCTACGCTTATTCGTTCTGCGCAAACCCGTGAAACCCGTGAACTGGTTGCTGGGTTACAATGCTTGCCTTGAGCATCGCCATTCTTGCATGGTGCTCGTTTCGGTTGCATGCACGAATACTGTTTTTGATGTGCATCTTCCGTTTCCCTAGCTAGAGCGTCAACGGTATTAATTTTTAATGACTAGTTACCACGGAATATTTTACTGCACCAAAAAATGTTCCCCTTCAACCCGATCTGCCTTTTCGAATTGCTCTCCGGACTCCCGCTATAGGCAAATCGTCGAAGCCTTTCGATCTAGGACAAAGTATGACATGTCGAAACGTCTCGAGTAACAATAACGTTCGTTCAAGTCCACCTTGCGTTTAAGCGCGATTTTATCCCACTCTTTTTCTTGTCGAGTAAGCTTGGGACATTTGCGTTTCGGCCAACCACGTCGCACCTAATAAGTGCTGGTAATCTTGAGCCACCTTGAACCATTTCAGCTACAACCCAATATATAGTAGAGATAACGCCAATCCATATACTAGTTTCTTTCTCTGTTAAGCTGTAGTTGCTGGAAAAATGTGCCATTTATAACATTGAAACATAAGGTTCCTGCGCGAAATCATAAGTAACTTGCAACCGACTGCGAATGGTTCAGTTACTTTTCATCAAAACAAGCGCTTCAGTTTACTGCTTTGCGAGTTACTTTTTAATATATCCTATAATTAAGCGAAATATTACTTTCTTTATTTCCTCTGTTAGCTCACGGCTGTGGTGCTCAAGATCACCTAGTAATAGAAAACACTGAAAACATTTTAGTACAAAGTTTTTAGCACTTTATGCGGCACTATTGTCAGTCTTTCGCAACAGATTTTAGCCTCTTATTTACGGTTGTGGAAGATCGCTTTTAACCTTCTCATACCCCTACTGCTTTCATCGCTTACTTTTCTGTTCCATAAGCGTGCCATAAATCGTGTCATCTGAATGTACAGTAATACTACGGCGAAGTGAAATCAGTTACACCGATGTTGGCTAGCGAGCTCATGCCTCCCTTAATGAGCTAGGTATGTAAAGCCTCGTGTTTGGGATTCCAAGAAATAACACATAACCGCGATGAGATGGACTGCTCAAGAGTGCAAGAATATCAACGAAGGTCCGACGATGCTATACCTTGAAAACTCTCAAACTGTGGTAACGCACGCCCTGGCAGTAAAACGAAGTAACCTTACCGTTTGGTTTATTCATGCAAGGGCATGAAATGTTGTACGAAGTGCTCTGGACTCTTGCGAACACAGCTTCTGGCAGATGCCCATAAATATACGTCTTTAGTTGGTTTTATTATGTATATACTGGGATAATCTTTTAAAACATTTCGAGCCCTTCGATATACTGAACTCTTTCATACTGTCTTAGGTGACTCAGTATCTTCTTAAAATGGTACCCTGAGACCTTCTGACCGTGGGCTAATTATAAGTTGTCCTGAAGTCTCATGCATATATAAGCTTCCCTACTGGATCCCTAACAGTTTCGCGCAACTTGCCATATTTAACTAAATTAAGTAATTAATTAAATAAATTTATAAAGCAATAAATATATTTAATAAATAAGAAACAAAAGTAAAATGTCATAAATAACATAATATAAAAATAACTAAAATCTATTATCCATTACATTTTATATTTTCGAATATACACATATATAATATTATTAAATAAATAAATAAAATGGACACAAATAGACTATTCCGTTTGCACCCTAGCATAATGTGCGTATCTGCACGCCGCTCCGCTTTAGCCTCTTTTGCTCTGACGTACCTAACAACCTTAATGTATGTCTGCACTCCGCCCGTATGCTACCCTTTCATCAGTAATCCATGTTTATCTCCCTTCCAGCGAACAAACATAACACAAGTGGTCAGCGCACGGCCGCCCCTTAGCCTCTACCCTCTAGATGTTCATTTACCGCATACTCGTTGTAACATCTTCCACTTTCCCTCCTGCAAGCGTCTAGCCCTCGGACTAGCTTTGCTTGCCACTATACATCTTGGTACTATTACCTTAGGACCCTAACATTAATTGAACAGCTGCGCGCTACGGCGCTTTTAGATCATGTGTTGTGACTTCCTGAGCAACCTTAAGGTATCCTTACCTTTTGTCTGTTTGCTGTCCTTACTACATTTGACCTTCTTAGCTCTCTTCTGACAATCGTTCTCGGCCTGTCCCTCGCTATTCCTTTTCTCTGAGGTCGTAAACATCTGAGAGATCCGGAATTATACTGAGGAACTGCCTCCGTCTGGGATGAGACAAAGTAACAAAAGGGGACTTACCTGGACCGTGGCTCTACTTCCACACTAAACAACTGCACCCAACAACTCAACCACCGATGTCCGGTAGGAGTAGTTGGACACGAATCCTTCGCTCCCCGGCAAATGTACATAGTCAGAGAAGGTGAGACCCCATACCCTGGAAATTCTACTTACCTGCAAAATCATACTTTCTCCTCGACAGACCCCAACGTCCATGTTGGAATCTGACTGTGCCATTTGTCTGGCCAACATAGGAATCAATCGACTGCGAATAACTGAAGGAACTAATGCTTTATAACCAGCTTTGTCTGTTGCACATGACCGAGCATAGCAATGGACGACAGGGTTTCAGGAAGTGCTTGATTTTCGCCTGGCAAGCTTTCTCCTTATAAAAAGCTGCAAAAGTCCGTTTAGCAACACTGTGACGTGGCGGTGGTGACTCGCCACTGAATAACGTCACTGCCCACTGTTGCCCACTGGAGTATCGACTGGTGCTGTTTCTATATTCTACTGACACTTACGACAGAGTTACTCTTTCTTCACAAACTGTCCCTACTCTACCCACTGTGCTATTCTTACTTACTCTGCGCACAATTGAAACCATTTTATTGGCACTCCACTGATGACTTTGCCCCTCATGAGTGCTTCGAATGTTTCTGCAAATTGCTCAACTTTGGCCACAGCCAATTACGTGCGTTGTTACGCATCTGTTGTGCCACATAATTGCTTGTAACTTTTGATCATACATGAGTGGGTATGGCTCGCTGGATTCGAGAATGAAATACTTATTCATTTATTTATTTATCTGATCTGGTCAGCGCAAAACTGCCCTTTAGCCACTTACTTCTGGGTTTTCAGTTCTCCCTTACTCACTTCTACGTCTAAAATATTTGCTCATGTAGATGTCTATACCTCTCAACAGCTTTTCTCGGATCAAGCTACATTAGCACTATTCTCTATTCCTGGACCACGCGGCACAAACGCGTCGGAGAGTGGGCACAGTATGACCATTTTCGCCGTCCTATATTCAGGGACTTAACCGAAATGCTAACTCCTCGCACCTTGAAATGCTGTATGTACCCAAACGCGACGCATGTATGTCTGCTGCATCCGAGTAGGCATAAAAAATTCCCGAAATTTTTCCGGCTACACCGCTCAAGACCTTTTAGTTCACACGAAACTGCTTTACTATTCAAAACGACATCAGATAAAAGCTTCGTGTAAAAGGATGAAAATGCGCAGGAGTGAAAAGAGCAAGGCGCGTATCACGGTTATGCTGTGCGCTACCACACTTGGGGCGCACAAACCGGTCGCAATGATTTGAAAAATGCCAATACTTGAAGTTTAGAAATATCAACATGAAATACTACAGGCAATTGCAGCAGATGCTTGATACAGATGGTAGACATTTGTCTGACAGCTGTGTTTTCGGTTATGATGACGCCACAAGCCACACTAATCTGGAGCGTATTTTTTAAGAGGAAGCTTACACCTCGGAAACCATGCTACTACTCGCACCGTGTTCTCCACAATTGAACCGATTGCAGAGGTTTGGAGCAGCATTAAGGTCTACATAAAACAAGACATGTGGAAGAGATATAGCGTAATGCTCCAAGAAGATCCAGGTGGTGTTCTGAGCAAGCCAGTGTGCAAGAGGAAGTTTTATAGCAGGTTGTTGCGGGAGCAAGCGCTTTCA
Organism: Dicrocoelium dendriticum; assembly: GCA_944474145.2. Lineage (NCBI taxonomy): Eukaryota > Metazoa > Platyhelminthes > Trematoda > Plagiorchiida > Dicrocoeliidae > Dicrocoelium > Dicrocoelium dendriticum. The sequence goes on along the minus strand of OX104060.1, from coordinate 63,807,034 downwards.
AGACGCTGAGCCACTGTCAACAAATGGCGCATCATGTAAAGAAAAAGTATGCTGCTGTTTAACGCCTACTTAATTTATACCTATATAATGTTCTGAATCAGAAAATAATTGAACTCCACCCAAACTAGTCACGACTCGGAATAAGAACGCCATAATTGGAATTCGAATTTCGCGGGGGTGTATTCTACATCAAAAAGGTGAAAAGAATAACAATAAACAATCACTGAGTACTGTTTGTGAAATCATCACATCCTCCGCAGCTTGAATGCAGCCCCAGGTTTCTGTAATTCAACTGTGGTTGCTGTTGCAATCTGGCAGATCTTGTTTGAAGCTGATTTTGCTCAGAATACTCATGAGGATCTGAACCTGAATAGACATTAGGATTTTCAGTGCACACTGAATCGAATGACAACTGACCGGAATCCTTGTATCGTATCTGGTCAACATGCCGTCTGTGTACAGAACAATCATCGAGATCCAAAATTCTAACCACGCGGTTTCCAATGTTGTTAACAATGATACCAGATGAGGGGCGTAAATCATTGCCTCTGAAATAAGATACTTCAGCAGTCCCAAAGCCAAGCATGTTTGACCTCAATGGTCTGGATTTACAAAGTTTGGCAGGTGTATCTCCAGTAGAGGAATGCACGCAATTACGGTATTGAAGAAGGAAGTTATCAACACAACGATCAAGTTCATCAAAAGAAGTAGGAGCACAGGAGGTAATAGAACGTTTTAAGGTTGCACCAAAGTTTTCCGCTAGGCCATTAGAACATGAATGTCGTGGAGCGGTAAAACGGTTGCGACACCCAAGGCTCTGTAGCCAATTAGTAACCTCTGAAGCCGAAAAGTGCGAACCATTGTCACTTACCACAGCTAATGGGACTCCTTCTCTACTAAACACTTTTCTCAAGGCACGGACAGTAAAAGCTGAATTTGGTTTATCAGTCAGGAATACCTCCGGCCACTTTGAATAAGAATCCACCACCACAGGAGCATGGTACTTCTGCAGAAATGGTCCACAATAATCCATATGCCAGGGAGCGCATGTCATCGGCCATGGTGTCCACTTTTACGGTTGACGTAAAATTTTGTGTTTACAGTTCGGGCAATCAGAAGCAGTTCGTCGAATATCTGCATTTAATTCAGGTCACCAGCACAAGCATCGAGCTAAAGACTTCATCTTTTCAACACCAAGATGACCGGAATGTAAATCCGTTAGAATATCTGATCTCAAAGTCGGCGGGATAACAATGCGGTCATTTACACATAGTAATCCATCAGGTGTAACACACAATTCATCACGACGCACATAAACTTGTGGGAACTTCCGTTTGAGAGAAACAGACCAACCACGTTTGACAGCAGAAATCAATGACCCATAATACCTTCTATTATCATTGATAAGGGCAGAACGAGAGATTGGAAGCGGCTGGGTGAGTAGACAACTCATTTCAGAATCGGTTTCAAATATCGTTGCAGTACGTGATAAGTAGTCGACTTGAGGAATGAGCTTCGCACTTCTGTGCTCGACCACATAGTTATACGCACTAAGGGCAACACTCCACCTTTGGACCATGGCTGCTGAAGACTTAGCTAAAGAACTGGAAGGATTGTAAATGAACTTCAGAGCTTCATATTCTGTCACAATGGTAAATCTGAGGCCAAACAAGTATTTGTGAAGTCTAGTGACTGCCCAGTATAGAGCCAAAGCTTCTCGATGAGTCTGAGCATATCCTTTTTCAGCATTGCTTAGTCGACGGAAATACACAGAACGGGGTGTCCATTCTGCTCTAACACAGTCCCAATACCAGTGGGTGAAGCGTCTGTGAAAAGCACAGTAGGTAATTTAGGAGAAAAGGTGTGAAGAACACAACCAGATGCAAGAATTTTTAAAAGCTTCCGAAGAACATGTTTATGTCTGTCTAATCAAACAAAACTCTTGTCATTCAACAAGGTGAATAAAGGATCAGCAATGGATGCAAAACCAGGAATGAATTTGGAATAGTACTGTAAAGCGCCCATCAGTGATCGAAGCTCATGAACATTGGTGAGGGACTTCACATCAACCAATGGTTTTAGCCGATCAGGATCTGGTTTGAATCCTTCAGGTGTAACCTGATAACCAAGACAACTGATTTCATGGACACAAATTAAGCACTTCTTAGGATTGATATTCACATTAGCATCCTTGAAGCGAGTCAAAAGTGCCAGTAATCGGTAGTCATGTGTCGGTTTGTTAATAGCATGTACAAAAATATCGTCTTGATAGACCTCAACACCCTTCAGATCTTTCACAATGGAGTTCATCACATCATGGAATATAGCTGGCGACACATTAAGACCAAAGGGAAGAAATCTATAGCGATACAACCCAAAGGGTGTATTGATTGTGGTCAGTTCACTAGACTCATCAGTCAGTGGTATCTGTAGATATGCATCTTTTAAGTCTAGCCTCGAGAAAATCTTGGATCCGTGTAGACGCGCGAGAATAGAATCAGGTTCTTCCGTGACACAACTACGCTGCAGCAGCTTCGTATTAAGAGTGACACTGTAATCACCACAAACTCTCGGTGTCTGTCCATTCGGCGTTAACGGTGTGACAATAGGTATGGCCCATCGTGAACTTTGTACTGGGACGAGAATTCCTGATTCACAAAGAGACATAAGTACCTTTCGAACAGGTTCTCTAAGCCCAAATGTAAGTACACGTCGTTTACAGAAAACTGGATCACCGGCCACTTCCAACTTAACAGGCAGAATTCTCATTCCACCTGAGGTAACCGAACAATCGTGTAATAAATCGCGAATTTGGGTGTCAGTATCAGTATGTGTCAGAAAATTGACACTTATTTTAAGTGCCTGCATAACTTTAGGACAGAGTATGGACGGGCCTTGACGAATGACAACAAATTTACACTCGACAGGTTTCAAATGCCTATCTAGCACTGGTAAGGTACAACATCCTATCACCGGAATAATGTGACCAGTAATACCTTTAATAGTGATGAGTGTAGAATCAGGCTGAGCGTCAGGGTATAGATGATCGAGACTCGTTTTAGAAATAAGAGACTCTACGCTACCGGTGTCAACAATGAAACGATGTGACATACCATTTCCGAAACGTAAAGTGTTGTATAAATGGCCACTCGTATTCACAGCCAATGTCGGCAAAAGAAAATCGTCGGGCAAGTTCTTTGTGGAATCATCAACTTGTTTCACAACATTACAACGTCCGAATTGGCGACAAACACTACGAATATGTCCAACTTTCCCACAATGATGACATTTGGAATTCCGATGCGGGCCGGTGTACCGTGAATGCAACTTTCCACAAGAGACACATTGTCCAATCTTTCTATCAGCTTGACCACACTTTAAACTGTCTGAATTTCGCGGTGCATGAGATAGACTAATTCCGTGTGATTTGAAAGAGTTGATTTGCCACGGTTTTCTCTTCTCGGCATGAACTCGGCGACTGGCCGAGCCAAACAAGACTTGATGATCAACAGTCGTCTGGCTTCTTGTAATATCAGAAACATCCTGTTAATGCAAACAGAAGGATTTTACGTGATTGTAAGTCGGCGATGGAAGTGATAGGAGCTGACGATATAAATCGGGATTATTTATTCCATCAATTAGGCGATCTCTGAGGCATTCATCAAGTTTGTCTCCAGATGCACAAGATGATGCTTGAGATTGAAGTTGCAGAATAAAATCATGAATAGACTGATTAGGTTGACGGATCAGCAAGTTGAATTTTACTCTTTCGGCAACGGCGAAATTTTCCGGTAGTAAGTGAGATAAAAGGAGGTCCCGCAACTTGTCATATGATAATTTCGATGGCAGCGGTGGGTAAGCCAGATTTTTTAGAAACGTATGGGCCTCTCGTCCAATAACAGTTAAAAAGTGGGCAGATTTAAGATATTCGCGAAAGTCATCTTTTGTGAGCCACCATAACTCGAATCTCTCCATGTATTCTTGTAACTCCCGGGGGGATGCATTTACGTTTAGGAATTCGATGGTTGTATTCATTTGGAAATAAACGCTGACTGCGACGCCAATAATGATGTTCTGAATCGGAAAATAATTGAACTCCACCCAAACTAGTCACGACTCAGAATAAGAACACCAGAATTGGAATTCGAATTTCGCGGGGGTGTATTCTACATCAAAAAGGTGAAAAGAATAACAATAAAGAATCATTGAGAATTGTTTATACAATCATCACAACCTAGTGCAACATCACTGCTCAATTGCACGGTAACTGTGAGGTGCACAGTGGCACCCAGTTGCTAGTACTTCCAGTCCTGCGTGTTTCCCTCAGACATGGAGGTACTTCGAGTGAGTTACGATGACAGTTTTTTCCTGTTGCGTTAGTAACAGGTTGGGAATCAGTGGAATCAGCAGCTGAGGTCACATATGTAGGTAGTGTAGAAAGTCAGTGCGGTGGCTGCATGGATAGACTGACGACAAATGACCGCGAATAGGGCAACTGGATTCCCGGAATGAGTAGATTCAGTCCATCTGTTTATTCTGCGAATAAGTTGTGCGTACATCAGCTTGAGCGTTACCTGTCACACTTTAGCGTTGTCGGGCTCGTAAACATGACCTGCCTCATTCCGGTTGCACTTATGTCCGCATAGCCTACATGCCGTCATCCTGTCACCGTTAAAGCATGATACATTAGGGTAGCGCGTGATTTATGTAGATACTCAAACAGGTGAGGCAGAAGTAGCGGTACAACCACACATAACGGACAAGCTGTGAGTGATTAGCGGAAAAAAGTGGTATACCGACAGCATTTTTGGTCACAGCAGTCATTGGGATTACACTGCTGGGACGTTGCGCCCAGAGGGTATTCACAGAGCCGAGAGTCGTCCGTCGGTATACATGTAAGCGGGCTAGGCACGAAGTAAGAAACGTTTGAGGGACTAGTGAAAGTTCGCATTCAATGGTCCTAAAGCAATTGCAGGGGCGGTAAATGCTTCACCGGCTGCATTCAAAATGCAGACAGATTCAGCCGCTGGCAACTTTGACCTACACGGGAATCGATATGCAGCAATCGCGCACGGATGCAACAACATCCTAGCATGCGAGTAACACATCAGAATAGCCAATAAAGGTACCTGTAGCTAATCAACTCGCAGCAAGCCAACTGTCTGCAACCTCCCAGATAGATACACCTTAAACCCTGTGTAGGGCTCCTATTAAAGGCTTGAGCACTAACACAGGTTAACTGGACTTTAAGAGGACTTCACCTAGCGTCTAGGGTGTATACTTATCCATTGCTGTTGAACGCCAGCAGTCCATCCGATACAAATGCATTGTTTCTGAGCGACGCAATCTTCCCAAAGTCTACGGATTTCTAATGCACCGTCATTAAATCGGACATACGGCCGTGAAAGGCTCACAAACTCGATCCTGCATAGTCGCTTACCTAAGTGTTATATTTGCAGTTAACAGGACTTAGGGCCGTCAGGACAATGACCTTCACCGCACCGGACAGCGTATGGACCAGATCTCAAGTCACATAGAACGGAAAAGACAGCCGACTACAAAGGTTGCGGTGTGAGTATTTCGGACTGCAGGCGGCCTGATGGATATGAACCACAGCGGACCTTTGGGTGAGAGTGAAGTTAACGCTCAAACGTTTGGGAAAACCTTGTATATTTACAACACCAAATTGTCTATTGTGACATCTCCATCTTTGAAAACGCGTTCTCCAGACTCATAAGAATGAAGCGCTGTGTTCACCTGTAAAAGTTGGATAGATTTAGTAGGCCGCATGCCGCTACCAATGCCTCCGTCACGTGACTCTGCGGACGTCTCTGTGGGTTCAATAGGCCCCACAATATTTGGTAGTTCAGATGTGTCCAGAAGTAAATGAAACGGCAACTAGAAAGTAGAAGGGATTGTTTGATCGATCCGCCGTTTGCGGCGCTCATAAACGTGCCGCGTGACCTACAACGTTCCGACAGACACCACGTACAGCACATAGCATGTTCTTCATCGTGCCACTGCAGGTCGTCAGGTTTGGTGGTTTGGCCATGCATCCAACGCTACGCCGGCTCTCCTGGTAAATACATAAATAAATAAATGTGTATTCTCGACTAAGTGAGACACGCCTACGCAGGCATGATCATGTTAAGAGTACAAATGTGATCAGTTAATGTACAATGGATCAATGAGCTTGTTGCATATGTGTATATACGAATGTATGTAAGTTTGCACGTAAGCGTGTTTAGCTTTGTTTATGGGATTGGTAAATGTTTCCTGTCGTTTTGTTCGAAGATGTTTGAATGTGTCGCCAGTGCTAAATGGATGCTTGCTAGCTGTGGACTAGAAGCGATTGTCCGGATAAGCAATGGGTGACTTTAGTTAGTGGCGAGTCACAACCGCCATGTCACAGCGTTGTTAAACGGACTTTTGTGGCTTTTTATATGGCAAACGCTTTCCAGACGGAAACCCACCACGTCCTGGAAGACTGCCGCCGAACTATTTGCTGGAAGGGGGTAGACGCGAACCACCCAGCTGGCTCCACGAGGTTGTTCGGCCAGCCCGTTGTCTGTTCACGCCTGATGCCAGTAGCCGTTGTCTAACCTTAAGGAGTACTGCATCAATTGAAGGACGTGTCTCACACCTGAACATGGCTTTTGCTGGGGATCTACCGACTGGTAGATAGGGTTTGGTGTAGCCCACAGTACTTAACGAACAGCTGTATGAGCTACCATGCGGGACCATCCCCCGCAGCGTTAGGAGTAAAATTTGTTGGTATCCACGGATGTAACTGCTTGCATGTTGGACTGGGGATGCCCCGAAGGCGACCGGCAGTGCTTGGTCCAATTACCCTGGCACAAAGCACCAACGTCTTCTGAGATAAATTGCGAACAGTCATCTGAACCCGAGGTGTTTGGTGAACCGAACTATGCAAATAGCGGTTGTAATTTTCGTACCGTGGCCGCTATCGTAGTTGTGTTCATCAGGTATACGTACGGTCACTTGGTATACGCAGCAATCATAATTCAAAAATATGGCGTTGAGCAGGACCAGGGAAATCAAGGTGGATTATCTCCCATGGCTTAGATGCTGGCATCCAGAGTTGGCTTAATTTGCTTGGAAGTTCCGCTGCTGATGCACATATGCTGCATTTGAGGACACAACCATAGATAGCGTTGTCAATAAAAGGCCAATATACGTAACTTATGGCTGAAGCTTTCATCCGGGATATTCCAGGACAATGTAGGTGCAATTATCTTAATAACTTTGCCACTGAGGCTGTCCTAAAGAATGCTCTGCATAATTCGTTAAACACGCTAGTGTTGAGCTCCTCCAAGGTAGCTGAGCTGTTGACTTGAACTAAGCTGATGATATCGTCTTGCTGGGTGACGGTCCACAGGCCGTCCAACTCGCGACTGAAGCGACAAAATATGAGATGACCTTTTCCATCCAAGTGCACAGCTCTTTCCCAAGACTTTCAGATGCCTGTACCTGCACTCAATTTTGGTTGAGACATTGGAGGTTACGGCCGCGTCCTGCATACCTGGATAGTTGCATCACAGCCAATGGAGCTATTGGAGCCGAGATTTGCTCCCGTATATCAAGAGCTCGCCTCGGTTTCTCTAAGCTGAAGCACTTGTGCGCCGCCATCACATCGGTGTATACACCAAAAGACGGGTTTATTGTGCGATTGTCCGCGCTGTACTGTTGTACGGTGGCGAGACTTGGCCTGTTCGTACCGCTGACTTGCACCATCTCTCTGTCTTTGAGCACCATTGCTTGCGGTCGATTGCTCGTGTGTGGCCGGGGCACCATGTTATTGATATGGATGTTAGACAAAGTGGCTTGGGTGGAGGCAGCCATTCGCTGAAGGGACTGGTTCCGCTGCTTCAGCTGCCGTGCCTTGGACACGTACTGCTTATGCCCAGTCATCGTCTTCCGTGTTGTGCGTTCTTCGCGGTTGCTGGAGAGGCGCGGTGGACAACCTACAACATGGAGAAGCTACATGAAAAAGCAGACACGACGGTTGGCCACAGTCGATCCTTCTCGACTCCCTGGTTGGGATTTCTGAGAGACAAAGTGCCGTTGGTTGGAGACGCTGGAAGTCCAGGCTCAGGACCGACGTCAGTGGTGAGCGGCTATGCCTGCGTGTTACGGTGGTCCACCATCCCTTTCACAGTAAAACAAACAATTAAAAAACACACAAAACAGGAAGTGAAAACTGCCAAACAAGCTGCATGTTCTTGTTCTTCCTATTCGTATCCTGTTTACTTATTCCGACATGATTCTGCTGGCACAACATCTGTATAACAGCTTGTGTTCAATATACTATATACAGATATATATATGTCCGCAGGGACCTCGGACCAACTACGCGCTCACCAAATGTTGCACAATCGTCAACCAGTGTTAACGAGTCACGCCTAAAATAAAACTGTTTAACGTGTGTGCCAGTAATTCGGTGTGGCTACTTTGTGTTTAAAAAACCAATGAAGTTTTGCAAAGGTGGATGGAGTTCGGGTTCTCTTGAATGTTCACAGAAGTAATAGGGATGGCTCTGATAAAATTGCACAGAAGTGGTTTCACGTCCGATTCATGCGCAACTGACGAGATCACCTGAGCTTCTTCTATGCTCGGCTGTTTTGCGATAAGGTGAGACAACGCATCGGCGCAGCTGCAATCTGCTGTAGGCACCTAGGCTGTTGTAAATTTATATGTGAGCAATAGTGTCGCCCTGTGTTGGAGGCGATTCGCCCTATACACATGCTACGCTCCTTCAAGCCGAAAATGTTTAATAATGGTGTATGGTCGGTCTCCAAAACGAATTCTACCATCCAACATCCGATGACACCTCTCGACAGCAGCAGTTAAAGCTAGTGCCGCTTTCCCGATCTGTGAGTATTTTCCTTCAGACGGCGTTAAATTGGCTACATCGCGCATAAGCAACATAGATTCTGCCAGGACCCAGCTCGCAATACCTATCGACTGTTAAGGAGGGACAGTTGGACTGAAGCAGTAGATGTGGATGTAAGGTTTGATGTTGTCCATCTCGACGTCTCTAAAGTATGCGGTCGGTTGACCTGTTGCACGCTTCTAGCCAACCATCAGGGGTCCACCATTGGTAATCCCCTCTATGGTGTATTTAAAACTTCAGTTAACACACGCGTCTGGAATTAAAATTACGCGATCTAATATTAACTTCACTACACGAGCAAAATTGTATGCCACCAGGTTCTATATCGGAGAACCGATGTCCCAGATTTTCCGCTGGTTAATATTTCTCGTTCCTATAGTGCAACGTCAACACAGTAGAAAAGCACGGTTTCGCAGATTCCTCAGGAGACTAAATACAACACATACAAATAGCTACCATACACCGAGTAGAAAAGGTGTTAGGTCTAGAGTTGAAAATTGAAGTGACAATATGATATAATCACTTCAACCTGTTTTATTTACGGAGATGACATAGAGCCTCGGCAGTGGCTCATAGCTCCGGCAGACTGCATGTAGCTTCCAAATGGAAACAAGTTGCTCGGCTGTTTCACTGCTTTTGGTAGTCTTTCATTTTCTTTTGACGAAATTCAACTTAACACTTTGTGGAACCTGTTAATGCTAAGCTCCTTCTCCGCACAAAAGCTCTGGCCGTACTTCTTTTTCTTTAGAACCGTAGAGCTGTAGACCCCAAACTCCGATCTGTGTACCGGTAGCGATCCGTGGATCAAATCGCATCGGATCGCAAAAGAAACGTTTACTTATTTCGATATCAGTTATTGCAATGTCCTCACGGAATGGTGCGAAGTTCCATGGACGGGGGTTATTAGGAGCTTAGTAGCTGTGAGGGGCAATGGCACTGTAGCTTTGGTAGAGAGGGGCGCATTACTCTTCGCTCAGTTTACCGATAATTTCTCATAGGTAGTGGTGCATGATGTACTTGCATATTTGTTTTATGTTTGCGTCTTTTCATCCACATTTACTGGATGAATTTAACGATGTGTTCTTTTCATGGTGATAACCCGGTCACTTAAGCGTTCCAATGTAACATTCAACTTAGCATAAATGAGTACTAGAGTAATGGTGTTAGATAGTTTGAACAAAAGGCACAATAAAGAGATGGTAGAATAGCTTTCAACATCAAAGAAACATAACACTTCAACCACACAATACCATGTATTGACCTTGAATGAAGTATAGTTTGTGACGACAGGCTCTCAACTGGGGCAATGAACCCGGCAAAACTGCTTCGCCACTTGCAGCTCAAGCACCGTGGATTAAAAGACAAGGCACTGGAGTAGTTTGAAGGAAAGAAAAGGGAATACGAAATGTAGAAGAAATGGCTGACACCACATCCATATAGGAGGCTGCACTGACAGTCTTATAGTTGATGACTGACCGTATTTCTAAGGCTAGAAGGCCAATCTCTCTAGGTGAAGAATTGATCTAGACCTCCACTGAAGACATTTGCAATAAACATCTAGCACAGGCTGCTGTTAGAAAGATGGCACATGGGCCTTTGTCGGCCAACTCTATGGCTCGGCGAATCGAGGAATTAGCAGAAGACATTGGGACTCAATCGTTGGCGAAGATTTATACATCACCGTCGTACGCACACAAGGTTAACGAATCCACAGATATTAACAACGAGGCAATACTAATTGTCTAGCTGCGATATCTTTAACAGGAGGATGTGCATGGGGATTTGTTGTGTGCATTAGCTTTGCTTACCGACACTACAGGAGCAGAACTATTCAAGTCACTGGACGTTTATATTTCAGGACAACTAAAATGCTCCTTTAGTGTCGGCATATTCACAGAAGAAGTGGCTTCTGTGACAGCGATTGTCTGGTTTAACTGCTCACATTAGGGAGATTGCACCTGAGAGTGCATTTAGGAGATATTACTTCAGAGCAAAACATTGATAAGCCGGAAAATGTTACCGGAATTTAAAAGCCTATTGTTTGCTGTCGTTGAGGTTTGTAACCACATCAAAGCGCATGCCATGAACTCGCGCTTGTTTGAGCCGCTAGTTGAGGAGATGGACGCAAAGCGCAGATGCCTTCTATTGTGCGGAGAAATAAGATGGTTATCCAGGGTAAAATCGCTAACCATTGTATTTGCAATACGAGAGCGGTAGAAAAGGGTAAGCCCCGTAGCGACGTCAACGCTGGCAGCTCATTTCAGTGACATGGGTCGAAAAACTGGATAACCTGTGTAACAGATTCAACCTGCTCAACGAATTTAACCTACGATTCAGGGGAAAATTGCAACTGTTTTCATGGTTGCAGGCGAAGTAGCTGCATTTAAAGCGAAACTGTAGATGTGCGGACGGCGCTTAAACAGAGAACTTTTGGACATGTTTCAAACTTAATAGGGGCTTGTAAGAAAGACTGACACTACGCATCCGTTCTCCCAGTTGGTATAGGAGCACGTGCCTTTGCTTCTAAAAGAGTTTGGACGCCACCTCCTAACCACATAAGACCCACGCACTGGTAAGGAATGGACCCGCGGCGCATTTGTCAACAAACCATGCGAACCTAGTATTTCTCTACAAGAAGAGCAACAAAGAATGTCAAGGGCCAACACTATAACTTTTACCATCTAAGGATAAAGTTGCTAAGAATATTCAGCGGACGCTATGGAAGGCTGTGCGGCGATCCCATTTTAGCGTACCAACCACGTATGCTGCCACTTGCTGAAAGAGCTACAACACGCAGCTCAGGAGTAACTGCTTGAAACTAAAGGAAAGATATAGCCGTCAAGCGTCTCGATGTACTCACTTTCCTTTCGGGACTGCCGACCTTGGAACGCACTCGCATGCTCAGTTGTATCCCCTATCTTGGACGTTTTAACAAGAAACCATTGGACGTTGATATTAGCTCCCATCATTTTGTTACGTATACTACTCTATTGTGGATTACACCCATCGTGTTTTGCTACAGAATTAATGTATCAACTTGATGCAAGCGAGCGAGCATATTTTATTTTTCTCACGCGACATGTCAACGATCACTGCAACCCAGTGTGTTTCTTAACGTTTATATTGAACATTTTATTTCACACTGTTATTTACCAAAGTATTCATCTCGATAGACGATCGGTAGGTGACTCACACATACGGTGCAATCTGCCATGGCGACAACCTGTCTATGGCCAAAACCTGCCCCTGGCGACCAGTCAAAAACATCCCCTACAATTTTCTTATATATGCTCTTTTGTCTTAACCTGTCTATGACGTCCAATTGTTTAACGTAACCACGATAACCCTTTGGTGGTCCTTAGGCTTTCCAGCCCATGTTCACGGCGACCACTACTAGCATGGCTGGCCTAGATGGCGGGTAGTGGTGTCATAAAAATCTGCCCCGTATCGAACAGCCAGCTTGGACTTCGTTTCAAGATGTCATTATTGCTCCAGAGAGCACAAGATGTGCCCGGTACTGCTTCATTATCGCCAAGGCTCACGCGTTCGACGTCGCATTATTCGGTTCCCCATAAGCTTGTTAATACCCCCGCTGTAGTACTCGACAAGTTCACATTGCGCAACTCCCACAATACCAATGGTTTATTCTCACCCCAGTGGTCACACTGCTTTACACCAGAATTGGCGAGTGACGCCTCACTCCCCTTGGGGTTTTCACCCAATGTAACAAATGTATGTATGCTGCTTTGGGCTGGACAACAAACAAATCTGTTAGAGCCATGTTACGTAGCAAAAGAGTAGTGGTACTCTTCTCGCGCACTCTGGGAGTTGTTATACTCTTATGCATTCGCAAGTACTATGCTTATCACTTTCTGTGTGTATTTATTTACTGTGTAGCCAGCCGATTGTCAGAACTGAGCGGATACTGCCGACGTACTGCCTTACTGAATGTGCATGTACGTTTGATCGTTTTTTCGGGGGACAAAATGGCTAGTTCCATTGCAGCAAAGTCAAAGGCATTCACACTTAAAGAAATAGTATCAATGATTCGACGATGTTAAGGAGGAACAGTTGGCTAACATTAGCGCAAAATTTCAGAATAGGAAGAACACAAATACACGTACCATAAAGGAGAAAAGCCGTGACTGCCTGACGTTGTGTACCACCCACCAAGACAGAAAAGAAAGGATGGTAGAAACATGGGTAACGAAGATATGAATGCACCTTCTGGAAATAGTGCCAGTCAGCACTTATGGGAAAATCCGATTATCTGGACACGTGATTCAAGAAGGAGCATTACACTTCACAAGACTTGCAAAACACAGACTTTAGATCGTCAAACATTTGGCTACAGGCCTACATCAGTAGACGACCTAGTGTTTGCTAAGCAATCGGGCGAAAGCGGTGACACAGATAGGTGTGCTGCATCCGAGTAGGCGGAAAAATTGCCCGAAATATTTTCCAGCTACACAGCTCAAGACCTTCTTAATTCACATGAAACTAATTTGCTATGCAAAACGACGTCAGATAAAGGCTTTGTGTGAAAGGATAGAAATGCGCAGGTGGGAAAATAAGCAAGGCGCGTATCACAGTTACGCTGTACACTACCACACTGGAAGTGCGGGTAGCGGCTGCAGTGATTTAGAAATCAGCCACCACTCGAATTTTAGGAATATCAACATGAAATACTACCGGCAGTTTACAACGATAATAAAATGGCATGGATGACTGCAGCCATTTCCGAAGCTTTAACAGAAAAATACAGAAAAATGCAACATCATACGTGCTCTCGACAAGGCCGTTGCCCTCCTTAATCCCACCTACTTAATATCGAATTGCAGTCCCTGTCACCCAACGCAACTGTGTTACTTCAACCCTACGACCGGGGTGTCATTCGGGAGCTTAAATCGGTTTAGGAAAAAGCAGCTGCTCCATCTTTTAACGATCCTGGAGTCTCACAAAGATGTGTCCGGAACTGGTTTCATGAAACCAGTTAATTAATTAGACGTTGTGTCTTACGTAACTTCTACCTGGAAGGAGGGTCAGAACTTAAGCATCTCTGTTGTTTAAAGCGGGGTTTCTTTGTCATACAGAAATAGATTCTGAGAGAACAATGCAAACTTTACCTGAGACATTTGAGCAAATTGTGTCACCTTCAAACGCAATTGCTCTGGATACTACTTCAGAGGAATTGTTTGGATGCAAGCTGACTGACAGCCATCTGGTTCATTCTTATTTCCAACCATGTCACATAACAGAAGTAAATTGGGACCAGCCAATCACATCAATTTTAGCAGCTGAGGATGTAAATAATGACTCAGTCTACCAGCAGGAATAAGATTCTACAAATGTTCTGAAAACGTATACATTCACAGACTCACAGGGTGAGGTTGATATTTCGCGCTCCTACGAGATACATAGCGGGCACACTGTCATGCTTGCACTTCTTCTGGACGTAAGGGAAAAACTAAATTCCTTTCAGTTTCATTGCCAAGCAACAGAACACTATATTTGGCACTTTTTATCCTGGTGGATAGTGGGCATGATAATGAAAATCTGTGCATGCTATTTCAAAGGTTGTGAATTTCGACGATTTTCGGGTCAGTTTCTAAACTGTTGACCCACTATCTGTGAGATCCTCGCGTTATTAGTACTCATCTATCCCACATTATGCACCACTACTGAGCTTGCAACTGACGACGACCTTGATAATACATTCGTGACAATCCACTTACCCAGTATTTCGCAATTAAGGTCATAATTAATTACGAGCAGCTTGCCATTTCTGACAACCTAACTGTGTGAAACGGGGTTTTCTGCAATTTCAGCAGCCGATTAAAAGCAACCCAATTAACTGGACCTAGGCGGCACTCCCCATGCGTCATTACCTCCTATTTCCGCCACATGGAGCAATCTTGTTGAAAAGGAACACGCTCATGGTTTTCCGTAAATAAGCGTTCTAGTGAGTTAACATATTACATCACTTTGTAGCTATTTTTGGTTTAACTAGATTTTAGTTTCAAGGCGTGTTCAATCACAATTACATTAAAATTATTCACTCAAGCTATCTAAAATATAAACGTTCAACAAACCCCCGCAGCGAGCCGCGCTACAATGATCAAACTTCGACTATTTCACAGCGATACAAAAGTTGGGGACCGATGCCGTAGAGTGCACCGGCTAGCAATGCCCCCATATTGCTCGAGACCAGCTGCTTGTAGTGTAATCCCTTCGCCACCAAATATTACCTGTCTTCGTACTTGCAGTACACAGAGGAAATTAATATAATTCGCTGTTTAACACATCCTTTGATAGGAAATTACAAGGCTTCAATCAAACGGCTAGCGTATGCCTCCTTCATCCATCTGTTGGTGATTATACCACTCCACCCGGGAGCTGTCCAGTCTACTTCAAACAGATTTGACCTTTGTGGTTCGTATAGGAGCGAATTGTTTGGTATATGATTACCTTTTACCCCACGCTAAACTTAGACCTGTGGGTCCGTCACAAAAGTGATAGTTCATCGCAGAACGAAAGGAGGTACGTGCAGTGATTGGTATCCATTCTGCTGCGACGGAGGTCGTTCGGTTTCTTATGTTACGGACAACTTGCCTTCTAGGTCAAACGGCAGCTTCTACTGCGCCTTCAACTCTCCGACCGAACTAGCCTGAATACCAACCAAAAAAGGGCAACCTATCTGTGCCTCTTGTTTAGAGCACCTTTATAGTACCAAGCCAACATTGTGCACTGTTGTCCTGGGTGCATCACTTGCGCTTGGGCCGTAGACATCTCCTTTGCACACTTACGAAAACGACTTGACTACACTTCAGGCTCAAAACTGGTGCTCTGAGCGCAAGCGTTTCCTTTCTTGTTAGGGGCTGTGCGCGCTCCAATGGAGGTCTCAGACACCCCCCATTGTCCAGCGAGGGCGCGCGGCACACTATGCACCTGCTGAGCTCCGTTTAGTAAAGTCTCAATTGTCGCCCATTTGAGTTGGACCACTCTAGTCTCGCCCAAATGTCACATTTTTCCTACCCACCTCCGAAAGCGTGGGTATTCTGCGCGTAACTGCGTTCAGTCTCTAAGCTATACCGAATTCTATTGGCTCGTAGCCTCTGCCCACACAGTGGTACGTGGATGCAAGTGCGATGATTATCGGATTATAGCCCTTGCATTAGGGGGAAGCTGCTGCAACAAGAATGATGGGTTATGCACAAAGTATGTAAGCGATTGCGTTAAGGATGTTAGCAAGTGAGAAATAGTATACCTGAGGTCATGTAAATGTTGTAAAACCAAAAGCGTCGGCCGATAACTAGAAGGCTTGACCTGGAGATCATGAAGCTCCGGAGCGCTGAGTGTGGGGGAGACAAGTAGCTTTCTTATTGAGAAATCGGGGCCTGCTTGACAACCCACAAGAATCGAACCGATTATACAGACCGTCACACTGGAATAGGACGACATCTCTTAGCTACACTATCTTCGCGCATAGTAAAGGCAATTAGCTGCACGTTGACAGTCAAAGTACCCAAATTCAACCAAAGAATGGCTAGCTTGTCCGCTGTCCGGAGTCAACACACTCTTGCTCCTCCGAATAATCTATCATGCGAGCGGCTTACACCACATTTCTCGCCTATTACGGACACGCCTATCCTACTCACGACAGAAATAACCCAGGTGGAAATGTTACTGTATTCGGACTCCGTAGATAACAATGTAACGTTTAGTACCATCGTGTTCAACGTTCCTGACAATATTTCCTTAGGGACGTTCAGTCGAATGATGATTGAAATCCATAGAGTCGCAGAAAACTTCCTAAAGTTTAAGCGAATGAGCAAATGAATAAGTCAACTTGCAGCTAAATTGCTAAAGCGAAATCAATTCTGTGCACTATTAAGACAAATTGTGAGTGGCAGCGGAAAGCTACTATGTTGAGTAATTTATACTTATGGTCACTGAAACGAAGGCAGTTACGTAAGCCTACAACATTTTAAACGGCTTACTAGAACGGCAAACCCAATTTCGATTTGCGATTGTCCACCATACCCGACATTCAGGACGAGGTGCTACGTAGCCACTTGAACAATGTCGTGTATCACCTAGAGCAAAAGGTCCCAGAGAAGGGACAACGCCGAGAAGCTCATCCGAACTGGTTAGGTGGTCTACATCTAAGGTGAACCAAACGAGATCGGCTGCCACCTTAAAAGGCTAGTGGCCGCCGGGTTCCGATGGGACAAAGGGGTGTGCAGCATCTTTATCTTTAACGTTCTTGCTGAGAATATTGGTGAATGTGTTTAAGTGCGCGATAGCTGCATTCAGCGGAATTGCAGAAAATTCGTTTCAGCTACAACAGTTGTACAAACGATACCCCAAACACCCGACTCAATTCAACTGAGTACTGATGACAAAGCAGTATTACGATTAGTAGGATCCGATTGAGAAGCACTGCGTTACACAGCTAAGTCAAAGCAGCTGTATTTTGGACCGACGAAACGTGATGAAACGAAACCTGCCCCAACTGATAGCAAATGGACCTCACGTATCCACCCAGTAGATAAACACCAGAGACCAGAACCCCTAGTAATAGTATAGCCGCACTTTATCAACCCCGTGCATGCCAAAACTGCAACCAATCTAACCCCTAGCAGCTCAATGGAACCAAGTTCAGGTTTGGGCACTGGATAGTACACTGTGTTGGTGTTAAACGTTACAGATGCCATCTTGGTGGTTGAGTTCAAACAATCATTAATCCCCCTCAACGGTACTGCAGCTAACTGTGTAGGGTTTGAGAGGATCACCAAATGTTTCATTATATTAGCGGCTCCAACCCAGGTCAATGTTAAAGAGGAAGTTGATCTGAACAGACTTATAACAAACGGCGATCAACTACACAACGAAACACGCTTAACCAGCTGTATATGAAACTGACAAAACGCGGCATGCTAACATCTGGCTTAATCAATGGGAAAGTGAGCAGACGTTCACTGAATATAAACAATGCATCCAAGGTTTGCACCCTAGCCGGTAACGCCTCATGTGGCCATCAACAGAATGCACAACCTCTGAGTTCAGTATGATGGCTTCAACCACCGTAGGACGCAAACGGATCAGACGTTTAGGCCAAACAACCCAGTTGGTACAACCCCACCGCAAGTGTCTTTTTTATATCAGGTGGGGCTAATCCGGGACCAGTTCATCCCGACGCCCACCGAGACATTACTAAGCAACCCGCTCCTAAGCCTTCCCACCCAGTTCCTGCATCCTCTCCAGATTGCGGAGTAGCAATCAGTGACTTCTGCGCGTCATCTGTAAGACTAAGAGACCCCAAAAGTTTCTTCTCACTCATACTTAACAATGCCTGCTCACTTAGTAATAAGCTGCACGTTTACGTCCATTCGCCATCCTTACCGCATCAAACGCAACTTTTGTTACTGAAACGTAGTACACACCAAGCAATATCGATGATTCCAACACACTTCCTGTATATCGGCTGTGTATACAATCTTGAATACATAAACGAATTGAAAAAGTGCTACCTACCTAAAACAACCTTACCCAGCAAGAACGGAAAGCATTACCACTGCAGTGATCATGGACTCCGTATGAACGACGGCCCATAGCGTGGGTTACACATTATTACTAGGATGTGTTTATAACTAAACAAATAAATAAATAAAATGTGTATTCTCGACTAAGCAAGGCACGCCTGCGCAGGCATAATCATGTTAAGAGTACAAAATGTGATCAGGTAATGTACAAGGGAACCATGGAATTGTTGCATATGTTTATACATGAATGTATGTGAGTTTGCATGTAGGCGTGTTTAGCTTAGTTTATGGGATTGGTAAATGTTTCCTATCATTTTGCTTGAAGACCTTTGAAGGTGTCGCCAGTGCTAAATGGTTGCTTGCTAGCTGTGGACTTGAAGCGATTGTCCGGATAAGCAATGGGTGGGCGTTGTTAAACGGACTTTTGTGGCTTTTTATAGGGAGAACGCTTGCCAGACGGAAACCCACCACGTCCTGGAAGACTGCCGCCGAACTATTTGCTGGAAGGGGGTAGACCCGAACCACCCAGCTGGCACCACGAGGAGGTTGTTCGGCCAGCCATCCCCTGACGCATCACAAGTGAGTAATAATGCACTCATGGCAACTTTCGAGCATGCATGAAGTCATCACTGTAAGTACAAAATTATCGCAGGCGTTTTCAACTTGTCTTGCCTGGAATGGTTCCCACCCACGGCTCCAACAAAGTATTCAAGTTTACTTGCTTGCAACAATCTGGGCGGTTGGGAGCAACACGTTCCCGCCCCTACTATGGAGCCTATATAAGACATAGTATTTACTATAAGCATCCCAAAACTTAGCGTATCAGTAGGCCAGGGGTTCCATGGAAGCAAGAATGTAGTAGTATACGGCTCGTTGTAGTTAAAATGTAATTTCACTAATCGTGCTGGACCAGATGCAATTCAGTTAAACCGCCAGGTGAATTCCATAAATAAGCTACCTTTTGCTCTACTTACTAGGTTAAGAAATTTGGGTGAATTATTTTTATCCGACTTCCTAGAGCAACCTGCTGAAATATTTTATAGGAAAATTAATTTATGTCTAAACTGCATGACTCCATTTTCCAGTTTAAAAAGCAGCCCAGCAAAAAGTGCCAGCCAAACAACTTTGCTCACACGGATGCGTTAGCTACGGCTCTCCTATTGTAGGAGGTTCAACTTCGCCTGTACCTTGAGGGCAAACAAAATCGCTATTGCGTTGTCCGCCGGCTTTGCGCAAAAGCATAATGGTCAACAAAGGGCAGCCAGGCATGTTGCTATTGGGGTCAAGCAGCAGCTGCCTGCTGCGGTTAAGCACCTCTTACAAAGTGCCAAAGGTATCCCACATACTGATGGGCTCTAATGAAACTTCCAATGATCCACTTGTTATATATGAGGTATTTGTTGTAAAGCTGCCTTAGTACTGCTGCACTGCTGCTGTTCTGCGCCTCCGAGACTACGACCGCTTGATTGCTCAGTCACCCGCCCAACCAACCGACTGGATACAGATGGCCAAGGCCACGTAAACAGGGAGTCTATTCTACACGATAAGTCAGTTCTATTTATTGGTGAACGAAATCTACTAATTTTGGAAGCGTTTGGCCCAGCCAATGTGGCTTAAATCCGTCCCAAGGATTTTCCCTATTTGGCAGAATGGTTCACCTTCGTTGAATCGGGCTTGTATTTGCTGGCCAATCATCTTGCACCCGATTCCCAAACGTGGCAAAACAGTCGAAGATCTTTCCACGCCGTGCTGGTGACCTACGCATGCAACAGACAGCTCACGTGCTCCGCGGTAAGTCTGTGGGCGGCCTCCTATCTGGACATTGGCTCCGCTTGCCTCTCTATTGGTATTCAACTCCGAGTTTAACGAGGTTCAGTTTAGAAACAGGCCCAGTCAGCGATGAGCTGCAAATGACTGCTAGACAGTCACTCCGCTCGGTACATTTTGACATCCAAATTATCCGCTCTACGACTTCGAACATTAAGCCCTCTTCAAACCTTGGTGCAGATGGCATCCCGCTCAGTCTAATTAAGTGCCGTGGGTAAGGACATTCCCATATTTTTTCTGAAACTTTTTACAATCTCCATGCAGTATGTTGCTTATCCTGTGATTGGAAACACTCTATAGTCATGCTGCGTTACATAGTTGGCTCGTTACGGGAAGTTGCCAAGTTCCGTTTGATAAACCGGACATTACTCATCTCGAGAGCAATGAAAAAACTGTTAAAAGAAATCTCATGGTTTTCTTGTATGAAAGAAACCACGTGAACAAGTCACACCATGGATTTCTGAGTGCTCGATCCTGCGCCATCTGCTAGTCGGATTTCCTTAACGTGGGCACCGAATCGATGGACTCATATCAGGCAAAACGCACTCTCTACCACGATTTGCCAAAAGTATTCGACAGAGTTCCACATAAGCACTTACTACACCAGGACAAGACTTATAGCATGGAGAGTCCTCTGTTGGACTGATTGAGATCATACCTAACAGGACGCACACAGGCAGTGAAAATATCAAATGTCGAATCCTCCCGGGCCACTGTCTCCAGCGGTGGCATACAGGGAAGCGTTTAAAGTCCAACACCCTTTCTTATGTACATAAATGATATCTTCAACAGCGTACAGCACGGTCGCTTATTTCTAATCGCTGATGATAGCAAAATCGTCTACATCTTCCCTAGGTACAAGCACATACGCACCTGACAGAATACGAGAAGACTTAAGGGCCCTAGAGTCATGGCGTCGAAAATGGCAAATGACTTTCTCCACTGAAAAATCGGGTGCCATGACGTACAAACGCTTAGTACCCGATGGGGCGCTCACCATTTATGACATTTTTATTAAGCTTCATACATTAGCGAAATACCAGAGCATGCGTTACCCCATGCGTCCCAACTTTTCTGAGCAAGCGCACTTTTAAGTCGCAAAGGCTCGACGACTAAACTTCCACCTAAGCCACCACATAAACATTGTCGAAGCACGTCTAGAACTTTACCGACGTCACGTTTGCTTGATCTTGCAGTACTGTGCTTTTATATGTAGCAGTTTGCTTGAAAAAGCCCAACGTCGGTTAACAAAACGGCTCGCCCCACAATGTCATGCATTTAGTTACAGCCAGCCATGTGGTCAGCTCAAACACCAACTTCTGTAGCTGCGACGTATTGTCCTTAACGTATGCTATCTGCGCAAGATAATACACAACTTGGTGCCTAGTGCCAAATCCAGCCTTAATTTGAGAAACGGAAGAGACGACGATATCGAACATCCAAGAATGGAGCAGCAAAAGTACAAGCACATACTACACAGCTACATACGCACACACAATTAACTAATTACATACCCCTTACCCAAACATACACTGTTGTGGTAAACATATCGGATTTTTGCACATTCTTGAGCACGCATTTTTATGTCAAAATGATCACGCCCGTAAAGGCGTGCCTCGCCTTGTCGAGAATTAAAGCATTATTTTATTTTATTTTAACCTCAAAACAGGAGTAGTATTATTACTCCGCTGAAAGCGAGTAAGCAACTACGCTCTCGTTTCTTATTAGTTGCGTATCTAAATAGTTGGAACAAGCTATCAACAGGGCTGCGAGAAATGCAGAATCCGCAGGCTTTCAAGATGGAGGTACAAAAGTTCCTGCGCCTGGATAATGCAAAACGGCTGTTTATCGGTTGTGACTCGGACGATCGGTTTATGAAATTCGGCCGGATGGAGCATGAAGAACCCCAGTGCACCCAGTTGTACATCGTGCGCTATCAACTTGAAGCAACAGATGCATTGGTGCGAGGCATTTGTGTCATCCATAGTTTCATATCTTTCCTGCCTGGATCAATAAGTCTGGTAAAACAGTATATGATTTAATTCACATACGGTATGGAGGAACCGATAAAGGAGAATACTCAGTCAGTCAGGTTTGCATCACATATAAAATATCCTGATGCGCCTTAGCGTCAGACAACTTACATCGCGAAGTATGTCGAAGTGTAGGTGTACGTAGATTCCGATCGTGTAATAAGCGGGCAGCGATGCGCACAATCACAACAATCAAGCAGCAACGAAAGGAGAACCACGGAAGACGAGGTCGAAACCAACCGTAAGTGTATTTAGTTCATTAAAACAAAGTTGTAAAACAACTGCAGCGAAATAGGTAAGCCGGAAAATAAAAAATAGGCAAATTATTTACAACCGCTACAGTACTCCCCCTAGAGCGTGCACTAAGGAAACGCTCGACAAGGTGCCTAGGGAACGTACTGATCAAGCTTATGTGGACGGGAAACAACACGACCACAACGTGTGTGTGTGGAGCTGCGTGTAGCCGGAGGACACAGAGGATTCGGTGTACTGGCCTCAGTGTGTTGTTGGGGAGGGCGTAATGAGCCAGGGGTGGGAGTATTCTGAGGGGAGGAAACGGGGTCTGTACTATCGGCTATAGATTTAAAGTAAGCTGGTTTGAGTCAGTCGATGCTCACGGGTTCATTTGATCCATTTTTATTCAACACGAAATACTGTGATAAGGCCTGGTACTGGTCTTCTTAGGGCGGGGTTAAAGGTCTTCGGACGGCGTCGACGAGGATGAAAACAAACGGACCCTTGAGCAAAGTTGTGGTGGATTTGCTTATGACGTACGTTAAGTCGCGTAGACGTCGGTCGAATGAATCAAAAATGGTGTTTGAGACATCCAGCGTACGACGAGGGGTTTAGTTCACCGGTGGAGCGAGAGCCTAGTACCAGCTCACCAGGTAGTCTGTTGGTTGTGTCGAACACGTGTTCTGCACGGCAGCGCCCAATGTCCTCTTTGGTTGTATTTCGTATGCCAAGGAGGATCGCAGGTAGACGCTCAGATCAGCGTGAGTCGGATGAACTAGCCACGATAGCAGTTTTATTTATCGATGAAAGCGCTCGACGAAGCCTTTGGCAGCAGGGTGGTATGCGGTTGCTCATATGTGAGTACAGCCAATAACAGACTCAGCTCACGGAACAGTATGGAACCGAACTGAGTCCCTCTGTCGGTAGTGATTGTGGATGGAACACCAAACAGAGGAATTCAAGATTCGACGAAAGCACGGGGAATAGATCTGGTAGATGTATCACGTAAACGAACGGCTTGTGGCCAACGGGTGAAACGGTCAAGACATGTTAGAAGGTGCGTGAAACCGTTGAATGGAGGTAAAGGGCCAACAACATCTACGTGAACGTGTCTAAAACGTGTGTCAGGGAGTGAAAATGTACCGGGGGTAGTGACTATGTGACGATTGACTTTACTGATTTGGCAACTAAGGCAAGGTTTAGTCCAATGTCTAATGTCTGAAAACATATTTGCCAGAGGAAGCGATAGGTAATGAGGTTTACGGTGGAGCAAAAACTCGGGTGTGAAAGACTATGAAAATGATCAAAATGGAGTCGACGAAATGATGGTGGAACAAAGGGTCTAGGCATAGCGGTTGAAAGGTCACAGTAAACCTTTGTGTCCGAGTTAAGTAGGGGTAACTGTGTGAGTTTCAATGAGGGGTTTGATCGAAATTGGACAAGCTCAGTATCACTGTTTTGAGCGGCTGCTATTCTCTCCAGGTTGAAGGGTGTTGATGACAAGTGATTCAAATGAATGCGGAACAATGCGTCGGCAACAGCGTTGTTAGGACCGTCGATATAACGACCATCAAAAAATCTGCGTAAGGTAGTCCATATGACGAGTTTCTCGGGATGAGCAACGGTCCGAGACAGAACGGAAAGCGTACACCAGTGACTTGTTCTCGGTCAAGAGTATGAAACGACGTCCTTCTAAAAGGTGACGGAAATGGTTCACAGCCAAGTACCTGGCGCGTAATTCAAAACCAAAGGTGCTGTACCTGATCTGAGCAGGCTGTAGCTTCCGTGGGAAAAAGGGCAGTGGTTGAAATTTGTTGGCAAATAACTGTTGCAATACTGTACCGACAGCGGAACTTGAAGCATCCGTCTTAAGGACAAGCGTAGCGTCCTCGGCGGTGTTCAAGCGATGGAGAGATGTGACCTCACTTATCATCTGCTTAACCGCCGTGAAAGCGGCTTCAACTTCTGGTGTTATCGTTTACGTCTTTGTTTCCTTTCAGTAAGTCGGTAAGCGGATGAAGTAAAGCAGCACGTTTGGGAAGGAATCTGCCGTAGTAGTTGATCCGGCCGAGATATCGGCGTAGGCTTCAGGCAGATTGAGGTATCAGATAGTCGATGATCGCTTGAGTTTTCTCCGGGAGAGGTTTACTACCTTCGCCGTCGGTCTTGGGACCGAGAAATTCGACGGTGGACTGACCAAAGTAGCATTTGTCAGGGTCGATGTTTATACTGTGGTTTCCAAAGCATTCGTAAAAATTGGGGGTTGTGATAAGTGCTCATCAGGTGTGGCGCTTTCGATCAAACCATCGTTAACGTAAACGTAGACAAATCAAGGCCACGGAGGACCTGATCCATAAAGTGTTGGAAAGACTATGCTGCGTTTCGGAGGCCGAAAGCATAGGAAGAAATTCGTAAAGGCAAAATGGAGCGACCACAGCAGATTTTGCGATGTCTTCTTCCGCCATTGGGATTTGATGGTAAGCTCTGACTAAGTTAAGTTTGGTACAGAGTGACTTTCCGGCTAGTTCAAGAGAGAATTCGTGGACATGGGGATAGGATACCCATCCGCAACAGTGACGTTGTTGAGAGCACGGTGATCACCGCATGATCGCCAATCGCCCGAATGTTTAGGCACCAGATGGAGAGGTGTTGCCTAGCAGCTGTTTGAAGAACGAACGATGCTAAGGTCAAGCATGTGTTGGAATTCCTTTATAGCTGCCTGAAGTTTGTCAGGACGCAAGCGCCAAGCTTTAACAGTTACTGACGGACCGGTTGCAACGAGGTGCTGGCTTACATGGTGTGTAGACTCGGAAGTATCGTTACTTGAGCGAATTAGGGACAGACATTTTTGGAGCAATGAACAGCACTGTGAGTAGTCAGGTATGAGGAGGCGAAGCACGAGAGAATTGACTGAAGCAAGTTTGCTGGGTAGGCTTAAAGACGTAGTACCTTCTCTGTTGCGGGCACGTCAAATATTCCCGCAAAAACGCGCCAGAAACCCCAGCAGAATGGCTGTGGAAAGCGAGGGCCAATTCCTCCCCACAACGCAGCAGAGCTCAGCCACTCCGAGACGCGGCCCAAACTGCGCACCTTCTGACAATGGTCATTTACAAACTACCACCTCTTCGTGGTGACAGTTTTCCTTAACTTACTAACCCATAGCACTCTCTGTGTTTGCCCTTTGTGAGGTAGCAGATCTCGTTGAACGTGGCGCCCCGGAAGGAGACGGAGCAGTGCAGCTGCCCAGTTAGCTGCACGCGACCACCACAGGCGCTGGTGGCAGATTGGGAGGGGCGAACCCAGGTGTCATCACCCATGGAGACATCATGCAGCATGTCACCTCGCCTGGCTGTCACTGTTGCTTTGATCCAGCGAGGATGACCGGCTCGATAATCGCGAGCGTAGACTGGGGCTCCAACGATGAATACTTTATGCTTGATGTAGGCACCAGAGTGACTAGGTGGCTTCTCAGTTGGGATGAGCGTTTCGTTGATTGTGCGTAGCTTGCGGCTCATCAATGCTTCAGATGGTGACTGGCCTTCTGGCGTAGCTGGATTCGGTGTGGACCGGTACGAGAGCAGGAAGGCTTGAAGACACGCATCCACGGTCGGGTCTTGAGAAGTTGCACGACGTATGTCGGCGGCAGTGATGGGGAGACTTCGGAAAGCGTTCGATACTTGATAACGAACATCGTCCTCGACAGTTACAGCGGCAATCACTGTGTCTTCTACTGCGGCAGGTTTGGAAATGAGGCGGGAGAGACCGTCGGCTTGACCAAAATCCTGGGTACGGCAGTAGCGGATTTCGAAATCGTAACCAAGAAGGATGACCGCCCAACGCTGAAGTCGACTAGCCGAGTATGCCGGAATGCCCTTCTTTGAACCGAAGATTGAAAGTAGGGGCTTGTGATCGGTCAGTAGCGTGAACCGTCGGCCATACAGCATCTTGTGGAACTTGGTGACGGCAAAGACAATGGCAAGGGCTTCCTTCTCGATCTGACCATAGTTCTTCTCCGCAGGCGTCAGGGTGCGGGAGACGTGCATAACAGCTTTCTCGGAGTCATCTGGGAACCGATGGGAGAGAACTGCTCCGATCCCGTAGGCAGAAGCATCAGCAGCGACCAAAATCGGTAAGACTGGATCGTAATGGGTCAATAGTAGATCAGAACTCAGCATGGCTTTCAGGCGAACGAAAAGCTTTTCGCATGCGGGGGACCAGTGCCAAGGAACGTCCTTCTGCAACAACCGATTGAGCGGGGCTCGAACATCCTGTAGCGATGGCAGGAAGGCGCTGTAGTAGCTGATAAGACCCAGGAAGGACCGCAGTTTTGACACATCCGCTGAAGCAGGCATCTGCTGGATGGCTCTGACGTTCTCAGGATCAGGATGACGGCCATGGGCATCGAAAATGAAACCAAGGTATTTGATCGACGGAGGGAAGAACTGGCATTTCTCAGGTTTCAGGCGGAACCCGTACTCCTGGACCCGTTGAAGGACTGCAGCCAGGCGCTCTCGTAGCTATTCTGGGGTGCGACCAACAATGAGTAGATCGTCCAGGTACGCGGCCGTACCCGGAATACCAGAGATCATAGCGTCCATTGTCTGTTGGAAAATAGCTGGAGCCGTCTTGACACCAAATGGGAGTCTGGTGTACTGGAGAAGACCACGATGCGTATTGATCGTCAGGAGGGCTTGTGACTCAGGGGCGACCTCGATCTGCAGGTAGGCGTCTGCCAAGTCGATTTTAGCTAAACAGGTGCCACCGTTGAGTATCGTGAAGAGATCGGCTGGGATCGGTAGCGGGTAGCAATTTGGCTCTAGTGCTGCGTTGAGACCAGTGGAGAAATCGGCACAGATGCAGAGGGTGGGGAATTCGCTCGGTCGGATTGGGTGGGGCGCGCGGACGATTGCGCCCTAGGTGCTGTGACTGCCTGGACCATACCAGGTGCGGCGGCGTTCTGGATCATGGCAGAATCGTGCTTCAGGTTGAGCAGCGTTTGACACTCCTCGGCCAGGTTCTGGAGTGTGACTGATTCATCCTGTTGTAGCTTGGACAGGAGGTGCGTCCGGATATCGGCATCGTGTGGAGATTGGAGGCCAGAGACAAAGATCAGACATTTGAATTGGTCCTCGGTGAGCGAACCAAGTTGAAAACGTTGGCATTCACGGTTCACCACGCCCGCGTACGTGATGAAGTCGTCTGCATCACGTTTGACCAGTTGCAGACATTGGTAACGAGCATTGCACAGAGAGGACTGCTCGCCAAAAATCTGTGACAACGTTCGGACCGTGTCGTCAAAGGTAACATCCCGTGGGTTCCTCGGCAAGATGAAATTGGCGTAGCGCTGGTGTTCGAGGGTACCAAGTTTGCGCAGAAGCAGGCGGACCTTCCACGCGTCGTCCTGGCAAGCCAAGTCAACGGTGAACAGGTCCTCGTACCGCTTGTACCAGGATTCGAACGTTGTCACAGATTTTTGGCGAGCAGTCCTCTCTGTTCAATGCTCGTTACCAATGTCTGCAGCTGGTCAAACGTGATGCCGACGACTTCATCACGTACGCGGGCGTGGTGAACCGTGAATGCCAACGTTTTCAACTTGGTTCGCTCACCGAGGACCAATTCAAATGTCTGATCTTTGTCTCTGGCCTCCAATCTCCACACGATGCCGATATCCGGACGCACCTCCTGTCCAAGCTACAACAGGATGAATCAGTCACACTCCAGAACCTGGCCGAGGAGTGTCAAACGCTGCTCAACCTGAAGCACGATTCTGCCATGATCCAGAACGCCGCCGCACCTGGTATGGTCCAGGCAGTCAGCACCTAGAGCGCAATCGTCCGCGCGCCCCACCCAATCCGACCGAGCGAAGTCCCCACCCTACGCGTGCCGATTCTGTGGTGCCTGGCATTTCCACCGGGACTGCAATTTCCGCCAGCATCGTTGTCAACGTTGTGGCAGGGTGGGGCACCGGGATGGTTACTGCCATCCTCCATCTCCAAAGGGGGCCAAAACTGGGCTGGCCCCCACCCGCGATCCAACGAAGAGGTCCCGACCCAGACGCACACCTAAACCTGGTCCGGTTGGCAGCTCCCTGAGCCTGCTGGTCACGTTCCAAATCAACGCTGCGGATCGGAGCAAGTTCGTCGACGTCTTGGTCAATGGTCAGTCGGTCCGATTGCAGTTGGACACTGCGTCGGACATCACAATCATCTCCGAGGATCTCTGGCGATCCCTTGGCAAGCCACCTTTCGAACCGACCTCCCAATCTGCCACCAGCGCCTGTGGTGGTCGCGTGCAGCTAACTGGGCAGCTGCACTGCTCCGTCTCCTTCCGGGGCGCCACGTTCAACGAGATCTGCTACATCACATGAACAGTACTGTGAGTAGTCAGGTATGAGGAGGCGAAGCACGAGAGAATTGACTGAAGCAAGTTTGCTGGGTAGGCTTAAAGACGTAGTACCTTCTCCTAATTTCCCACAACGTAGGAAGTCGATTCCGATGATAGGCTTTTGCACGGCGGCGATGGTAAAAATGGAAGGGATGTTACGTCGCATTCCCAGAATCACAGTAAGTAATTTCTGGCTGTAGGTCGCGCATTTACTCCGATTAGTTGCTGTAAGCCTTGAACCAGCTGGTTGCAGGGGCTTTTTTCCAAAGAAAGGGGGAGAACGCTGACGTCTGCACCAGTAGCAACCAAGAAGTGAAGTCTGGTTGTGGAGTCAAATACGTACAACAGGCGACTAATAACCTGCCAGCGACAGCCGCCACCATCACTGACTGGCCATGTGGTTTACCGACGTAGGCGTTGAAAAGGCTTTAGGGTGTTTACACACTGGACGGCCGTTAGGCGCTGTGTCTCCGAAGAGGTGGTGATAATAACAACAGCCGTGCGACTGTCGTGTACAAGAGTGGTTACGACGTCTGGTTCGAGAAATGGATCGTCGCGAAGGAAAGCGGTCACGTCTGATGTAAGCGATGGTGAGCTCTAAGTTATAAAGTCTCTCCTTGCTTGTATGAAGCAACGTGGTTCCGGAAGGGTAGCCTGAGCTTGTCTCAGTGAGGTGGGATACCGGCGTTTTACTGAAGCGTTCGTGAACCTTATCGACAGCTTCTGCCAGTTTGGCTGGCGGAAGGTCGTCGGCGAGAACAGCTAAAATAACCGTCATATGCGCGGGAAGACAATTACTCCACAAATGGCGAAGAATGGAATCATCCAGTATGGAAGAACCGACGAGGATATGCAGGGAACGACAGAGAGTAACTGCTGAAAGCGTGTCTCGTCCAAAGCTGTAGTGCACTTTAAGATGACTACCTTAAGTTTATCATAGGGGGACTCTAGGGGCATAGGAGTAAGAATGTCGATAACCTCAGAGGAGATGTTGGACGGTAAGGGAGCAGTCACATATGAAAACACTATGGACTGGGGTGTAATCTTTCGAAAACAAAATCAGCTTCTACTTGTACGAACCAAACACGTGTTAGAAACATCAAATGAAGGTAAAACGAGCCCAATCGAATGTCCTGACGCATTCAGAGCGGGCGCGTGATCAGCTATTGCGAAGAAAAAGAAAAACCTTACATAAAAACTAAATAAAACTGCGGGGCCACCGGTTATATAGAGGAACCGGTAAAGGAGAACACCCAGTCAGTCAGGTTTACCTCACATATAAAATATCGTGATGCGCCTTAGCGTCGGGCGAACGTAGATGGTGAGTTATGCCAAAGTGTACGTGTAGGTAGATTCCGATCGTGAATTAAGCACGCAGCGATGCGCACAATCACAACAATCCAGCGGCAACCAGGGAAGAAGCATGGAGAACGAGCTCGAGCCTAATAAATAAATAAATAGTTTATCCTCAAATTTATAGAGACACACCAAATCAGGCATGATAAAGGTTTATAGGCAGTTGTGTATCACAACGATACTTCGGGTTCAGTCGTGTGTAGTTGAAACGGTCAAGGCACTATAAGTGCAATGAAACGGTGCATATAGACGGAAAGTATCATATTCTTGCACATGTCGGGAAAAAGTTGGAATATATGTTTAGTCGACTTGCCAGTATGTAGTTGTGGACAGTGACTTCATGCACTGGCGAGTCACTTCCGCCACGTCGCAGTGTTGTTAAACAGACATTTGTGGCTTTCTATCGGGAGAACGCTTGTCAGGCAAAAACCCACCACGTCCTGCAACACTGCGGTAAAGCAGTTTGAACACTAATGTATAACAGGCAAAGCCGCTTGACGACTGATTTCAGATTCGGTTATTCGTATGTATATATAATTAATAACAACAAAGCTGTACAAGTGCTGCAATGAAATAGGTAAGCTTGAACATAAAAAACAAGCAAATTGTTTACAATCGCTACAACAGCTGTCTACGTTGTTTGCTACCTTGCTACGGCGCAAATAAGGCGTTACTTGGCATACCACTCTTGAACAGTGCGGCAACTCCGCATCTCGGGTGAGTGTGACCATTTCGCAGACAGCGCTTCATTAATCGGCCAGCACTTATTTAACCCATCTTCACTTTGGTATAAGGAGTACTGCGCAGAAATGGTAGCATTAAACTTTAAGACTTCCTTACACTCCGTCCCCCCACCTTCAACGCCTGTCTTCAACTGAAATCGACAGTAAACTTTGCAAAGTAAACGGCAGTCGGCTTTAAACTGGATGGTTGTACATCTCCCGCAAGAAGCAAATTGAGCCACGACCCTTATTTCCTTATCGTCTCGTGCCCCATTTGAAAGGCCACCTTCAGTTAACTCTCTATACTTTTTCGCCGCCTTCCGTTCCTTTATTAAATGAAGCCATAGATCATTGCCGACCAAAGTATTTCCTAAGCCATAGATCTCTTCTTGACCGATTTATGATCCACACTTTCTTAACTAGTTTTCGGTTTTGCCATAAATGCTACTGAGCGCAATGGCGAACCCCTCTATTTTGCCGGATTACGTATCTAAACCATCACCTCGCCACCACTTCCTTACCAGTAATTTCATAACTTTTATTACCCATTAAATAGTTCGTCCTGCGGCTTCGCGTAATTGGACCAAATTTGGAAACCGCTTATTTTGTGATACTTTCCACAAGTGAGACCCTTAGGCGCACCAGCGGGTTGATAGCCAATGGATTCCGTCTCTCAACTGCTCTTATCAGAACTCAATTGAACCCATCGGTATTATTCAATGCAACGCTACTTTTTTAATGCCACCTTTTGTCGTGTTGCCCTCCGGGAAGCAAGAAGACTGGGCCGCGATGGCGAAGTCATTTATTACGATTACGCTCGAATATTTATAGAGTATACACACTATTTACAGCAGTCCGTTTCAAGGACTCATCCTTGTTATTTACGTTTGTCGCTGGCTCCTTTTCCATTGTTTTATGCTTGCTCGCCGCGTTCACTCGGTCTAAAAGCACCTTGACTTCATTAGTGGATGGAAGATTGGCGGGATTGGGCCCGCGCTCCTTCCCTCGGTCTAATGCCACATGCCTTGGTTCAAGGGTGCGCGAGTATGCGCTTCTTCGCCTGCTGGCGCCTGATTGGTCACTAGCACGTTCAGTGGATGTTTGCGGGTTGGACGGAACCATGGGCCAAATATTTCTTGATTGGCTGACCAAACAGCTTCCTGCAACTGCTCACTCCCTATCGGTCTGGCCTGTGACGCTCGGTCGGCATTACAGTGGTTCCAATCACCAGCGTTTCCGGCCCCCATCATGGGCGCTGTTAATCAATATAGGGGAACCCCACTAGCCCTTATCCTCGTAGTGGATGTTAGCATCCCGATAGCGTCCTTATTGGAAGCATACATAATCCCAAGGTAAGTCACTACGAAGAATGGACGAAAGCAGTTTGATACAAAGTTGCTGAGTGAAATGAAATACTATGCGCACCGTCAGTTGGGTCACGATTTCCTAAACCAGACATTTTGCACACCAGTTTGTCTTCTCTTGGCTTCATATCTCTTAGCTTTAATCTGTTGTACGTTCGCCAATCAATATTGGAAACACTACTAGACTGGCGGCATGATGAACCAGGGTCATTTTTGCTCGCCATTCATGCCACCATAACATTTAACATTTTTTGTTCTCTGACACTAGCGCCAGCTAGCCATGTGCCAGGGACGTCTGTCACACCGGTTAGCTGGAAATCCAGCTAGTTCGAAACAATTCTTGCCTTATCCTTTTCATCAGTTCAAAATTTAGTAACTGGTTCCACTGCCCACCCTGCGTTATGAGTAGAGGTGGGTGGGAAACCAGCTCCCAGTTCCTGCGTACCTTGATAGTTCTGCCTTACACTATTTCTATTTACGCTGTCTGTCGAACTAGAATAACTCGCACCAGAACATCCACCGAGGTGATGGCTTGTGTGATATTAAAGCCTTGTTTTGCATCGGGGTCATTCATACTGAACCTCCAAAATAGGAAAAGCTCATAAAGAGCAAACAGTTGCACAGTAGAGCGTCGCAACAAATGGGGCACAATAATGCTCCACCTCTGGAAAAGCATAACCATAGGAAACCAAGTTTTTGCGGTCCTACCGCTGCAGTCTCTGGCGAATTACACGTTTAAAAGCATGTTGTCATTTTTGGATGCACATTTCTTTATTCTTGACGATAGACGTATATAGCTTACTGGCAGTGAGGGTCCATGGATGATGTATAACATATTCGGTCATTCCATTGCTTTCAACTAGCACAACGTTACCACAAATTTTGTATTTATACATTAATATAGTCCTGTTCAATTTCCTTGATAGTTTACTCGGTCCGTTTTTCTTTTCTCCCTTGTTCTAAAGGATAACAATACCTGCACGTAACACCTCTGAAGACATAACTGCGACGCCCCCATGGACAAGGAATCAATACAGGACAAAGAAATCACACCCACTTCGCAATCCTGACACACTAAAGGATCCCAGAAACCTAATCAAGTCAATACAACTCACCTGAGTCGTCCGACTTCAACAGCACCAGCTACTTGCGGTCGACTCCGAAAGAGACTACACAACCATGGGAAACAAATTAGCGAAACGTGACTGCGAATATCCGCGAGGGTAATCTGTCAGATACAACGTTTTCAATGTCATATCACCAGTCGGCAGGGTTCCAGCACGTGGAGGGTCTTCGTCTGGCAAGCGTTTTTCTACAAAAAGCCACAAATGTCTGTTTAACAACACTGCGACATGGCTGATGTGATTCGACACGCAATAAAGTCACAACCCCTAACACACGTAGGCAAGTTGACCGATACCAAATTTACAAATTGTGTGCATATTTCTGCTCTCGCACGAACAGGCCTACATATTTGCTTAGTGACCTGCCACTGTCCCTTAATATTTTTGCAGCTTTTTCCTCATGCTGCACTCACCTGACCCGCACTGTGTACACAACCTCATCGGACTAGTTCCTCATCAACATACTCCACATTAGTGAGCTGATTCTTAGCTCTACGTCTCGCATTCTGTGGACCTAGACTTTCTACAACCTTTGGGCCATATATGCCCACACTACTGTCGCCAACTGTACTACTCCCGCCCTTTATGCTGCTAATCATGCTATCATGTACAATATTGCAATATTCTGATCATGCCCAAAAAGCGTGCCTCGCTTTGTCGAGAATAAAATATTTATTTATTTATTTGTTTATAGGGATGCATAAAATGAGCTAAAGTTGTTAAATCATGCAGGATTTGTCTAATGTAGCGCCCCAAAATAACTATTATCTTTCCTGTGCATTTTCACTGATGACTAACTGTACACTAATCTTTCTGGTTTTTACCTCCTTTACCTGAAGCCCATGTTGGCCTGCATCCGGCTCGAAACTTGTCGGTCCTCTAAGTTCCCGCGCTCACTTGTTTGCTCTTGTCTCGCTTCATCCATCCGTGTCTTCTTGTAGCCCATCGAATACAGTCCGCTGTGTCCGACTCCAGTTAGCTTCTGATATCCGCGCGTACTTTCGCGCAACGTCTTTGGCTAGTAGTTACTAGTCTTACAAATTGGTGACCCCGACGCGCCCCGAACAAGCAACCGATTTTGGAGATTTTACTTATATAGTGGTTTCTTCAACCAACTAGCCATTGAAAAGGACAATCGGAGTGTGGTGGATTGAAGGTAGATACTACTGAGCCGGATATAAGTAGTGTGGTGCAAGCTGACACACCAACAGCGAGCCTTGCCGACTTCCCCAAAGTTGAAGATGACCTCAGGATTACAGTTCCATGTGCACGAGGAGTAAACACAGAGACGAGCACCAGTTGGGAAACACTCTATGGAAATCACGCGGATGAGCGGACGCCTCCAAAGTAACTGTATGGAAATCACGCAGATGAGCGGACGCATCCAATGTATGAACGAACACACCTAGTGTAAGCCACTTTAGTAATAAACAATTACCGCCTGCCACGGGTTCTAACATTTGGTGCCGTGACCTCACAACCCATGAAGATCCCCTGGCCGGAGCCATTTGAAGACGGGGATGTGAAGGTGTTTTTGGAGGATTTCGAGGAGGTGGCAGAGGCGGTAGGACTGAAGACGGACCGGGCGAAGATGGCGGCCCTGCGGAGTCTCCTCAAGGGCAGGGCGAAGGCGGTTCTGGAGGCGGCGCGAAGAGGTCCGGTCAAGTTGGAGTGGACCGCCGCGAAGGAAGCGTTGCTCTCTGGCCTGGACACGCCAGCGGACCGCCAGGAGGCGATGCGACGGTTCAAGGCGTCGCGGCTTGGTGCGGGGACGGATCCCCTCGTGTTTGCGGTGCACCTCAGGAGCTTGTTGGACCGCGCCTTGCCAGGGTTGGATGGGCCGTCAAGGACGCAGTTGCTGGTGGATCAGTTTTTGGCCGGCCTCCCACAGCCAACCGCGGAGCGCGTTCGGATTGCAAATGCCACTCGGAAGATGCAATTGGAGGAGCTGGCGCAAGTTACTCGAGACCTGGGCGACGCACCACTAGCTGCGCTGAAGGAAGAGCCACGTGAGAATGTGGAACGGATGGACAAATTGGAACGGATGATGGAGCAGCTTACGGAAGACATCAATGGGCTTCGCGTTCAGCGTTATCGGGTGCGCACAAAGGGATGTTGCTTCATCTGCGGGAAACCGGGGCACTGGAAAAGACAATGTCCGCAGAGGCGTGGTGTTACTCGGGTGTCGAATAAACGTGTGCAACCTTATTTTTCTTTTCGAATCAAAGATTGTGTACTTGGGGCGTTGAGCAGGAGTGCGGTTGAAGCAATGGTGGAAGTAGACGGAACGATGGAAAGGTGTCTGATCGATACGGGTGCCGCGGTGTCACTAATCAACCATCGGCAAGGTGAAAAGCTGCAGTCGTGCTGCACGATCGTAAGAGCGGTTGGCGGTCATTCAGTGGGAATTGATGGTATAGCCGAACACACCGTAGGAATCGGGGGACGAAAGCGAACACACTCCTTTCTCGTTTCACCAGATGCGAAACAAACCATATTGGGAGCAGATTTCCTGGAGCTCAATAAAGCTGTCATTGATCTAAAGCGTGGGAAGTTGCTAATGGAATGCGGGTCACTACCACTCATTAATCGTGGAGAAATGCGATCTTCGCAGTCGGTCGTTGCTGTGTTACATTTGAGCCCATCTTTGCAGTCGCTGATTAACAAATACCAACCCTTGTTTACGGATGACAGCAGCCAATATGGGTTTTGCGATTGGATCGAGCATACCATCCCGCTAACTCGCCAACCGTATCGGCCCCATGGACCTCGAAGGATACCAATCCACCTGGAGGCTGAAGTGAACAGGCAAGTGCAGGAAATGCTGGACGCGGGCGTGATTGAGGAGGCACATAGCCCGTACAACTCTCCTGTGGTCTTAGTGAAGAAGCCGAATGGGAAGTACCGATTCTGTGTCGACTTCCGAAGACTGAATGAAATTTCCTTGACTCGTTTCGTTCCAGTTCCATCAGTTGCTGATATTTTTGATCGGCTGCAGCAGTCGAGGATATTCACGGTCCTGGACTTGAGATCAGGATACTGGCAACTGGCAATAAAACAGGAAGATCGAGAGAAGACGGCGTTTACCGTTGGTGAGAAACAGTATCAGTTTAAGAGGATGCCCTTTGGATTATCAGGAGCCCCGTTTACCTTCCGACGTCTAATGCTGCGATTGCTGAGTGAATTGGAAAACGTGGTGGTGTACGGGGATGATATCGTGGTGTATAGCCAATCAGAAGCGGAACATATCCATCATCTCGCGGCAGTTCTGGAACGCATTCAGCAGTCGGGACTTCGGATAAATGGACCAAAGTCCCAGATCGGAAAGACCTGTGTCACCTTACTGGGTCATAAAGTGGGACAAGGCGAACTGAAACCGCTACCTGAGAAGATAATGACGATACAAGGCAGCCCACTTCCCACCTCGAAACGCACTCTCCGTACATTCCTGGGCCGCGCCGGGTACTACAGCAAATTCGTCAAGGATTTTAACACATTGGCCTCACCCTTGTACGAGCTGTTGAAACAAGATAGGAAATTCACGTGGAATGCAGAAGCTCAACGAGCCTTTGATCGGATTCTACAGGAAATGGGAAGGCAGGAGTTGACCCTGAAATTGCCCATCGCTGGTGAGATGTTCACGGTAGCCACTGACGCCAGCGATGTCGGGATCGGTGCGGTGTTGAAACAAAACCATGGGACGATCGAATATGCCGGCCGAACTTTGACGCCTGCGGAACGCAGATACTCAACCATAGAGAAAGAATGTCTCGCAATTGTCTGGGCGTTAGATAAATGGCGGCCATATCTCCTGGGTCAGCGATTTCACGTCGAAACAGACCACAGACCGTTGGAGTGGATTAAGTCTGCCAAAGACCCCAGAGGAAAACTGGCGAGATGGGCATTGCGCTTACAAGAGTATGATTTCACGATAAAACACGTGCCGGGGAGGGAAAATCAGACGGCGGATTTTTTGTCACGCATGATAGATGATGATGACCTGCCGAGCGTAGCTTTCGGTATTAACGGTATACTGTGCGAGCAGGATCCAGAACGGTTGGCAACTGAGCAACGTAGCGACAAACTCCTACGCAAGTTGATCACCGCGCGATTAACTGGTCAGACAAACTTCAACAAAAACCAACTCAAGCAGCTGGGACCGTTTGCAAAAGACCTGGGAAAGCTGCAAGTGAACGAAGCAGGGATCTTAATGTGGATACCAGGAGGTAGCAACCCTTCGGTGCCAGTCATTCCAATGAAACGAAGACGGAATCTAGTAGTTTCTTGTCACGAGATGGCGCACACAGGTTGTTCCAGGACCTACGATCTACTGAAACAACGCGCGTATTGGCCGGGAATGAAAATGGACGTTGAGAAGTGCGTACTTTCGTGCCGACAATGTCAGCTCATGAAAACGGATTGCCGAGGAATGCAGCAGCAAACGATGACGATCCCGGTCTCGGAAATTGGTGAACTTTGGTCGGTCGACGTGATGGGGCCGTTTCCATTGACCAGGCGTGGTAACCAGTACATTTTATTGATGACGGAGCACTTCTCGCGATGGATTGAGGCGACAGGCATCCCGGATCAACGGGCTAGCACCGTTACCCATGCTGTCATGAATCACTTGGTAGCGGCTCACGGAATCCCAAAGGCCATCTTAACAGACCAAGGGCCGTGCTTCGAGAGTGAAGAATTCCGGAACTGTTTGGAGAAACTTGGCATCAAGAAATTGCGCACCACCCCATACCACCCGCAAACAAATGGCCTGACGGAACGTAACAATAGAACAATCAAGGAGTGGCTAGCAGCAAAAGGTGGAGACTGGGAGGAAGCGCTGCCGCTACTGTTGCTGACCCATCGAGCAACCAAACAGGCGTCCACAAAGAAATCACCATTCCAGTTGATGTACGGTCGACAACCTCGTCTACCTGTGGACCTAGAGATTGGAATGTGGCCAACTTGCCGTATATCTCCCGAGGAGACACGTAATAACCGGAAGACCGCCAACCGCAACCTACAGGCGACTCAGGCGCTGAGGATGGCGAAGTTCCAGACCAGCAAAGGTGGAAGGAATATCGAGTTTCAGATTGGTTCGAAAGTGAAGTACAGGGACCATCAACGCTATCCCACTTGCGGCCCAGGGGAGAGGAAACTTCTAGCGAAGTGGAAAGGACCGTACGAGGTAATCGACCGGCGAGGCCCAGTGTATACAATCGCTCGGCAAGGTGAATCGCGGAGGGTGAATGCCAGCGAGCTGAGGAAGTGGTACGAATTGGAGGAGGAAACACGCTCGTACAGTGAACATCCCCGGCGGTCAGAAAGACTCCGACGGAAGGCAGCTGACGCGAATCCTTTGGAGGGGGAGGAGTGTGGTGGATTGAAGGTAGATACTACTGAGCCGGATATAAGTAGTGTGGTGCAAGCTGACACACCAACAGCGAGCCTTGCCGACTTCCCCAAAGTTGAAGATGACCTCAGGATTACAGTTCCATGTGCACGAGGAGTAAACACAGAGACGAGCACCAGTTGGGAAACACTCTATGGAAATCACGCGGATGAGCGGACGCCTCCAAAGTAACTGTATGGAAATCACGCAGATGAGCGGACGCATCCAATGTATGAACGAACACACCTAGTGTAAGCCACTTTAGTAATAAACAATTACCGCCTGCCACGGGTTCTAACAGGTCTTATGACCATGGTCTAATTACAACGTCACATAATTTCGCGTAGGCAAAACATGCTGTAGTACCTTCGGAGCGTTTTCCTGTACATTTTTCGCATATTCGTCCAGGTTTTATTACGTGTTTGGAAAGTGTGTTTTGCGGCCACTGTGTCGTACACAGTAAGTACTGCTAGCCTGGAACTATACTGTATATTGCTAGAAATAGTAATACG
Organism: Dicrocoelium dendriticum; assembly: GCA_944474145.2. NCBI lineage: Eukaryota > Metazoa > Platyhelminthes > Trematoda > Plagiorchiida > Dicrocoeliidae > Dicrocoelium > Dicrocoelium dendriticum. Next base: position 63,767,630 of record OX104060.1, on the reverse strand, counting down.
CAGCCTTATTGAGATTCTATTGTAATGAGGCATCTTTTATAATTTTGCTTATTCTCACCGTATGTGCTTGAAAAGTTATACGGCATTGGTAGCAAGATATTGGCATTCGCTCCAGAACTCGAGAAATAGTGCAAGTATTGCGGTATTTTCCTCTTATCGTCTACAGTAATCAAACCAGATTTTGACTAAAAGATTCAGATTTGATTTGTAGCAATACTTACCCAGGTGCTGGCTAGCCGAACAACCTCCTCGTGGTGCCAGCTGGGTGGTTCGGGTTTAACCCGTTCCAGCAAATAGTTCGGCGGCAGTGTTCCAAGACGTGGTGGGTATTCGCCTAGCAAGCGTTCTCCCTATAACAAGCCACAAATGTCTGCTTAACAACACTGCGACGTGGTGGATGTGACTCGCCACAAACTAAAGTCACTGGCCCGTGGATATTCGGCAAATGCTATCCAACCCACGAAAATCAGTCGCTTATTCTCACATTTCTGACGATAACAAACAGTAAAACATTCTGCGGCGCATTCAAAACCACAAGCTACATTCCTACACAATTACATACGTATATGCACCCGTATACTAACAAACATTGTTATGCCAAACATGTCCTTTTGTACAGTTTGATCACACTATGTTCGCTAAATATGATCATGCCTGTAAAGGCGTACCTCGCGTTGTCGAGAATAAAAATTTATTTATTTACAAGATGCTGGCATTAACGCACAACTGGCAGTAGATAGTGCCATAACCCTACTCGAGAACGAGTCACTCCAAAACTCCTTGCACAAAACGTGCTAAACCCTACTACTATAGAAACTGGATTTCTGTATCCCGTCGACACAAGATATTTGCACACGAGTAAACGTTGCCTTGCTATTTTTCTCTCGCCTATTACGTGATCAATAACCACTCCCTCTACTGCATTGTGTGCGCGCATTCTCATTCAAACTACCTTTATACGGCAGTGCTGTTAAATCTGTAATCGCCCCAACTGACGACTCCATTATCCCTTGATCCATCGGTTCGCACTCTAAACACCCTACGGGACTTGTCAAGCACCTGCTTTTTTACCCGTTATAAATCCTTGTTCATGGTTCATTATCGGGACCCGAAATTAGCTAATGGAGCTGAAATGAATATCGTTGAGGGACTGTACCTACAGTGTTGTTGCAGTATTCGCGCTCAAGGAGTACCTAAACTTAACTCCATTGTTTCGCATTTAAGTGTATGTGGTTACCGTGCATTATTATCTGACCCACTGAGAGCACAGCTTCTAGCAAAGTCTAGAAATATACCTTTATTTATTTATTTATTTATTTAACTCCTGTCGCGCTTTAATAGCCGCATGCCTGCACTGCGCCGAGGTCTTAAAGTCACCTGTCACAATGGCACCTAGATCGTGTGCCCCCGTGACATGCCGCAATGTTACGGAACACGCAGATAACTGCACAGTAAACTCTTTATCACCGGGTGTTCTTATCCGTCTAACGGTGCAGGAAACAGAACGCTCGTTAGGCAGTGGCCTGTATGCACCTTGGAAACTGACTTGCCTTGACTTTTGCTGGTGTGCAGTGGTATGTCCCGCAAACGTGACCAATTAAGAGAGGTAAGAAAATCTAGCTAAGGAACATTTGTCTCCTCTGCTGACAAGCTTCGCCGCCAACAAACATATAAGAGGGGTTTTCTAGCAGAGGGCCCAAGTGCTTTTTAAACATGGGAAATAGCAACGGACCCGAGTACTGATCCCTAGGGAACTCCACTACGAGCAGTGCCTGTGCTCGAAATAATGTCACCAACCCTAAGGCGGAATGCCCTACCATAAAGGAATGTAGACAGCTAAGAAAGCAGCTAAGGTTTGATACAAAATCACATCACTTTCTCTGACAACTTTCAGTGATTCACCGAATGTAAAGCTTGAATGACATCAAGTTATCAAACTTTTACTGGTATACATTCAACAATACCTAAATAAAAAATATTTATTTATTTTTGACTATGTGTGGCAAACCCATGGAGGCAAGAAGAGGTAAATGCAAGGGTACAGACCTTTTGTACCAATTGTAACAGGGACAGTAGAAAATTTTCCATACATACATGAGTGGAACTGTAACATAGTGCCAAGATCGAACGTATACTTCGGCTGTGTTGACATCGGGACCCGTCTTTAAGGACGTAATCAGTCTGTCATATATTACAGTCATACGTTTGACAATAATAGATCAAGTATCCGGATGATGGGTTAGAAAATAATTGAAGGGCCAGCTGGAGTGATGTGATGATATATTGAGCTCGGGTGTACGTAACGCAACGATCAACGATGGAATCGTAGAAAATATAGAGACGACAGCATATGCATGAAATGGTTGAAATAATCTAAACGACAGTACATGCAGATGTAGAAGTGTCAGTGTAACGTAGGTTTCAAGAATGGTGAAGCGTGACACTTGTTGTCTTTCCAGTGTGAAGCCTTGGGCTGTGAACTTATTTTGTGGCGAGTCACATCCGTCAAGTCGCAGTGTTCTTAAACAAACAGCTGTGGTTTTTATAGGGAGAACGCTTGCCAAGCCAAAACACACGACGTCCTGGAACATTGCCGCCGATCCATTGAACGGCAAGCTGTAAATGGCTATGCTTCTTGGTGAGCGATTATTTGCTTGGTTATTCGTAGTCTAGTTGCGTTTCCTTTTTTCATTTGGCGGATGAGGGTTTGAGAGTGCCTAGTTCGTTCCTGCATCCTGTCCTGTCTTGACCAAACCGCTGGACGCCCATAGTAGATTGGACATGAATTGAATATCCTTCGCATGTTATGCTTTGATCGCGCACAGAACCACGTGAGTTCTCCGGGGATCTCCAACGTAACAGGTTAAAGTGTTGTTGAAGCCCTGAAGGATGGGATATTGTCCCGGAAAACAATTAGGAAGTCCGATAACGCTTTCATCCCAACAGTTCACAAGCTACATAGCAGAGCCTAGTCCGGAAAAGCGCCAGACGCGTTTCGCCCTATTGGGACTCGTCAGTGGCGCATTTCCTCGGTCCTCTAAGGAGGATCGAACCCATGAACGCTAGAGGCAGATGCCAACTGGCCAGCAGCTTAAGCCACAAAACGTTCCTATTCATTTGTGACATAACAGGTAGCATCTCCTCGTTTCAAATGCTGTGAACATGGTGTCTGTTGAGAAGCAGCCATGACCTTCGAGGCTGGCCACTGTCATCTGCTAAGTTAGTGACCTGCGTGGCAGTGGAAGATAGGTTTGCTAAATCCCAGTTCGCTTGCACATTTTGCAGCCCAGCCGACGTCCCCAATGGCCCAGTGGCTTAAGTTGCTAGCTAGTTGGCATCTGCTTCTGGCGGTCATGGATTTGATCCCCAGTATGGGACCACCACTGTCGAGCCCCAATTGGGCGAAACACGTCTGGTTCTTTTCGAGCTAGGCTGAGCTATGTAGCTTGAGAACAATGTTGTGTCGGAGCCCAGCGACTGCTTCCACCCATTAACGGTAGTCAGAACACGAACGACTAGGTGGAAAACAATGTTACACGCCGCACGCCAAACCTGCCATCAAGGGTCTGTGAATTCAAATCGACGGCATAATTTAAATCAGAGCACATACAAAGACTATGCAGAAAAACCAACATTCGTTCAAGTAAGGCTGGTCATTCCAAGGTTGCAGGATCGACACGATATCTCACGGACGAGAAAACTCTACAAAGTAAGAGAACAGCAAAAGATTCAGTGTCAACCCAAGCTAGTCACAAATGTGAGGCAACCGAAAAAGTATGTGGGTAACCGTAAAAGAGGATGGTATTGATAAGAGTAAATAGGGCAAACTGACAAAACAACGGGGAATGGTGAAGTTTCCTTACCACCGGTATAACAAGCAGCTGGGACGAAAACATTAAAATTAAAATTAAAAAATTTCTTCTCCTTAGTAAGCTCAAATGTAGCCTCCTAATTTTAAATGCTCTGGACGTAACGTCTAGTGAGAGGAAGGCGACCTTCAGAGTCTAGACACTATCATCTGCAGTGAAAGCTAGGTCGTGCTATATCCCACTTAACTTGTAAATGTTGTAGCCCAGCCGACGTGCTCAGTGGTATAAGCTGCTGACTATTTGGCATTTGTCGCCAGCCGTCATGGGTTTGATCCTCAGTAGGGGACCAAGGGAATGCGCACTACTGACTAGCCCCAATTGGGCGAAACGCGTCTGGTTCTTTTCCGGACTAGGCTGGGCTACTTAGCTTTTGAGTAGCTGGGACGAAAACAGTGCAGTTACAAGTGAAATCTCCTCCTAATTATTAGTAAAAGGTAGCCTCGCCAAGTTTCAACTTTCTTGGACGTAGAGTCTAGTGATAGTAAGTCATAACCTACGCAGGCTAGTTAGTCTCATCTGCTAAGTAGTAATCTGCGTGACAATGGAAGTTAGGTCGTGCTAACTTCTACTTAACTTACAAACTGTGTAGCTCAGCCGACGTCCTCCATGGCTCAGTGGCTTATGCTGCTGGCTAGTTGGTATTTGCCACTAGTGGTCATGGGTTCGATCCTCAGTTGGACGCCGAAGGAATGCGCGTCACTATGGTGTCCCAGTACGACGAAACGCATCTTGTGCTTTTCCGGACTTTGCTGCGCTATGTAACCTATGAGCAGTTGAGACAAAAACATTAAAATTACAAGTAAAATTCTCCTACTCATTTGTGATATATAGTAATTTTCAATGCGTTGGGTTTGGTTTTGAAAATGTTTATAGGGAGCCACCTGATATCGGCCATTTGGTTGATTAGTCAATAGGTCTGTGCGGTTGATTAGCAGGACCCCGGATATTATAGCCCTACTTAAATCGTTCTCCCAAGGCGCCTCTGGTGCAGCAAGCTTACATTCCTCCAACTGTCAACCTGATAGATACTCTTTATTCCAACGAGCAGTAAGAAGTATGATCAAAATAAGCCTTCTCACGAAGTCATGTCTGGTCTTCGCCTCTCTTATTAGCGTTCTTCTTTGTTGCAAATAAGTACATTTCTCTGCCTACCCATATCGATTTTACTTTTACGCACATAGTGCTCGAAAGATGAATTTAACACCACAGCTTTTGCTCATAATACTTCAGTGACAGATCCATTCTGCGGAATCAGCCTCTCTGTCTTATTGAGCCGCTTGAGTTTGTCGTCAGAGGCACTTTGTCCACCAGCTACGTTGCGAGTCTGCACCAGGTGTCCCCTGCCTAGTGATCGCGTGCAGGTGTCCGCCAAACCTACACAATGAAAGCAAACCCACTTCAAGTTAGGATGAAAAGAATATAATGCGATTTCTTCGTCCAACTGCGAACAAACCTTATGGTACCAGGCTAAGTATCTATCGCACAGTTTTCCTTTCTCTGCTACTCTATCACAGCCACACACTCCAGGATAAGAAGTGTCCGTTAATGCCATGATCAAACAAGGAACCACATGGCATATAAAAATGGAGATATGTGATGCAAAAGCGATGGACAAATATAAGTATATATTAAACCTAAACGATAGAATTGACAAATGAGCCAAGGGATATAAGGAACAGGACGTGGAGAAACCGTGGCCAACGATAACCAATGAGAACATAAGAATAAAAACATACATGAATTAAAATTTCTTGAACAATTTCTAGGGAAGATTGTGTAGGACGAAAGACGATAAATCCACCGACAAATGAATGCCATTGAAAATCCCGATATCAAATCCATGGTGCAATGAGACCAGTGTACAGAAGAAGAAATCCGTATGCCAAAGGTTCTGCGTGTAAGCGCTGTGTTGATGAGAGCAATGTAATAACTGTTGGAACAAGGCAAAGTTTTCACACTCTGCTCCTATGGAATACGCTTCCAAGTATATTTCGAGGGAAACTGGTGATAAAATGCTTTCCTCAAATTTCAAACCGTAATTTCGGGGATGTAGTGTAAGCGATCTGGGCTCAAGCTGGTGACCAGAGGCAAATCAGAAGTCTAGGGTGCTGAAAAGCATAGCGTAACATTGTCAAAACAAAAGAATTCGTAAATAGAAGCTTAGCAGTGACTGAAAAAGAAATCAACTAAATAATAAATAAATGGTTTATTCCCGTTTTGGCGAGGCATACTGTGAAGGTATAATCAGTTGGCCACTATAGGTATAAATGTACAATGTAACTGTAAAATGTACAGGAATGGTAAAGGTGAAGTATGGGAAAAGGTAAGAATGAAAACTTGCGCAAGTTTTACAAATGGACAACTCTCGAATAGTCATGGCACCGAAGACAGAGGTGGCGGTGTTGCGCAGAAAAGTCGGAGAGACAAATGTTTCGGCAACAGCCAGTATTAGGCAAAATATTGCTAAGGTGACTCGTGCGCACATTTTGAGTGTAGTAGGCTGGTACAGTGGTTTATGTGGGAAGAAGCAGTGTGGGCTAGTTGATGTAAAGAAATGGAATTCTTTTGAGCATGGCTGAATAAATCGATTTGGGAGTAAGAAGCCTGTAGGTTTGGTCCATAGGAGTTTCTGAGGTAATCACTATTTTTCTAGAAAAGAAGTGAGATATCCATCCTCCCAAGTATATATTAGGTGAAACTGTAGCTGTGATGAGGTGTGGTCCCTGGAGAGCGACAAGTATCCCGGCTGGCGAATGGATACTTAGCCGGAAAACTAAGTTATGATAACTATAGGATAAACCAATCCATTTCCAGATGATCGAACAGTATGCCAATGATAGTAGGGGCCAGAGTCGTTGAGCATGGACCAGCCGGAGTCATTCAACAGATCATAAGATGCCAACCTATGTGGTTGAAAACCTCTGGAGAACAGGCTACGAACAGAAGCAGACCAAACAAACAGCGAGACAGACGTATTGGAAATGTTAGTTATATAGATTGCAAAAGTCCTTGAATAAATTGTTGAAAACTTTACACCATGTATACCTGTTGCCACAAAATTTGGATACACGTGTCCTTACACGAGGGTCCAGTGTAGAATCATGCTGACAGATGCGGTTGCTAGTAGAGTAAATGAGCGTCTGTCAGTAAAACGCGAAGAATGGGATCATGCATGGAAAATAATATAAAGCAACGGAATGCAGTAATTAATGTGAAGAGGCAGACACAGGACATGATTGAGCCTGACTTTTGGATTCAAGGGATTTTTGGCAAGTAAGTGGTAACTTGGCACCAGGAGGGGGACCTATGTTTGAGCGGCCGAAGGGGACGATGACCTCCAGCCGGCCTGAGGAAGGAAAAAATACCAGATAACAACTTTCAGCATCTGGAAATAGACAGGAATAGAATATGGACCCGAGCTAGTATTCAGCAAGTGGTGAGCAGTAGAAGATATAGGTAGCTTTGGTGGCCGTGAGCTCTACTGTTTCACTAGCCAAATGGATGCCAATCAGAAGGAAACGACGAGGAAACAGAGGGTAGGTGGCTCCTCGAGGCTTGCAGTCGTACAGTAGTCAAACTGAGGTTGAAATGAAGCAAGCAGACACCAACGTACAGAGTCCGGAAGTAGATAGTAATAAGCATATAGGGTTGAGGAAGTATTCGGTATTACGTAAGATGATAAGGGAGGTGGTGAGCGAGATGGCCGTGTGCACTACAGCATCAAACGACATATGGAGTCCTATGAGGGTGAAACCGTGTTGTGAGAGGTTCGGCATTGCCTCGACGCTAAGTAGTAGCACTAGAAACAACTATACCATTTCGGAAGCAAGCCAGTCCTTAACGGAATCAAGCTCCTCCTTAAGAATATTCAACCCAATTCGTAACCACATCAAGCTGAATCCATCGTCTTGACCAATTGCAAATCAGTACAAGTGTACTCAGAACGTCTGCATCGGTTGGTGCAGCGCTCAGGCAACAAATCACGTGATGCAGTGGACGCGAAAACAACTCGTGAGCTCATTCACTGTAGGATGGGTGCGGACTAGCACGCGGCATCTATGGACGGTTGAGGAAGTACTGTAACTTCCACCCACTCACTTACGCGGCATCAAGACACACAACGCAGAAGTGGGCGGCCATCCGCGTGCTCACTGTTACGCGCAGACGACCAGACATGAAATCTACTCTACAATGAGACAGTATCGATTGCACTGGGTAGGGTGAAACACCGTTTGACTGAAGAGATTAACCTAGGGAGTGACCGAAAATTAAGTTGGTTGAGACAACCGACAGTGACATTGCGCGGTATGTCGTTCTAGCTCGGGTTTCAGTCGGAAGTAGGCACTGGAGAACATGATGGTATCATTAGATCGCCAATGTCCACTATGTTGTACATAGTACTGGCAAACTCCAGTAAATGGCCAAAAGTTGTTGGTGTCAAGTGGATGGCACATTTTGAACACAAAAGTGGATAAGAAAAGCTAGTTTGTGAGGAATCGGAAATCGCCCACCATAGAGTAGCACATCGCCATTCCTTGACTGCTCAGTTTGCAAGAATGATTAGCTTCCGAACCGATATATCGTCAACTGACGGACACAGATGGGACACAGTACTACAATTCCGATCTCTGTGTTTCACAGATTAGGCCATGTGCACAGAGAAGGAAGTAGACAGTAAGATAATTCCTGGATAGTGGACACCCGAAACCGGTAGTGAAAGCCACGTTTCACAATATGCTGAAATCACATTGAAGATATACAGCGGAATGGATTGGGACGATAAGAAGATTATAGGTAGAAGGAACTGCCTTTTCCTTTCCGACGGCACTAACCAAGGAATAAAACTCGGGATCTGTTCAACAATGGTGTATCTGAAATACACACTTTTCGTAGATAAGATGACTAACGGTGTTCACAAATGTATTCACAATAACTGTGAATATGTGTGTATATGAGATACCGCGAGCGAACTGCACACAACGCTGCTGGAACACCTGAGGCGCATTTCACGATGACGTCTAATGCTCTACTGTGAGATTCAGCGGTGGTGACGCACCTGTTAGGTACGGTGCATGTAAGGTGGCCAGATTATTGATGAGCCAAACCGAGACGCTTCCAGATTTCTTGCACGGCAAACCGAGACATTTAACCTACCCCCGTTTGTTTCTGCATATGTTGATCGTACAATATATTGAAAAGATACATATCTACATTTCTTGCTTCAATGCAATTATAAAAAGCACTTGCGTTATTAGTCAGTACAATGGCTACGCTACTGAAGTTTTAAATAAATAAATAAATGGCATATTCCCGCTAGAAGGAGGCATACAAGTGAAGGCACGACTAAATATACCTACAAACATAGCTGCTTTGGAACAGTAAAAAGGTGTGGTTAGAATAAAGTACAACCAAAATTTTCGTCGTTTACTCACTTAAGAAGTTCGTGGATTAATAGTGGGATCCCAGAACGTTATGGCGCTGGTTTGCGAAAAAAGCAAGTTTATTACTATGGTGGCAATAGCCAACGGTCGGCATGATTTCGCCATGTTGTAATCCATGATTTCATGAGCATAGGTCTGGGCGCTGCATTAGCATGTCGTGAAGTTGTTCGCAAGGATACACGACACTCTTTTCTTCAGAACTGAATTTCACCACAAGTATTGCTTTCAGTGTTTAACCGCTAAACTGCGTTGTCCAGAATCTACTTCGATTCAGTTTGGAAAAATGTATAGTGCTGCGTCTGAGGCACAAGTTGGTTCATTCTCACAAAATCGGCAACCAAAGCTGCAAACGTCCTCTGGGAAGAAGGATGTGGGAGTTTTATCCAGGTTGACCTTGGATGTTCGCATCAGACTGAGGCGGCCTAAGGGAGGGGTGTCCAACACGTGGGCCTCCTGAACCATGCACTCGGAGGAATCGACCCTTCGATTTTTTCACAATTTCTCGGCTCATACATACCACCACCTGTGGAATACGTAGTACAGTTTCGGCAGCCATGGATGAGGAGAGATATCACCGTAGTGGCGATATCTCAACGTCATGCAACCAGAGACGTCAAGGGTCTGTATAATTTGCCGTATGCACGAAGGATTCGAGTGCTTGGGTTCTTCAGCGGACAATATCGGCGATTGTGCGGAAATCTCATTTTGGCTTACCATATTTTGAGGTATATTTATTCGTGCCTTCACTTGTATGCCTCCTTCTCGCGGGAATATGCCATTTATTTATTTATTTAAAACTTCAGTAGCGTAGCCATTGTACTGACTAATAACGCAAGTGCTTTTTATAATTGCATTGAAGCAAGAAATGTAGATATGTATCTTTTCAATATATTGTACGATCAACATATGCAGAAACAAACGGGGTAGGTTAAATGTCTCGGTTTGCCGTGCAAGAAATCTGGAAGCGTCTCGGTTTGGCTCATCAATAATCTGGCCACCTTACATGCACCGTACCTAACAGGTGCGTCACCACCGCTGAATCTCACAGTAGAGCATTAGACGTCATCATGAAATGCGCCTCAGGTGTTCCAGCAGCGTTGTGTGCAGTTCGCTCGCGGTATCTCATATACACACATATTCACAGTTATTGTGAATACATTTGTGAACACCGTTAGTCATCTTATCTACGGAAAGTGTGTATTGCAGATACACCATTGTTGAACAGATCCCGAGTTTTATTCCTTGGTTAGTGCCGTCGGAAAGGAAAAGGCAGTTCCTTCTACCTATAATATTCTTATCGTCCCAATCCATTCCGCTGTATATCTTCAATGTGATTTCAGCATATTGTGAAACGTGGCTTTCACTACCGGTTTCGGGTGTCCACTATCCAGGAATTATCTTACTGTCTACTTCCTTCTCTGTGCACATGGCCTAATCTGTGAAACACAGAGATCGGAATTGTAGTACTGTGTCCCATCTGTGTCCGTCAGTTGACGATATATCGGTTCGGAAGCTAATCATTCTTGCAAACTGGGCAGTCAAGGAATGGCGATGTGCTACTCTATGGTGGGCGATTCCCGATTCCTCACAAACTAGCTTTTCTTATCCACTTTTGTGTTCAAAATGTGCCATCCACTTGACAACAACAACTTTTGGCCATTTACTGGAGTTTGCCAGTACTATGTACAACATAGTGGACATTGGCGATCTAATGATACCATCATGTTCTCCAGTGCCTACTTCCGACTGAAACCCGAGCTAGAACGACATACCGCGCAATGTCACTGTCGGTTGTCTCAACCAACTTAATTTTCGGTCACTCCCTAGGTTAATCTCTTCAGTCAAACGGTGTTTCACCCTACCCAGTGCAATCGATACTGTCTCATTGTAGAGTAGATTTCATGTCTGGTCGTCTGCGCGTAACAGTGAGCACGCGGATGGCCGCCCACTTCTGCGTTGTGTGTCTTGATGCCGCGTAAGTGAGTGGGTGGAAGTTACAGTACTTCCTCAACCGTCCATAGATGCCGCGTGCTAGTCCGCACCCATCCTACAGTGAATGAGCTCACGAGTTGTTTTCGCGTCCACTGCATCACGTGATTTGTTGGCTGAGCGCTGCACCAACCGATGCAGACGTTCTGAGTACACTTGTACTTATTTGCAATTGGTCAAGACGATGGATTCAGCTTGATGTGGTTACGAATTGGGTTGAATATTCTTAAGGAGGAGCTTGATTCCGTTAAGGACTGGCTTGCTTCCGAAAAGGTATGGATGGACGAAGAACAAGCGTCCAGCAAAGAGCAATCCGAAAGCCGATAGTTAGAAAAATATAAGAACAAATGGTGTCCATGGTGGTCACTGCTGCTCTATTTCACTGTTCTCTCCCCCGAGGTCTGAAGATAGCATCAGAAACTTACCAATTAGCATCACCTGGCATATGGGTCTGCGACTAAAGGAACCTACAAAGACAAACGTGGATCATATCGGACCTCCGATACACAACCTTCCTTGTCTATCACACCTGGTCAACTGGATCGAGCTACCCATATCCAGGGGATTGGAACAGCCGTGGCCTACCTACAACTACCGTTAAACTAAATGATTACCGAAACATCTGAAACAATCCATAAGTACGGAACTTGTGGTACAACCTGTCAAGCGTGCACTCACTCGCTTATGGCTTGTCAGCAATTACAGGCTCATTAATCGACAAGGCAACTATAACTTCCCCGTGGCACCAGCTGGGTGATTCGGGTCTACCCCGTTCTAGCAAATGTTTGGATCCAGTGCTCCAGGAGGTGATGGGTTTTCCCCTGTCAAGTTTTCTCCCCATAAAATGTTGTTATTTTCTGTTTACCAGCACTGCGACGGGGCGGATGTGACTAGACTCCAACTAAAGTCACAGCCCCATGGTTACCCAGCTAACGACACCCCTATCACGAACGTCACTCATTCCTGCTCACACTATCAACGCGATCAATCACAAATGCAGCGGCACATATACAAAGTGTCTTAACGGCTACACACACGCACTTCCATACACCTGTGTGAACTCACAGATCCAATGTTCATGGCTAACTTGCATCATTTTTATACGTTCTCCGGCATGTAGTTGCGCCTTTACCATGGTCATGCCCATATAGGCGTGTCTCGCATTGTCCGAGGAAACAGAATTTATTTATTTATTTAAAGCGCATCCAGTGTTTGGTGAGAGGTGAATGGTGGTGGACCTCTTGGACATGAGCAGTACAGCATTTGGGAGTCTATTGGGAGTCTATTGGGATGAGACAGAGGCTAGGCAGTGCCTTGAAGCTTAGCAGTCGTATAAGTGTCAGGCGGAAAGAGTGAGAAGTCATGAAGGCAGCAATGTTAAATCGGGAGGCTAATAAATGTAAGAGCATAGGGCCGAACTAGCATCCATCATGTGGGGAGAAGAGAAAGGTGGCCAGTTAGATGGCCGTAAGCACTACTGCCTCGCAATCCTAATGGAAACCCGCTAGGATGAACTATAAATGAGCCAGATGCTACAGTGCTTTCTGAGTCTTAACAGTCATACCCGAGCGAAACAAAGGGAGGTAGGAGGCAACAGCTGGCAACATTCAGCGTCCGGAAGTAAATGCTGTTAAGAATATAAGGCCAAAAGAACATCAGTTATGTGGTAAACGAATGAAAATATTGCAAATTCGGATGGTTGTATGCAATACACCCTCAAAAATCTAATGGGAGCCTGTTATGGTGGAGCGTAGATGAGCTAGGGTCTAAGCGGTGACAGGAGGTAGAGCTGTAGTACTGGAGTCAGCCGGATGGATGAAAATAGGTAGCAGGCAGCAAGGTTACATACAGTAGCTGCTAATTACAAAGATATAAAGAGAAAGGTTATATAGCCTGTGGTCAGGTGTGTGAAAAGTAGTGGGCCGGATAACATTGAGCACTACATCATCATAGTCCAAACAGGAGCCCGTTGGGATGAAACAGAGGTGAGCCAAATGCAAGATTGCTTTCTGAGGAGAGCAGTCATATAAAGTGAAACAGATGGACTTAAGAAGCAACAGACATCAACATTCAGAGGCCAACTTTAGTTATTTATAAGAAGATAAGGCCGAAGGTGCAAGAAAGTTGTGGTAGGGTGCTGAAAATGGAAGGTCGGATTTTTGTGAGCATTAAGACATCACAATCCCGATAGAAACCTGTTAGGATGAACTGGTAATTAGCCAGTGACAAGATGGCTTCTCTTAGCGTAGCTGTCATACTAGAGTGAAACAGAAGGGGATAGGAAACAACAGACGGCAACATTCAGAGTCCGGAATTAGATAATGATAGGAACATAAGGCCAAGAGGATATCAGTCATGTGGGAAAGAGATGAAAAGGTAAGAAATTCGGATGGTTGTGAGCACTACGGTATCACAAGCCTAATGGAACCCCTTTGGGCTGTAACGGAGGTGAACCAGTGACCAGGTGGCTCACCGAGGACAGGAGTTATTCTATTGTAAAACAGATGGAACTAGGAAAAAACAGACAGTAACATTCAAAATCCGGGTGTAGGTACTGTTACGAATATAAGGTAGAAATGGCATTAAGCATGTAGTCAAGGGCTAAAAATATTGCGAATTCGAATGGTTATGAACACTACGACATCTCAAGCCAGAAGAAGTCTGTTAGGATGAGATGGCAATAAACCAAAAGTTAGGCAGACCCTGGAGGCTTAGCAAATATACTGGAGTGAAACAATTGCAGCTAGGAAGCAACAGACGATGACATTCAGAATCCGGTAGTAGATTATGACAAGGCCATAATGTCGAAGGAGGGCAAACAAAAGAAGCCGGTAATGAAGAACTAAAAGTGGGGTCGGCCTGGTACAGAAGCTCCGACGCAGGTGCGTCGTCTACCTATGATATTCTGGGTAGTTAAAGGCCGGTCAGTCATGATCGAGGCTTTAAAATTTTCAATACATAACTTGTCCACCAAAAGAACCTAATACGTGTAATGATTAAACTAATGAAGCATCGATCCCGGTATGCAGAAGAGAAAAGGCTGTCAAGTTGTGATGAAAGATGGAGCAATGCAGAAGACGGACTCCGCACCACACTGGTCAAAGTTCTGGGACAGACCAGTTCGCAAGATGTCCCGCCGTAGCTCAGGGGTCTCAACCACGGACTGGCAACAGTCGAGTTGCGGGTTCGAGCCCTACCAGGGGTCCGATGGAATGCGCACTGCTGATGATTCCCGAAAGGATGAAACGCGCGTACAGTGCTTTTCCGGGCGTGTGGCGGTTGTTTGAGTGAGTTTAGATGTGACGAATTTCTACCTATTTCCGCTATGACGGATAAGTGTACCCGCAACTGAGAGGAACACCCATGGGATCCCCAATTTCTGGGCTCATTGCAGAAGCCGTATTGCAGCGATTGGAGCGCATCGCACTGCCATCTAACAGCCAAAATCTTTGGATACGATACGTGGACGATAACTTTGGCATCGTAAAACGGAACAGAGTACAGGACCTGCGTGAGTTGCTCAACAGCGCATTCGAGGATATCAAATTTACGATCGAATTAAAAAAGGAGAACAAGTTACAATTTTTGGATCTACTGGTCACTAGGAATACCGACGGATCTCTACAAACATGCGTATATCGGATTAAAACACATAACGACTAGATACTAAAATACTACAGCAACCACCGGATGAATCATAAGAAGAGATGTATTCAAACCCTATTCAAAAGAGCGGAGACACACTGCGGTACAGCGGAAACAGGAAGAAAATCACCTATATCGCGTGTCTAGAAACAACGGTTATCCGAGAAATTGCATCAGAAGAAGCCTAAAGAAACGAATGTCTCAGCAGCAGCAGCAGTCACATGGGCAAGCAAGCAAACGAATAGTGCTCCGCTACATCAAGAACGTCTCCGAACTAACAGGAAGATTGCTGCAGCCACATGGAATCTCTGTGACTCACAAACCAAGTGCCATCCTAAGGAAATTGCTTTCAAGAGCCAAAGCAAATGTCAATCAAGCCGCCCAATCTATCACATAAAATGCAGTGACTGCGATAAAAACTACATCGGACAAACTGGAAGAAAGCTTTGGACACAAATCACCGAAGACAAGGCGGCCGTCAGAGGAGATGATCCGCACTCATTGGTTTCTGCGCATGAAGATCAAGGAGGCCATCATTTTGATCTAGAGAATGTAAAGATCCTAGCACATGGAAGTACAAAACACTCGAGGGAGTTTTTGGAAGCCTGGTACTCTACAACGAATTCAATCAACCGACACATCGAACTGGACGCGGTATACGCAACACTACGGGCGAACGACCGCCAACTCGTTCGACTGAATCCGGTGGAAGGTGTGATTAGAGAACCAGAACTGACGACAGGCCCTCTCACAAGGACAAGCAGACAAAGACCACGAAATACAAGAAGTCAAGGTTAAAGGTCATCTGCCCAACAACCAGGCTGAACGCGGATCGAAATCCCAGCCAATAGGATGGCTGTTCTCCACGGGCAACCAGGACGGTATAAAATCGCACGGACACCACGCTCAGCGCACTCTCACCTAGGTTTCTCTACGCTATTCCACGCTACTGCAAGCCACGCAACTCCGCACTGATGGTGTCACGTCGATTGGTGACGAAACGTTTGCAATCAACCTGCCAAGCTCAGCGAACAATTCAACCGCCAGCTGAACAACCTGCGCTACCAGTCTTCAATTCTATGGCCAACGTTCCTGTTCGTTAATAGTATTGGAGTAACGCAACCCCAATCCTTTATTGAGTTGCTTGCTTTTGTCAGAACATTAATGATGGTTAAGGCACCGGAAGACATAGTAACCTTATAAACAATGTAGCTAGAATTAAGGACTAAAACAACTTGTGCCACTTTTGACACTAAGACTGTAAATGCCTATGTCCACGCGGATGTTGTGTTTTGCAGAAAATAGGTCAGTTGGTTTAATGATATAGACAACATACTCCTCGTCTATAAATCGAAAGGCGCATTCATGTGGTAATACATCACAGTGGTCGTATACGTAGAATGCGATAAAAGCGGACCAAGCATACTACTTTGAACAACACTTGAAATGTCTGTGATAGTTGTCTCAACTCCTACTAGTTGAACAGATGGTGTAAAGTGATCAAGACAGAAGCGAAGCCAGTTTTACGGTAAACCTCGTATATTTTGCGCTCAAATCGCTTTCAATAGGCACCGCTGCGGAAGTCGTTCAAATGCATTTTGCAACTCGACACAACGTTAACATTACCTTTTCTGAATGCATGGCTTCGGCGATAAGACCAAAATTGTCTACATGCCAAGACGTACGGGATCGTGCTCTAAGAAACCCATGATAAGACGTGAATACTACCATCTGTGTATAGATAATGCAAACTTCGTTTCTATAGTTTCGCTAGTATGCGGAATATAATGGAGAAGCAGTTTATAGGGAGGAAGTTACAAACATTGGGTAATCAAAATTGTGGTGTGGTGGCATAACGGAGTATCTGCTAGCGTTATAAATAATGGAATACATGTAATCTTTCTGTTACATAACACGAGGCCCGCGTTTTTAATCATGCTCATGTTGAAAGAGCAAAGTGTGCTCGAAACTACAACGTACCGCATATTTGCTAAAACAGTGGAAGTATGTGTAAGAGTATGTGTGTAGCTGTGTAGTTTTTGACTGTAAGTTCCCCGGTGCATTCTTGACTGTTCGATAGCGTCAGCAATGGTAGTATAGAAGATTGGTCTCTTTGGGTTGGATAGCATTATCCGGCTATTCATGGGACAGTGAATTACGGTCCTGACCACGCCTTTTGAACGAAATACCGGTTTGGCATCTATATTCAACTGTAACTGAGCTTTAATTTTTGTATGATGTCCAAGGCCACCCTGAGAAACCATGATATAGTGTTAAAATACACGCTGTAATGTCCCCTGTTGGAACACTGGATTAATGTGTGAGGGAACGTTGATACCAACTGTCAATTTACATACTATATCCAAAGGGATACTCCCTCGGTTGAACTTAGCTGACCAGCTAAACGGTGAATGTTTAGTCCAGGCTGAGTAATGCTGTATCCTACAGACTCAGATGTATGATCATTCTACGTTGCCAACCTGTGGAACTGGCCGATGATTCCCGTAGTTGCTCCTGATGCGCTGAAGATAGGTTGTTGAGTTAGAGAGACTACAAATTTACCAATGTCTTTCCAAATAGACTGTGAAGTGATTGTAATATCCTATGCAGTAGCTACTTGAAGTGTTGCCGGATAACCGTCGGCATTCACTGTAATGTGGAATCTGCACAAAGTCCTGTTAAGATGGTAGGAAGCAACAATGCTGTGTGTTGCACTCCTTTGAGGTTGTTTTGAAACTTGTGTTTTTGAGTTTCCCTTTCCGGTCTGGTTGTGAAGCTAACAAAACCTATTTGGTGACAACGTCATTCTTGATAACAAGGATGCCGGGGAAAAGTGAAGTGTTGCTTGGGATCATGCCCTTTGCAGTTTCACCATGCTTAGGTATTCCCTAGCTTACATTCAGATGCGATCTGACCGGTTTTACATGCACTGTTGATGTAGCTACTCACCATACAGGTTGATGAGGCTTTGACATTTTCTGCCATCATTTGCAGTGTGATATCTGGGTCTTGCGTTATCATGATAGGCAACCGGGTGCGGATGTAGGTTTGCGTATGGGAATGTAGCCTACCAATGGATCTAGAGCATTTGTGCTAAGACTATTTCATGGGTGAAAGTTTGAATTCTTTGCATTCGCGATTAATTAACTCTACCTGCGTACGTACTGGGGTCATCTATGGACTTTAGACTAATTTCAAACAATGATAGCATGTGCTAAGTAGTAAGGAACGTGCGTCAAAATTAGTCAGCATACACCGAACTGTGTCTTCAGGTGATTTCTCACTTGGACGTTCCGGCAAAATAAAAGCGACAAATCGGTCTTGCTTCGTGTCCCCCAAATTCCGCAGCAGCGTTCACGGTCGCAAGCTAACATTTGTACTAGCAAATTAAACACGAAATTTGTCCTCATAACCTTTGAACCGGGACTTGGTGACATCAGATGAAATATTACGAAAATCTGGAATTGTATAAACCTATGACTCCTTATTGGTTTGTTTGTCTTCAGTTGCCTTTTTCATGGAAATTAGGGACTGGCTGTGTGTAACAGTACCCAGAAGACTGAATTGAACAGCTTGGAACTGATATTTCTGTTGCTGAAGGGTCGCACAGAGTTATTCTGCTGATATTGGCATTAGTGACGCTGTTAATTCCGTCGCAAACTGTTATGACCCGAAGTACTTTTACGAAGCGTATAGAATACTAGAGCGCCCTAACAAGAGGTAGCATGGCAAAGCAGTGCACAATCAGTGTTAGTTTTTATCATGCAGTGGCCGATGTTTCAGGGGTGATCAGTTAACCGGCGTCACAGGCTGATTAGATGTGAATAAAGCTTGCAATTGACGGACTGATGCACAAGGCTGTTTGGACGTCCGTATACGACATCGACTATTGCTTAAAAAACCGATGGTTCGCGCTTAGCTTGTGACTATCGAGCATTGGACAACGGCACAGTGCCCGACCGACGCACGGTGCCCCAAATATATAATTTTCATTGAGATTGATAGAAGGTTGATCTTTCCCAAGATTGACCTTGTCACCGCATACCAATGAGTTCTAATTGTCTCGATAGATAGAGCAGAGCGGCAGTGACCACAGTTTTAGCAGATAAGATTTTCGCCGAATGCCATTTGATCTCCGGTATGCCCCGCAATAACTCCAGCGCTTGTCTCTCGTTCTCCATCCTCCGAAGTCTGCAACCGTACATAGGGAACTTTCTGTGGGTCCTAAGGAATCACTTTTAGGCACAAATGGGATGAATTTACCCAACGAGGACTAACCTGCGACGTCCACTTTGTCCATGTCTCACACAGCTGAATGGAAACCCTATTAAGAAAACGGCAAGGCCGCTGCTCATATTGGCACTTACCGGCACTCACCACTATCCCGACACAAGTCCAGTGTTGATGGCTGGATACTAGGAGGTTACCGTTATGGGGACCCAACGTCCCTATAATTATTACAGGCTTCAATTACGGAAGGCTGAAAACTCGATTTATACAAGTGCACATGTACTCGGATCAGACAAAACGCACACGTTCAATCAGCCTTCCAACTCGTGAAACATTCACATTGTTAGCCTTTGCACCCAGAAACAGTCTTGTTTCCAACCAAACACGCATTGTTGTATCCAAGCAACATTTATTTTTCCGGACAACTCTCGCCAAACTTCCAACATTTCTGCTCAATTTACGGACTTTGCATATTTACATAAAACCATGTTTCTTGTTTCCAGTGTTTGCTTACGCAAACCTTTCCAAGGGAAAACCCCCTTTCATCACCGTTTTGTGATATAAAAATGAGGCTGTACAACGCTAGAATCGCCTTAGCTTTGGCCAGTAAAAGCGCCTGTGGCAAACGGCCTGTCTTGTTCTTGATTCAGTCTTGGGTTGGGAAATCGTGCGTAGAAACTTTGTGTTCGGTCTAGGAACCCGTTCTACTCGCGTGAATTAAATCTTCCGCGGTTAAGTTCCGAGAACCCACAGACTTCGAGATTGTCAGTTACCATGCTGTGCGAGAAAATAATTCTGAGTTTCGTTCGTCCATTCGACTAGGAGAGCTGGTAACACATTGTTAGAACCTGGCGTATTCAAGAGGCCGTATTCAACAGTGGCGACGAAGTATTCGAACCCATGGCAGTTGCATATAATGAGTTTAAATTACTTTTGGAGCACCAGATTGCTTTAATGACTGCCTTAACGGAAAAACTCTCCAGTTCTTCCCTTCAATCAGGTTCCACGGCAGCACTCCGGTTGACAATATCTGCAGCAGCATCTCCGAATTCCTGTATGACCCTCAAATTACCTTCGAGTCATGGTATAAGCGGTACGAAGATCTGTTCACCGTTGACCTGGCTTCCCAGGCTGACGCGTGAAAGGTCCGGCTGCTTCTGCGCAAACTGGGCACGGTCCAGCACCAACGTTATACAAACTTCATCCTGCCAAAGAAGCCACGCGATGTTCCCTTTGTTGAAACGGTCCGCACGTTATCGCAGATCTTTGGCGAAGGGTCCTCGCTGTTCAACACCCCGTATCAATGTCTGCAGCTGACCAAACGAGACGCCGATGATTTCGTCACATACGCGGGAATCGTCAATCGGGAATGCGAACGGTTACAGCTTGGCTCCCTCACAGAAGACCAGTTCAAGTGCTTGCTTTTCATTGCTGGCTTCCGGTCCGCCCATGATGCCGACATCCGAACGCGCCTCCTATCCAAACTGAAGCAAGACTGCACGATCACACTCCACAACCTGGCAGTGGAGTGTCAATCGGTGATCAATCTGAAACACGATTCCGCGATGATCTAGAACGCTTCCGCGCCTGGTCTGGTCCAGGTGGTCGCAGCCCCAAGCCGCAACCTTCTGAGCGGCTCTCCCAACTCAACCGAGCGAAGCCCCCACCCTATCCCTGCCGATTCTGTGGTGCAGGCCATTTCCACCGAGATTGCAACTTCCGACAGCATCGATGCCAACGTTGTGGCAGGGTGGGGCACCGTGATGGATACTTCTATCCTACGTCGCACAAGGGGGTCAAACATGGGCTGGCCCCCACCCGCAGACCCGCACAACCCAAGGGGACCAAACCTGGCCTGGCCCCCACCCACAGTCAAAAGAAGAGGTCACGATCCAGACGCAAACCCAACACTGGCCCGATTGGCAGCTCCATGCGTTTGCTGGCCACATTCCAAGTCAATGCGGATCGCAGGAAGTTCGTCGATGTCTTGATTAATGGCCAGACCGTCCAATTGCAGTTGGACACTGCTTCGGACATCAACAGTGACCTCATCTCTGCTAATCCAGCAAGAGCGGTCGCAAAAACTGTTCTCCTGCGTTATTCGCCTCCAAATCTTTGGATTTATTCTCACAGAGTCCTACGTGCCATCATTCGATTTGGCTCCGCGAGCTCCTCCTACCACTGTTCATCTATTGGATCTATCATTCACGGATCACCATCAAACTGTGCTCTTGCAACTTCGAAGTCAACCGTATTTGAACCTTATCGAAGGTTTTATTTTTCCTCGCGTCACATAAGAACTCTTGTGGTCTTATTTTAAAGATCTTTTTGAGAGTCACCCGATCAGCTTACTACCATTCCTTCAAGTCGCTCTACAAAGCGATAGTCGTCAATTTGATCCGTCCTTGGAACTGCCACTGTCGTCATTAGACAGTATTTTCCAAGTCCCCTTGCTTCGCCTCAGTCGTACGTCGCGTCACTGCGTACCCTCTACCGTCTGGATCGATAGCACGCACCTCGCCTATCTAACCTAAAGAACGCGTGACTCATCTGGCCGCGACACGACTAGACCCGCTGACCTCAAACCCGTGCCGATCGCCAAGCAACAGTGTGTCAGTATCTCTATTCTCTTTCTACCACTTTTCTACCCCTACTGAGAACATTTCTCGTATGAAGAGCAAATGCGAATCATGTGCTAAAGGGGTAAAAAGTGGTCTGGTGTGTACCATGTGTTTGAAATCCTATCACACTACCTGTCTTGGGAAGGAGTCGACGAAACCAAACACCGCAGAGGCGTTTTGGTTCTGCCAAGTATGCAAGTCTATTCCATTTGTTAGCTGTCTATCTGTGCTACTGAAGAGGTGTGAAAGACTAACCGAAGCGGTCGAGCAACTGGTGAGCGCCAAAGTTACTCCCATGGGAGGAAACGGGCCTGCACTTGTGAGTGAAAATAACCCCGAATTCCCTAGTCAGGCCAAAGAAGCGAGCCAGGCATCCCAACCGAACCCCAACGACTCAGCCTCCAGCAGTATCAACTCCATGCTCTCCCCCTCCTATAAGTAAAAACAGTGCCTGCAGCGCGCCTGCCTCAACTTCTGTACTGTGCGCTACACCTAGTAGTCTGTTCGCTACACTCGAGACTGTAAGCTACAGTCAACCAGCAATAGTGAACAACCCGGCAATGTACGCATCGGTTGCCGCCAAGCAAACACCGGAAAGAGCACCGGTAACCTTTGTGCCCGGACTAGAGAAAACAAAACTGCCGCAGCACGGATGGCACACACCAATGCCGTTCACAAATGCAACAAAAACACCGGATACTCAGCCTCCAAATCCAAAACCAGTAGCCACCAGGCGCAACCATGGTGCCCTAAACATTGTATGCACTAATGTCTCCGAATCCAAATCCAATACAATTAAGGGTACGTTGACGGACGATCGAAATCAGTGGGTTTCCATCTGTACGTCGATCGGCGTCCATGCTAATCCCACGCAATTAAGAAGATTCTCGCGCCACCCAAACGCGTTGCACTACGGCGAACCCCGGTTACTTCGGGTAACACTAAACTCGGCGGACAAGACTGAGGCCGTTCTGCTGTCTGCGAAGCGTCTCTGCAACGACTCAAGTGGAGTGCACATACTACCCGAAATCCCGTGGAAAGAAAGTTCAGGGCATCGCGCTAGCAAAGATAGTTACAGTATAAGTCAAGATAAGAAAACAGTGATTGCTCACGGTGTTCCTGAGCTTACTGACTCCTCTTCCGACGATGCCCAGATGCATGACCGCTAGCAATGGCACTACATCCGGGAGGCTCTTTCTCTCGAAAATGTGGTGGTCACCTCGTTGACAAGGATCCCCATATCACCAAACTATAAGGGGTGCGGTCCCAGGCTGTTAAACTTGTATTACAGTCAGAACTAATGGCACAAACCCTACTAGCGAACTGGGTTAAATTCCGTTGCAGATTGCCAACAGAAATTCGGCTGAAAGCAGCAGGAACATCAACACCTTCTAATGACAATTCAGTAGAGGCACAACCCTTAGGGAAAACGCCAACTGCAGGAACCGACTCGGGGACGGTTTCAAGGGTAGCCATACTATCCGGAGGGGCAGAGCAGAGCACGAGCAAACACCGGGATTCGGGGCATCTGATACCTGCTTATATATCAAATACTTCTCTAGAGTATGCAACCCATCAGAAAAACGATTAGTCGCCGACCCTTTATTGGTCGGCGTAAACTCATTTGCTTCATCCATCCACTCTAACACACTTTTGGTCTCCGAGAAGCTCTCCTGCATGTACACAAATGTCCAAGGTCTGCTCAGCAAATTAGCAGAATTAAGACTTCGACACGCGTCTGCAGCTTGGGACCTCATCGCTGTCACCGAAACGTGGTTGCACTGCGAGATAACGGATGCTGAGATTGCACTAACGGGCATGTCCGTTGTCCGGAAGGATCGAACCAGCAAAGGTGGCGGGGTAGCCCTTTATTTTCGCAACAACATGCAATGCGAACGCATAAACGATTCGGAAACCGAGGTACCTGACGTCATTTGGTGTAATTTCCGGCTGAAAGGGAACGATCTTGGTCTACTGGTTGTTGTCTACCGCCCACCATCGTCTACTCCTGAGATGGACTGCAAATTGATGGCTGCGTTGAGACAAGTGATAAAGAGGAAGTACAGTCACATTCTAATCACCAGTGACTTCAACTTACATGCCCTCGAATCCCAAGCCACACCAGGAGAGCAATTCAAAACAGCTTTGCAAAATCTGGTTTCAGACTACCCTATTTATGGCCACGTCACTACGCCCACCAGATTCAGGGGAACTGATAGGCCATCCATTTTGGACCGAATATTCTCCAATGAAGAACTGATGGTAGAGAGAGTGATAACAGATACCCCTTTGGGCCGCAGTGATCATGCGACGCTATTGTTTCATTACATGTGCTACGCGGATTATCCAATAAAGCATACCGAGGAATATCATGTCGTAACCAACTACGAAGACCTGTCCGACCTAATTGATGCAACAAGCTGGTCGTTCTTAGCTGAATTAACCCCTGAGGTGGCCTGCGGTGAATTCGTCAACATATTTACCAAGCTCGTGGCAAGCACATCTGAAGCCAAACTCTACCGACCTAAAAGGATGAAGCCTTTCGTAAGGAGCAGGACACGTAAGTGCATGGCATTAAGGGACTTGGCATGGTAAACTTACATAGCCTCCCCGAACGACCATACCTGGGAGGTCTACACAATACAAAGGAACCACTGTCTCAAACTCGTCCGGGAGGATAAACTTAAGAACCGACAAGGTTTGGTGGAAAAGTTTTGTTCCAATCCCAAACTGCTATGCAGACACGTAAACAATTTGCGCCGTGTTAAGCGCGGTATTCCTGCTCTGCACACAGCATGCGGGTTAGCCCAAACCGCACAAGAGGCGGCCAACATCCTTGGACAACAATTTGGCCGTACCTTCCAAAGCGCGCCCTCACCATTCATCCTGCCTAAGCAGATAACGCCGCCATCAGGGCTTAATCACATATTGTTCACATCCGCAGCTGTACTGAAGAGGCTGATGTCTATGCGCGAGTTCAGCTCCCCGGGTGCGGACGGCATTCGACCGAAGGCGTTGAAAGTTGCTGCCATGAGTTTGGCAGGACCATTAGCAATTTTCTTTCAACGATGTCTGAACTAGATGCATGTCCCAAAGATGTGGAAGCACGGAATCATCACGCCTATTTACAAAAGTGGTAGCCATGCTGAACCAGCAAACTATCGCCCGATAACCCTACTGCCTGTGATCTCCGAGGTTATGGCGTCCATTGTAGCTGAGGCTTTGATGGGGTACCTGGAGAACAACCAAATTCTCGTTCCGGAACAGCATGGATTTCGCCGAAATCACTCCTGTACAACTAATCTCTTAATTGCTCGTGTAAGCTGGACGGAATAGGTGGACGCTGGTGTAGGAGTTGACGCGGCCTACTTGGATTTCTCAAAGGCATTCGACCGTATAGACCATCGCATTCTCCTCCACAAACTCCAGAAATATGGAATCGGTGATCCTGTTCTGGGCTGGATAGGAGACTTTCTCGTTCAACGTCACCTGAATGTGAGGGTTCGAAGCAACATATCAGAATCCATCGAAGTTCAATGCGGCGTACCCCATGGCTCGGTACTTGGACCCCGCCTTTTCCTGGTCTTCATAAATGACCTCGCGAGTGTGCTATCTTCTAACTGTTTGCTATTTGCTGATGACCTACAGGTATGGCGCACTATAGCTGCATTGGAGGATCACACATTCTTACAGGAGGACCTGGACAAAGCGTACACATGGTCCATGGAGAACATGCTGCATTTCAACGTCATCAAGTGCAAAGTTCTCAGTATACGGCACAAGAGTATGCACAACTACCGCCTAGGACCACAAATTCTACAGCGGGCTTCTCACGAGTGCGATCTCGGTGTGATAGTTCAAGATGACCTCGGTTGTTCGAGGCAGACTGAAAAGGCAGCTAAGAAAGCGAATCAGTACCTCGGCCTTCTTCGTAGAGCCTTCGGGAAGTTTGACCCTTCAGTCTTCCCAAAAATGCTTAGTGCGTACGTGAGGCCGCACGCGGAGTACGCTATCCAAGCGTGGCAACCCTGGCTCAAGCACCATCTCACCGCAACGAAAAGCGTCAGAGGTTTGACCAGCCTCCCCTACCCACTCAGGCTGAAGACCCTCAAAATATACAGTGGACGTTATCGGCGTTTAAGGGGCGATCTCATAATGGTGTACGTAATCCTGAGAGACCCCAACCACCTGTTTCATTCCCTTCTGTTACTCAGTCAAAACACCCCGATAACAGGTCACCAGTTTAAGTTAGTGACGCAGTACAGCCGCATGGAATGTCGGTGAAACCATTTTTCCCTTCGAGTGGCACAGCCTTGGAACGCCCTCCCGGAACATGTAATTAATGCACCCACCCTTTTCAAAAAACGCCTTGACGATACCCTGTCACATTTACACTACGTGCTATAGCTCATGACCACCAGATGCTGGCACTAATGCACAACAGACACTGGATAGTGCCATAACCCTACTCGAGAATGAGTCATTCCAAACTCCTTACACGAAAGTAAAAAATCCCATTGATAGATGAAAACTCAATGTTTTCAAGCGAACATATGTTTTCAATAATTCTTCGTCAGGCTTGTACAATTATATGCAAAAAAAACAACCAAAATATAGACACAGCACAAGGACCGGTAAAGCACTCAGTTCACAGTCACTGGTCACTATCAGGCAATGCCCCCTAGAACACAGTTGTAGCATGTGCACAATTCCTTGGTATGGACGGAGTAGTTCGTCTGGGCCAAGTCAAGCACAGCGTGTGAGTGAATCTTTTCTGGACGCACAATTCCGGCTCGTATAGTCTGATCGCTCAACTCTCCGCCGATTCAAGTAAGCGCTTGCGAACGCACTTTGATCGATTTGCAGGTGGTCGATAGATGACTTTAAATGCCTCGGCTAGATTGGGGGAATGGTCCGTGTCGGCAAGATGCGTGGCGATGGATGAGTTGGTTAGCTTTCGGCACCCAGTCGCAAGCCAGGCCGGATGGTGTTCTCTCACCCTGTCAGACAAGCGCCTCGTCGTACGGCCAATATACCCTGAACCACAAGAACAGGTGAATGAGTACACACACATGGAATTGGCGTGGACAGGCCTTTTGTCTTTTGGGTTAGTTTTCACCATCGGGCTACTGGTGAAGTGAATCTGCATTTTGGCTGCTGGAAAGGTGTGCCTGAGAGCGCGGGAAATACGACGAGTTAGAAGTTCAGCTACGATTTCCCCTTTGTACGGTAATTGTAGAAAAATGGGCTTCTTTTCGGCTGTGAGGGTTACAGGGGATTTCCTCGTTGGCTCCATGTTGGCCTTAATGAATGCATCCGGGTACCCATTTTCTTTCAGGGTTAAGCGTATGCGCTGTAGTTCCTCAGATAATGTGTCATTCGAGCAAATTCTTTGCGCCCGACTCGTTAGACTGAAAATCAAGTTCCGTTCGCAAGCGCTTACTTGAATCGGCGGAGAGTTGAGCGATCAGACTATACGAGCCGGAATTGTGCGTCCAGAAAAGATTCACTCACACGCTGTGCTTGACTTGGCCCAGACGAACTACTCCGTCCATACCAAGGAATTGTGCACATGCTACAACTGTGTTCTAGGGGGCACTGCCTGATAGTGACCAGTGACTGTGAACTGAGTGCTTTACCGGTCCTTGTGCTGTGTCTATATTTTGGTTGTTTTTTTTGCATATAATTGTACAAGCCTGACGAAGAATTATTGAAAACATATGTTCGCTTGAAAACATTGAGTTTTCACCTTACACGAAAGTTGATAAACGCTACTACTACAGAAACTGGGTTACTGTATCCTGTCGACCCAAGATTGTTGCACACGAGTAAGCGTTGTCCTTGCTACCTTTTTATTTTTCTCGCCTATGATGTGAACAATAACCACTCCCCTGTTGCTTTGTGTGAGTACATTCTCATTTCAAACTCCCTCTATACGACAGTGCAGTTACATCTGTAAGCGCCCGAACTGAAGACTCCATTATCCCTTCGCTATCGTTTTTATCATGCTATACACCCCAAGGGACATGTCAAGCTCCTGCTTTTTTACCCGTTATAAATCATTGTTCATTGTTCATCATCTCCGAGAAACTCCGGCGGTCCCTTGGTAGTCCACCAGTCCATCCAACCCTTCAATCCGCCACCAGCGCCTGTGGTGGCCAAATGCAGCTAACTGGGCAGCTGCATTGTTCCGTTTACATTCGAGGTGTCACAATCGACGGGATGTGCTACATTGCCAAGGCAAACCTCAATCTACTTGGTCTCGAGTGGCTCGAATAGCTTGGCATGGCCGATCTCCCTCTCCGAACCATCTGCAGCGCGGTACAATCTCTGGCCGTACCAACTGACGAAACCGATGACCTCATCCGACAGTGCGCCTCAGTGTTCCAAGATGGTCTTGGCCGCTGTTCACGCACCCGCGCCGTGTTACAGCTTGCTCCCGGAGCTCAAACGGCATTCCGTCCTAAAAGGCCGGTCCCATACGCAGCCTTAACATTGGTCGATGCCGAACTTAAGCGATTGGAAGATATGGGTGTTCTGGTACCGGTGTCCTACTCTGGTTGGGCAGCCCCAATCGTTGTTATCAAGAAACCAAATGGATCCCTTCGTATCTGTGCCGACTTCTACACGGGCCTCAATGCCGCCCTACAGCCGAACTGCTACCCATTACCATCACCAAACGACCTCTTTACCATACTCAATGACGGGACGTGTTTTGCCCAAATCGACCTGGCAGACGCATACTTACAAATCGAGGTGGATCCGGAGTCGCAACCGCTTTTGACGATCAACACACACAGCGGTCTCCTTCAGTACACCAGACTGCCGTTTGGCGTCAAGACCGCACCAGCCCTATTCCAGCAGACAATGGATGCAATGATCGCTGGCATTCCAGGTACGGCCGCATACCTGGATGATCTCCTTATTGTTGGTCGCAACCCAGAAGAATTGCGAGAACGTCTGGGCTCGGTCTTTAAACAGATCCAGGAATATGGTTTCCGCCTGAGGGCCGATAAATGCCATTTCTTCCTACGGTCAATCAAGTACCTCGGATTTGTCTTCGATGCTAATGGCCGTCACCCCGACCCCAGAAACGTTGAAGCCATTCACCAGATGCCACATCCCAACGATATTCATCAACTGCGGTCCTTCCTTGGTCTCATCACTTACTACAGTGCATTCTTACTATCATTACACGATGTACGGGCCCCTCTAAATCAACTGTTGCAAAAGGATGTTCCTTGGCACTGGTCCCCCGCATGCGAGAAGGCCTTCGCGCGCCTGAAAACTATGCTCAGTTCTGACCTGCTGCTGACACATTACGATCCAGCCTTACCCATTCTAGTTGCCGCCGATGCCTCCAATTACGGAATCGGAGCGGTCCTCTCCCATCGCTTCCCCAATGGTTCCGAGAAAACGGTCATGCATGCCTCCCGCACGTTGACGTCCGCAGAGAAGAACTACGGTCAGCTCGAGAAAGAAGCCTTGGCTATCGTCTTTGCTGTAAAAAAGTTCCACAAAATGCAGTATGGTCGACATTTCACCTTATTGACCGACCACAAGCCGTTGTTGTCCACCTTTGGCTCCAAGAAGGGTATTCCAACGTATTCAGCCAGTCGACTTCAACGATGGGCCCTCATCCTTCTCGGTTCCGATTTCGAAATCCGTTTTTGCCGCTCTGAGGACTTTGGACAAGCTGACGGTCTCTCACGCCTCATCCCCAAACATACGGTAAATGAAGATATCGTGATCGCCGCTGTCGCCGTCGAAGATGTTCGTCATCAGCTGTCAGACACTATCCGCAGCCTTCCTGTTACAGCCGCCGACATACGTCGCGAAACTGCACACGATCCGGTACTCCGCCAAGCTATCGCTTAAGTTCAGACACGTTGGCCTAACATTACCTTCTCAGGAGAACTCAAGCACTTATTCCAGCGTCGGGACTCCCTCTCTGTCGTTGACTCCTGCCTTATAACCGCTGATCGAGTCCTCGTTCCAGTCCAACTTCGACAAGCCGTGCTCCGTCAGTTGCATTCTGCACACCCCGGTATCAGTAGAATGAAGGCAATCGCTCGCAGTTTCGTCTATTGGCCTGGGACAGACAGCGATATTTAAGATTTGGTTCGCCGTTGTTCCAGGTGTCAACAAGCAGCCAAGATGCCACAGCACCAACCACCAGTTCCCTGGCAACCAACAGAGAAACCGTGGTCTCGAATACATATAGATTATGTTGGTCCAATTAATGGTACTTCATATCTGGTCCTGGTTGATGCATACTCTAAATGGCATACTCTAAATTACTTCTCCGACTACCACCGCAACAATAACTTGTCTCCAACGCATATTCAGTCAACATGGATTCCCTGATGTTCTAGTGTCCGACAACGGAACGCAGTTCACGTCATCCCAATTTGAGGATTTTTGTCGCTCTCACTGCGTGCAGCACCTCAGCTCACCACCCTATCATCCACAGTCTAACGGTCAAGCGGAACGTTTTGTCGGCACTTCCAAGCGAGCGCTCTTAAAGGCTCGAGGGGAGGGGACTACAGAAACCATTAATCAGGTTTTCCTGTTCGTTTACAGGACCACACCTAATCCAGCAGTTCCAGGAGGGAAATCACCCGCCGAAGCATTGATGGGTCGGAAACTGCGCACAACACACGACGTACTAATCCCAACAAAAGTGTCACCGGTGAAATCCAAAATCAAAACCAAGTGCAAGGGCTACGCTGTTGGAGCTCCGGTTTTTGCCCGTGACTACCGGGCTGGTCATCCACACTGGATCGAAGCTACAGTAACGGGCCATCGTGGTAGTATGCTACATGGTATCGCTGTAGGAGATGACATCTGGGTTCGCCATCAAAACCAAGTTCGACCGCGACATGGAACACTCAAAAAAACCATCTCAGTCGACCACAAAACACCCCTACACATACTATTGCATAATTTCGGAATTCCAGGGCAACAGACGGAAACTGTGGAAATCGCACCGCCGATTCCTCCTCGCAGAACACAACGCATCCGTCGAACGACCGAAAGAACACAGACCGACCCGAAACTCAAACTGTATGTTCAAACTTAAAGGGGGGATGTTATGGGGACCCAAAGTTACAATTATGACAGGCTTAAATTAGGGAAGGCTGAAAACCGGATTTATACAAGTGCACATGTACTCGGATCAGACAAAACGCACACGTTCAATCAGCCTTCCAACTCGTGAAACATTCACATTGTTAGCCTTTGCACCCAGAAACAGTCTTGTTTCCAACCAAACACGCATTGTTGTATCCAAGCAACATTTATTTTTCCGGACAACTCTCGCCAAACTTCCAACATTTCTGCTCAATTTACGGACTTTGCATATTTACATAAAACCATGTTTCTTGTTTCCAGTGTTTGCTTACGCAAACCTTTCCAAGGGAAAACCCCCTTTCATCACCGTTTTGTGATATAAAAATGAGGCTGTACAACGTTAGAATCGCCTTAGCTTTGGCCAGTAAAAGCGCCTGTGGCAAACGACCTGTCTTGTTCTTGATTTAGTCTTGGGTTGGGAAATCGTGCGTAGAAACTTTGTGTTCGGTCTAGGAACCCGTTCTACTCGCGTGAATTAAATCTTCCGCGGTTAAGTTCCGAGAACCCACAGACTTCGAGATTGTCAGTTACCATGTTGTGCGAGAAAATAATTCTGAGTTTCGTTCGTCCATTCGACTAGGAGAGCTGGTAACACATTGTTAGAACCTGGCGTATTCAAGAGGCAGTATTCAACAGTTAAATTCCAAGCTCATGCGCCATGAAAACAATTACAAACGAATGAGTAGGCCATCCCCATTCACGAATGCCTCGACGTACTTTGACAGGGACCAGCAATCAAATATTAAACTGACCCCACTTCCGCTCACTCATACGATTCTTCCGCTTCTTAAATCACCGTTTCCACATGGGTCACCATTCCTTGTATCAATTACTACAACAAGTACCCCGAACCCTGACTATATCAAGCATACGACTGTCATTGTATCTGTATAAAATACTTATTTTAACTACTTCCAAATACAAGTTTATATTTTAATTCACAATAAACGTAATTTGGCTGATACTTCATCAGTTTTGTAACCTTAAGAGCACGTATACGAAGGAGCCTCTAGCCTGTCGATAATAAATGTATTTATGTATCCGTAGGCTTGACCTTGTCTTTGGGTACACTAAGAATGCTTATTTTCAAGTACTTCTAGCTAGTAACAAATGACTTATCTACGCAACGTCTTCGAGCATTTTGAAAAGCATAGTATCACCATTTACCCCGACACATGTGCATTTGGTTACATTTTTATTGATTTCATAGGTCATAAAAGTAACAGTAACGGTATTTGTCCCCTGTCTGAGAAAACGCAAGCGATCATGGATAATGCATCGCCTCAATCCGTTAAAAGCTTATACCCTTTTCTCGGCATGGGTATCAACTACGGACAGTTATACACGGCAGCCTTGCTAACGTCCAACATTTAAACACTGCTCAAGAGCATTCCTAAACGTTTCCCGTTCATTCCAGAAGACGAAGCAGAGTTTAACGCGGTCATGCAAACGTTAAGCCAAGCCACTTGCTTACTTTGCTTGAGAACGGAGGACAACCGTGCTCCCATTCTTAAGACAGGTGCTTCGAAATCCGCCGTTGATTTCTTATTGCAGCAGCTATTGGGTAGCAATAGTTCACCAACGGCGTTCTTCTCTCGGTAGCTTCAGCCTGTCCAGACCAGGTACCATACATTCAATTGCGATCATTTTCTAATTATTTAGGCGTCAAGCATTTCCGTCGCATATTTGAAGGCCAATGTTTCGTCAGCTAGACGAGTTCCAAACCACTCCTGATGCTTTTGGTGGAGTTTCTGATTGTTGCTGCTGTTCTGAAACCCGACACCTTTCTAATTTTGCTCTAACGGTTGCCATATTAACAATTCCAACTACCATGTTACTAAATGCACTATGCGGTGCTTACATCCATCAGTTTTCACTTCCATGCGTTGACCTTAAATAAAGGTTTGCTTCCCAAGCCATTGTTCCATAGCTGACATCTTCGATCGGAAATTTTTTAAACTATTGCTTCTGCTAGTGCTACCTTACGACACAAGAACATACTGTGATATTTCCACTGATAAACAGAGAATGTTTGTTCTAAAGTCCTACCTGCGTGTGGTATTAACTATCTTCATGGATTGTCCCAAATCAGTATTCGATCCAGTGCGAAAATAATCACTGACCGATACTTATGGCCAAATATGCGCACAGACATTCAACCTTGGGCTAAAATTGGCCCTTGTCAAAGCAGCAAGGTTTATTGTCTCGTATGGTTTCACATATCTATCAACGTGTGTTGATTGCTTTTCTGGTGGGCTCCATGCGATTTTCTCGTAGGATATCACCGGTAAAACTGTTGTTCTTGCTTCCGTCGAGTCGGGGATTTTATTGTTTGTTGTCTCAGCCACTGTCGCCATTGGCAGTGTATCACAGTTCCTATCCACTCTTTGTTGTGTCTTGAATCGTTTACTTTGTTGTACTCACTCCCAGATGACCTTCTACCATGCTGCTGCCAAGTTTCTTGTCGAAAGATTTCGTGAACAACTGAGAGCCACCATTACAGCTAGTTTCCTGATGCTCATGGGTTTGAACGCTTTCAAGCTGATCTCCGGGGTATTCGCAATACCATCAAAGGTGATATCCGATGCTTGCTAGCCGAACTCCTTTTTAGCATAACTCTCAAACTTCCAGGCGAGAATTGTCTTGACTACTGAGTCACCGGTGGGTTGAATTCGTTGTTCCATAAGAAAACCTGGAGCGGCGCCTTCGATCCACTAGCCCGACATCTTATCGGTTAAGCTAAAAAGAGTAGCGTATCCATCCGGAGTTACACAATTGCCTATTCATCTTTATCCGCATTGATGCAGTCAGAAGTCCCTTGACACCGACCTAAGATAGTACCCGCAATGTCTTGTCTTGGATACGGAGATAGGTTCTGCAGGTAAAGTAGAATCCAACCAGTCCGTAAGCGTTGATCAAATGAAATTAGCGTGTGTCAAACCAAATCTACGTGATTCGAACTCAACCACACAAGCTCCAGACACCCTGTTCCTAACTCACTGGGTAGCGCAACAAAAGATTACACTTACGTTTTACTTACAAGTTCATTGCTAATCAGTTGAACACTTCTTACTTGTTTTAATCACTCATACACTATAGCCATGTTGTCCTGTATCCGGCTCCCTACTAGTCCGCTCTGCAACTTGTCGAGCTGACGTTCGCTCTTATCTCGATCATTCGTCCGCGTCTTTATGTAGCCACTTGTATACAGTCTGTTGCGTCCGACTTCAATGGCTATCTGACACACGCGCTTAATTAGACGCACCGTGACGGACTAGTGTTAACCAGTTTCACAATTGCCCACTGAGAAACACCTGATGAACTCTTAGAGGTTGGAAAGTATGTGTCTCCAACAAGCAATCATACACACATGCGCAAGTCGTGTTATCTCTCTTCCCTAAATCCCAGCGTAATATGTCCCATAAACGTATGCGAGCGTTGCATACCAAAGCACGCTCTAACAGCGAGTTCTGCAGCGGTTGTAAATGCACGATTTTGCATCTGTCGCTTTATAAATCGTAACCGAAATCATTTACCTCACGTTTGCAAA
Source organism: Dicrocoelium dendriticum (assembly GCA_944474145.2). Taxonomy (NCBI): domain Eukaryota; kingdom Metazoa; phylum Platyhelminthes; class Trematoda; order Plagiorchiida; family Dicrocoeliidae; genus Dicrocoelium; species Dicrocoelium dendriticum. Next base: position 63,733,153 of record OX104060.1, on the reverse strand, counting down.
GTAATGAATGTTGAAAACGCCACATCGAAAGTGCTCGCGTGGTGTTGACTTCTTTAGGTGCTGCCTTTGCATATATATATATATATATATATATATATATATGTATATATATATATACATATATATATGGCTTCAAGTCCTAAGTTGGCATCTCTCAAACGGAACCCAAAGGAAGGAACACAACGCCATTGCGACAGCTCGCTTTTTAACTGTGGGTTTTTCTATCGCTTTGTATTTTGCTTCGGCACAGAAAAATTACGTAACGGCAGACTACACACTCTTGACTGTTATGGGTAGGCGCTCATGTGGCTTGCCCTTAATGCCTCGCAAGTGTCACGTAGATTTGAAGCATATTGTAAGTTGGTTGGTTATAACCCTTGAAGAGGCTGGCTTGCACTGTAACGCAGTTGCCCAATGTATTTAAGACCCACCACAGTTTGTGTTCAGCAGTGAAATGCATGAAATGTGGTATGATTTGTGGTGCGATTCCGGAAATCAAAAGTTCGAAAGGGATTAAAAAGACGAAGCAAGCAACCTGATTGCCGCAAACGAACGTAGCAGATGGTCAGACACATACATTTCTTTGACTTTATGCTTTTTGGTTAGTGATTGACTGCGTGTTAAGTCCACTTACATCTATGCCAACAAACGTTTGCTTTTGAACTTGTACTTTTAGTTAACCTACCGCACGGCAAAGCCAAATTAACGCACCAGGTGGTTCACACGCCAAGTCAAAACAACATTTGACCACCATCCATCACCACATCAAAGCACATGACAAAGTTGGGCAATTCAGAGAGCACTATCATCCACACACTCACAAAACGGATCTAATTATGTCGGATCAGGATGCACCATACATCACCGGATGTCCGGGCAACCGAAGCACAAGCCTACACTCGGGAGTTAAGAACACGATGCGGCTACCATCTCCTCTGTTCCGTAATCTGCTATGGGGTCACATCCAGCACACACTCAAATGCGATGAGGCTCTCACACTTTGATGTGTCATTATTTGCTGTGCATTATTAGTGTCTAACCTACTGCTTTTGTAATTAGTCTCGAATTAAGCGGCACTAATAATGGATGAGCACCACGTGAGACGCATACTACAATCCAGTTTTTAGATTCTTTTGCGTAACAATGATAATAAATAATAATAATAATAATATATCAGCTGTACGCCGTAACGGCGCTTCGCTGCCGCGCAACCACCACCAGTCGCGCGCGGGCTGAGTATACCGCGAGGACGCCCACCCCTACGCGGATTCGAACCGGTGACCTTATGGTTGCAAAGCAAACGTGCAGACCACTCGGCCACCGGCCGAGCACCGGCGTAACACTATAGGCGTTTCATTACCCCAGGCTGAACGCGAATGCCCCTCACTGCTAAACATGGAATAAATTTTCTGTGTACCTTCCGGCTTTTTGGCACCATGATCACAATGTATAGTTTAGATTACTGACGAGTTAGAGGATCCTTGATGGTATTATGATGGTTCATCGCAGCTGCTTACCAGCCAGATTAGTCTAACCCCAATCGGCAAAAACATCAAAAGATTCTTTCGCTCTACTGCGGCTCATTAGTGTTGCGTTTTCCTCAGCCCCTTGCTATGGGTCCAAAACATGACCTCTAGCAGCTTACGCTAACCTGCCAGCAGTTTATACCAGTAGGACATGGGGGACAAAACAAACAGTCTGAATTTGCGAACTGACCCGGATATAGTGCTGCCTATTAAACACTACCATGCGGTTTCCTACCACTGCAGTGGAAAGAGTCTGGTCGCTGAGGTTACGACTTCCACTACGCAGTTACTTTATGCGCATAGCGTTTGAAGGTTGTGAGGACGAAGGGTTTACCTAGGTCCATGCACAGTTTGCTGCAAGCAGTAGCACTCACGAACACACACTATTCTACTATGCGCTAGCAGTATTACTACCAGAAATAATTGCTGACCTGTGCGATCTTTTGTCGTAACCGGAGGTCATTAAGCCCTATTCTCATCTTAAGCATGTAGCCCTCCAACGAACCACAATTGCTGAGCAGAAGCTTCTAGTACAATTGGTTTTGGAAAACTAACTTGATGAACGTAACCGTGCAAAGTTCCTCAGATATCTTCACGGTGTATTAGACGATCGCAAACTAGCTGACGCGTTACTCATGAAGCTGTTTCTAAAGTGTGTTCGCAAGCATGAACAGGCCAGTCATGCCAACAACGCTGACAATGTTCCCTTGACGGAGCTCGCTATTATCGCTGGCAGGATTGTAGAAATCCAGCTTAGCACGTCTGACCTCCATGCTGTTGAAATATACAGTATATTGAACTTCCTTAGAAACCGACTAGACGATTTGGCTAAGTTGGTGGCCGAACATCGGTTTCATCGATATAAACTATGCCGTGCTGCTACAACTCGTTTAGCTATCAGAGCATAAAGCCTCTCTTAACTGCGTACGACTTGTTTGTACCAAGCAGTACACGAGGACACCGGTACAAGCTTGTCGTACCGGATTTGAAGCGGGTCGCTCACCAACTCTGTTTCGAACGCAGAGTGGTGAATGTATGGAACGGCCTGCCGCAGCACGTAGTTGAGGCAAAGTCGGTGTCGGAATTTAAGAAGTTCCTAGACAAGCACTTTGCCAACGCAAAACATATTGCGCGCAACACAACACAAAGGGTCTTTGCCCCTGAGTGACGTTAGATGCAGCTACACAGAGCAAACTGTACTTAATGCTTCCAACCAGTAATCAGTAATCAATAGTCCTAAATGCACTCAGTTCTTATCCTTCCGCCGAAGGCAGTCGTCATAGTTCATGCCGTAAGGAAACGAACAGGACCGACGTTAAAGGCGACTACTTTCCTTGGTCAGCATCATGCTAACGTGCTTCGACTTATTATACATGATCAGTCCATTAGTTTCCGTTTGCTAGTAGATACTGTGTTGACATCAGTGTCATAACTCCAACCAGCTCTCTAGTTAACGGCACTCCATCCTCGATGTGTCTGAAGGCGGCCAATGGGACCGGTATTAGGGCTTACGACAGACGATCCTTACAACTCAACGTTGGTCTAAGGCGACAATTCAGTTGGTTGGATAGTCAGCGGCGCTATATCACGTCTAGTAACTTATTTACGATGGTCGTCGCCGTCCCCCTAGCTCAGTGGTCTCAACCGTGGACTGGCAGCAGTCGAGTTGCGGGTTCGAGCCCTACTAGGGTTGGTCGGATGCGCATTGCTGATGATTCCCGAAAGGATGATGTTGTATACGAAAGATCAAAATGCACGAGCAAGTTAAAAGGTCATTCTTGTAAACGAACTGCTGTAATCTGATCAATGTCTAACTGGGTGAGTACATTAAGGTGTCGCAAGTAGAAGGATGAACCAATAAGGAAGCAGAGAATTGGACGCTTTGTGTGTGTGTCTGGAGTGGTGTGCACGTGTCTGTCTAGACTAGCCGTCAAGACAGCTGACATAATATACGACAGATGAAACGCGCGTACAGTGCTTTTTCGGGAGTGTGACGGTTGTCTGAGTGAATCTAGATGTGACGAATTTCTGCCTATACCATTCAACTCCCCCTACTACTCTTCTGTAATCTTTTAAATAAAGAACTTAATTTTTATTCTCGAATGCATCGAAACGCACCATAACAGGCATGCACCAAATTTTGCAGGAGATAATGTTACGCGACAAGCAGGTTGCTTTACATAAATTAAACGGATCGTTCAAAGGTGTAAAATTTGCAGAATTGGGATGCATGCTGTTGAGGAACAAGATCGTTAGTGATGTGATAACTGTCTGCACTCAGGATTGTGTGGTGTGTTGATAAAGGCGTCGTAGTAAATTGGGGACGGAATGAGCAGACAAGTTAGTGTACGGGGTGTGCGTACTAAAAATAGTGAAATGTGGTTCTAGTCAACTTGTAGCGAGAACGACACGGTAGGGGGGAACGCTGTTTATTGAACGCTGAGAGGTTCACAAACATGTCCCACGCACACACACAAATATAGCCGCGTTTCCCACTTACGACGCACCCCGTTCCGCCGAGTGAAGTGGTGTCCACTAAGCGCCATTAGGCTGATCCGACGTGGACATTGAATGTGCCGTTTTCCGCCCACATTTCTGCTCCCTCGCGTCGCAGCCTATTCAGACTGGATTCCTACCAAAGCTCTCGACTTGCTTGCTCGGGGCTGTATTGCTCTGGTCGGGCCGATTCCTGGGGCCGTAGATAAAGGCATATCTCTTGGGAAAATCGGGCTCCCTTTCATGTCGCCTCTTGTTCTTCTCGGCGTGGCCGCGGTATCGTTTGTCGCTGACGACCCATTCCCGGCTTGCATCGTAGGCCACGAGCTGGGTTGACGATTCCCGTTCCCAGTCTCCGCGTTAGTCCCGATCTCCTGCTGCTTCCGGGGCATTCACGTGTGAACTGAGATCCGCGCCCCTACAAACTCGCCGATATGAAATGGTGGGTTGTGACTTTATTCAGTGGCGAGTTACATCCGTTACGTCGCAGTGTTGTTAAACGGACAGTTGTGGCTTTTAGGGGGCAAAAGCATGCCAGGTGAAAACCCACCGCATCCTGGAACACTGCCGTGCGTTATTTTGGTCGATAATGTAAGGTGCCAACGCATCTTGCAAATTTGTTTTTCACCCGGTTATTCACAGCCGAAAGACATTCAAACTTCTCGGAAGGCTGACCACATGGCTTAATCAGGATTCGCTATTAGTCATTGAAGTCGGTCGAAGATGAAGAAGAATCCTGGAGTCGGGTAGTATTGTGCAGGTAATTAACAATTCCGAGATCATTGTGGTTGCTTCCTCTACTGTGTTATAATAAGGTTGTGCAGACTTCTTGTCCAGCGATCCACACTAGACTTTTCATTGTAGAGGTGCATGTGGTTGATCCTTGTGGTTGAATTCGTCTATCTCAGGCGATGATGCCATTTCTCAGTACAATGCGGGATCCATAAGAAGTTCCCGTTTAGTTTGTTCAAGCCGTGGGTAGAATTTTAATAATAAAAGGGTCGGATCCCGGCTACATAAAAGAGTACTGTGTGCGCAAAAGGATCAGTATTTCTTCAAAAGTAACTTACCTTGATGTGCAATTGACTCCATAGTCAAGCACAAATGCCATGAAATGCCATCCGATAAGCTGCAGATAATTGGAATATCAAAATGTTCTTCCAGAAAGGAAAGGGGCCGAGCCCATCTTTTCCAGCGCAATTGTGAAGTACTAGAAATGTCCAAGCAATGCAATTGAAAAACCTCCCGTTAAACGGAGTAACCGAATGTTCTTGCAGAAATGAAAGACAGGGAAACCACTTTTTCCAACGCCTGTGAGAATCAGTAAAGCTGTCCGTGACAATGTAAGTTAATCGGAACAAAAGAATTGTCGTCAATTGTTGAATAATTTATCCATGTAAACATATGATTCCAGGTGAGTAACTAGGAGTTCTGAGTTTTCCAGGCGAGCTAAACCCATTTGTTTAGACGCCGTAAAACTGACATCTCCCCAGAATGGCGCTAGTGGACTCCATGTAGAACGGTAACTGGATTCGGCAGAAGGATGAATTATTCTTCATATTCAGGTGAAAGTATCAAGTGTTCAGGCCAGCTGGCTTATTAGAATGGATCAGCCTGTACCAGAGGATGACTTAACATGCGATGATCGAAATAGCTGTGAAAATCTCGGGAAATACTGGCGACGAACAAGCGGTAACCAACCAGACAGATAGACAGACAGGAATGCATCAAAAAGCACTGTCAAAAGTGATGGTTTGCAATGGTGCCTAGCAAAATGGTACTCAGTAGCTTGTGTAACTGTTTAGTATACATGATTTACCAGTGTGTTCATACATCACGTCTCCGGTATGGCTCAGACTGCAACTATTGTTTATTTAAAAACTTCTGCCAAGCGCACGGTCTAAGGACCAAGATAACAAAGCGCGTTCATAGTGTTCAACAGCTAGTACGGCTGGTTACCAAATAACCTCCACTTGGTGCCAGCTGTGTGGTTCGGGTTAATCCCGTTCCGGCGAATAAGTCAGCGGCAGTGTTCCAGGATGTGGTGGGTTTTCTTTTGGCAAGTCTTCTCCCTATAAAAGGTCACAACGGTCCGTTTAACAACACTGCGACATGGAGGATGTCGCTCGCCACTAAATGAAGTCGCTACCTCTTATTCTTCCAGAGGACCCTCCCTCCACGAACCTCCTACAGTTTGAAGAGTTCCTTTGCTTCCTTCATACGATGACGAACACAGCAAACAATCTCAGTAACACCTCACAAATTCCCTCACTATGCCCAATAACACATACACTTACATATATACAGACACAAATCCAGTACGTTACTGGTTGACGCTGCATTTTTACACAACTACCGAACATACCTGCTTGTATTATAATGCTCAGGACTTTGCAGGCGTGTCCCGCAATGCCGGGAATAAAAGATTTATATATTTATTTAGTAAACGGAGAGAAGCATAGATAAATTGGTGAGCTAAGGGCACAATTAACCATGATGACAGACGTCAGAAAGCGTGCCGCAGCTCAGATGAAGCTATGGCCATCTGGATTTAGATGGATGACAAAGAGCCGTCACTTCATAAAGTAGTGTTCAAAGAGGAAATGTAAATGCAAAGAATCGATAAACCATGCATGTGAACAGAAGTGGGAAAAGTATGCGCTGGGGATAATGGCGCGGAAACGCTTATAACTCTAGAGTCTAAAGGCCGTCAGAATAGAGAGAAGCGGATCAGAGGCAACCAACCTTGGTGTATACTGTGCCGTGCATTGGTGTCTCTAGCCTGGGTGATGTCGAATTGATAATGCTAGAAACTAAACCCGTGCACAAGATCCAGAATGTGAGGCAAATGCGAACATGTAGGGTCGAGCAGATACAAAAGATATGAGGTAGCGTGAGTATTGTAAGGGAAGTGTAGCTGTGAAACGCTTAGAAACCAGTGGTCCGGGTGCGTCCATTAAGGAGGAGTCATGGGGGTAGTTAGATTACATTAGTGTTAAGCCTTGAGGGACGGTACGCTTAGTGAAGTGTGATAGAAATGAGGGAGGGTGAGCTCTACTGCAACGATTAGGATAGAAAGTTTGATACGATAAACTGTGAGGGAAAGACATGCGAACAAAGTATTTGAAATATAGTGAGGCAGCTAAAATCTCAAGCGCTGAAATAAACGTGGTACTGTAAGAGGAGAGGGAATTTATGAACAGGCACTGGCGATAGACAAAGGTGAGAGAAGCTTAAGTCAGGTTGTAGTGGGGAGCCAGTCGTACCAGTAGTCGAAATGGGGAATTAATCGAAAAACAAGGAATAGCTACAGGTTCCAGGCATGGAAAGCAGAAAAATGCATGATAAGGAGGGGGTCAAAACAAACTGCGATGAAGTCACGCTTCGGCAAGAAATCCGTGGATAAAAACAGGAGTGTGGACGTAATGCGATAATAGTTACATAGGGGCGATTTAGGTAGCTTAGTGAGGAAAAGTATATGAGTAACCACACATATACTTACATTTATGGATACACATGCATGAAAATCCCATTATACTGTTGCACATTGCATGATCGATTGCGGTACTGTTACTATGATCAAGATTTTAATGGCGTGCCTCACGTAGCCGAGAATAAAAATTTAGTTATTTATTCATATCCAGTTAGGCAGCTCTTCCAACGTTGGGAGCATAATTGTTTAAGGATAATCATTGAACAGCAGACCATACAGTGCTTTCATACCAATGAGAGACAGCAGACGTACATCAACCATACTAGAAGTGGGTTTCCTGACACTTTTTAATCTGGCAGTGGGTCTACGAAGCCAAAGTTTGCTTGAAGACAAAACGCAGCTAGAATTTCCCGGTAAGACACTGTGTACGCCATCCAGCTGCCCCAAAGCTATTTTGCTACAGAACTCTTCTCCATACAGTAAAACCCTTCAAAGATTTCCAGATATTAGCGCATAATTGACTTGGCTGCATTGGCCATCTCTGTAAAGAGAAAGGAAAACGCGCCTCCTTGTACTGCATCCCGGTAGTAAAGCGAATAATCACATCCCTACCTACTACAAACTGGCATTTGCTTTGGCGGCGCTATCATTTGTCTTGCTAGAGTCCCTAATTACCGAACACCTGACAAATGACACTTGCAACCTTTCATGAATGAGAGTGATGTTCTCGCAATTAATGATCCGTTCCTTTCAGAATCAGTATCCAGCATTCGAGAATAAACCTGCTTTTTATTTACTTATTGAGAGCTATAGAAATCAAATTTACGTCAGCCGAATACTACACGATCTCTCGGTCACCACATCACCACCAGGCGCACTCCAATGTTCTCTCGTCTGCGACCCCTACAACTGAAAAACCTGAAAATAGCCAAGATTTATTTTCAACACATGTTTCAGGTAGGAAAAGTCAGACCATCACAAAACATGTGGGCATCACCGTTGCACACGCTCGCTAGCAAACAGCATCCGATTGGAGAACCTGTGAAAAACACAGCGCACTTAACCACATCACTCTTTCTGATAGAGGTCCCATTCAACAAATTCATGATATTGCTTCTCATCTTCTTGGACGTATTATATTTCACATATTGACATCATGCGCGCCCATCACCGTATCCACATTATTCTGAGAGTGTTCACAATACAGCTACCACAATTCCATTCGGTTTATAGGAGCTTTTACGTAGGCCATTTGGTTTACGTAACGCAGCACAAACATTCCCACGCGTTTTAAATAAACATATAAGCAGTTTATTCTCAAATGGTTCGAGGCACACCATATAAGGCAGGATCAAACTTTTGCAGGCAATAAATTTTCGCAATTAGCACGTTAAAATGCATGCAATTAAACCGATGGCCAAGAAGTACAGAAGGTGCAGAAAAAAGGAAAAAGACTGGCGAGAATCATTCTCGTTAGTTATGCGTTGATAGGCTGGGTTTATGTGCGTTTAACGTAGTGTGACGCATTGGACAGTGATGTTATTCGGTGGTGAGTCACATCCGCCATGTCGCAATGTTGTTGATCGGACCGTTGTTGCTTTTCATGGGGGGAAGTGCTTGCCAGGCGAAAACTCACCACGTCGTGGAACGCTGCCGTCGATCAGCTTGAACAGTAGTATAAAAAAGAATACTGTCGACTACGCGAGGCACACCAAAGTGGCATGACCGTATAGACACAAATATCTACAATATCTTAATCCTGAGTTGAAGGGCTGTTCGTAATGCGGTCACCTATGGAGACATGAAGAGACAAAGCCGGATCGAATGGAGCAGAAAATAATAGATTCCATTTGCTCACTTCTCACTTTATGTGGTAAGATTTCGAAATATAGACCAGTATTTGAAGGATGGAGACAATGGTTTGTAACTGGAAGATAGGTCAAAATTTAATAAATATATGCTACAGAGTATCCGTAAGAGGCAAAGTTATTTTGAAGTTTCCCCTATGAAGAGGAAGTTCGCTTGATGTTTGCAAGTATGGTGGAAATATTTACTGTCTCTTCGTAGCTGAATCAAATTCCTGCTAGTCGCATTCGGCGGTCACCAATTCTCTTGCTTGGTATTAAGCTGCTGGATGGCTCCTGCAGACGACGATCGGTAAGCCTCCATCAGTTCCCGAAAGGCGAGATGGCTCAAGCGTGCACTTCCAAGGTAACGCCAGATGAATAGAACTCGTTGGACCGTCCAGGTGGTTAGCAATAATTAGGTGAGTTAAATCGACCTTTCTCCGCAGACCTCGAGAGGTGAATTTGATTCGCAAAGGAACAAGGTGACAACTTTTTCTTTGGTAATAATCCACTAGCAAGGTGAACAGTGAGTACCTTTATGGTACAGACCCATGGCACGGTGGGAAAGTTTGAAATGTTTGTTAATGCCAATTGCTGTTTTGCTTATGTAGAATTTTCAACGAAAGCTTGTTCTGACCCCAGGACGAAAACGCGATAGGTTCATGCTTTCCTATGTCCCCCATCGAGGTTGGAAAACGACTGTATATCCGCAGCGTGTAGGCTTAGATGTATGTGAGTTTGCGACAAGTGTGGACTGGGGTAAAGAAGAAACACTGCGGTCGCACATTGGTTGAGTGGGAGGGGTGCTTTGTATCGGAGGCTGTTCAGGAACACTAGTGTCAGTAGATTGGGGAGGAGAATGCAGTTCGAAATACGCTGGCTTCAGACGATCAGTGGTAACGTAATCTTTACAACCATCCTTGTCCAACACAGAATATTCCTTCTTATGAGCTAGGACTTTGAAGAGACCTTCGTAAGGCATTGTCAACACGCACGAAGACAAAAGGACAAGTGCGCAAATCAGGGTGAATTCACTGACTGCGGGAGTTAGATTGAGGTGCAATTGGACGAACAAGCAGTAAACTGTTGCGTCAAACGTGCAACATATGAAACAGGATCCACTTTGCCGGTGACTCTTGAATCTAGTGTGATTTCACCAGGAAGTCTAAGTGCTGTGCCGAAGACTAGTTCAGCTGGACAATAACCGATGTCTTCTTTCACGGTCTTACGAATACCAAGAAGGATGGTCGGTAGATGTTCGGATCTCTGAAGGTTCGACTGCGTTGCAGTAAGTGTTGCCTTAAGCTGCCGATGGAAAAGTTCGACTAGCCCGTTAGCAGCGGGGTGGTAGGCCGTTGTGCATCTGTGCGAACAATTAAGAATGCGACTGAGGTCAAGGAACAAAGCGGAGCCGAACCGAGGACCTCTATCCGTGGTGACAGTGGCAGGTGTGCCAAACACAGGTATCCACGATTCGATGAACGCTCTGGTTACTGTTTCGGCTGAGACATCCCGTAGTAGCACTGCGTGAGGCGAAAGCCTGAATCCATCAACGCACGTCAGCACATAAGTAAAACCGTTGGATAGTGGAAGGGGTCCAACCGTGTCGTGATGGACTTGTTTGAAGCGAGCATCGGGCAACGAGAAACTGCAGAGGACGGTAATGTTGTGGCGCTGGGCATTGCTATTCTGATTAGTGATGCAGTGTTTCGGCCACTGTCGGATATCCGAACACATATTTTGCCAGATGTAACGATCAGTCATGAACTTCATAATAGCGTGTATGCTCTGGTGAGAAATACCATGCAAGTGCTCATATACAGTTCGTCGACATTGCTGCGAGAAGTGAGGTCAAGGTTTGCCGATGGACATTTAACGGTAAATTTTGGAAACCGAGTTGACAAGAGGCAACAGAGACAATTTTATGGATAATTCAATCACATCTGCTGGAACTCAGGATCTTCTTGTTGATGAGCGGCGATATCTGCAAGATTAACTGGCCAAGTTGAAACAGAGTGGAGGTCGAAACGGGACATCGCGTCGGCGACGACGTCACAGGCTGAACCAACATTTCGCATATCAGTACTGAACTCTGATCTATAATCAAGATGACGAGTTTCGCGAAATGAAAAACCGTCGAGTGATCCTTAAAAAGCAAAAGCGAACGGTTTATGATCGGTAAGAACGGAAAAACGGACGTCCTTCGAGCAGATGTCGGAAATGTTTGACCGCCAGATAAATAGACAAAAGTTCGCCATAGAAAGTACTACATCTCGTTTGGGCGGGTTGCAGCTTACGAAAGAAGGTCAAAGACGCCGGCTGCCCTTTTACTACGTGCTGTAGCACAGTCCCCACGGCAGTCTGCAACACGTCGGTTTTGAGAACCAGAGAGGATCCGACGTCGGTACTTGGATGAGTAAGCATGGCGGCACTGGATGGTACTTCCTTGATATTATCAAAGGCTATTTTGCTATACTCGTTGGCCCGCTTACGACACTTGCTATTACTCAAGTCTGTCAAAGACTGAAGGTGTCTGGAGGACTCCGGAATAAAAATGCTATAATAGTTTACCATTCCTAGAAATCGGCGTAGACTTGCAAAAGATGGTGGCACAACATAGTCAGTAATGGCTTGCGTCTTTCCAGGAAGCGGACTGATACCGTCGCGGTCCATTCGATTGCAAAGGTAATAAAAATGCGACTGGCAAAGAAGCATTTGTGAACACTGCTTTTCACACCGTGTTCTTCAAAACGCTTGAAGATCAGGCGAAAGTGATATAGGCGTTGTTCACGGTCTGAACCAGCCACTAGAATGTCATCGGTGTAAACGAAAACCAAGTGACGCCCTCTAAGGAATTGGTCGATAAATCGATGGAAAGTTTGCGTAACGTTTCGCAACCCAAAAGGCATGCGGAGGAATTCGTGAAGGCCTAAAAGGGTGATTATGGCGGTTTGGGGATATTTTCGAGGGCAACAGAAATCTACTGATACGCACGCATAAGATCAATCTTAGAGAATATACATCTGCCGTGCAAACCGATGGAATAGTCAGGAATGTGGAGAAAGTGGGGAATGGGATATTTGGCAGAGATAGCAGCATTGTTCGGAGCACGCTAATCTCCAGAGGGTAGCCAGACCCCGCTTGATTACTTAGGGACCGTGTGCAAAGAAGAAGACCACGAACTATTGGACTGTCGGATGATGGCTGGACTCATCACATGCTGTAATTCAGCCTTAGCTATCGCAAGTTTGTCGGGCGGCAAACGTTGAGGATGAGCAGCAACAGGAGATCCGGTAGTAAACATATGGTACCCAACGTAATGATTTGAATCTGAAAATTTGTCAGATGACTGGTATGAAGTAGGAAATTGAGGAGGTGATTCACTGCATACGCTGTCGGTGGGAAGCGGTATTCGGAGGCCGATGAAGGTTATCGAGAAAACTTTACCAAGGACGGTGAGAGATGAGACACTAACACGGATTTTCCTGCGGCGTAGGTCTAGAATCAGGCCGTACTTCGTAAGAAAGTCGACGCCGATGATAGGACCCTGGACGCCTGCGATGAGGAAGACGAACAGGAAGGATGGTCTGGGTCCGAAATCAAGGGTTAGAAGCTTTTGTTCGTACGTGTTGCTACTGTTTATAAATTGTACAAATAAATTGCACTGACAATTTGTGTGTCAGATTTATGGTGGATAGTGTAAAATGCTGAAAGCGCGTCCATCTGGGTGCATAAAGCTTTTCTTGACTTGTCTTAGTGCTGTTAGCCAGTTGAAGCCTAAATCCGGTAGGAAGTAGGTAGGCTTTTTCCGTTTGCCTAGGTAGAACACTTATCTCGGCACCGGTGTCAACCAGGAAGGAAAGGTTGGTTGCGGAGTCACGGACGTAAAGTAAGCGAATAGAGAGTTGGGCAGCTGCAGCTGTCACCATTACTGGCTAGCTTGTTCGTTCCCCTGCTGCTGAAGCTAGATGATTTACAGTGAGTGCAGCCAGGGTGACGTTCCCAGCTGCGTCACAAAAGTGCAATGGTAGTAATCATAGTGACGTATCGCGTTGCTCGAATAGTGGCGCCTACCTCATGAAGCTGCTACTGGGTGGGCGAGCCGTACCTGAAAGTTGGAGCTCCAGTTTGGACAACCTGCGAGGTAATGACTCGAGAGTATTGTTTACTGGAGGGTGAGTCGTACGCGAGTCGACAGCTTGAAAAACTGGATGTTTGCAAGAACATTTACGGACTGTGTCTGCTGTTTCTGCCAGCTTATCTAAGTATATGTCGTCGGCACACATGGCGAGCATCGCTGGAGTGTTTATAGGGAGGCATTTTGTCCAAAGCTGACGCAAAACGCCGTGGTCGACTTTGATAGGACCGACTAAGGAGCGCATGTATCGAAGAAGCTGTGAAGGTGTGCGGTCATCAAGCTCAGCACCAGAAAGCAGTTACTGAAGTGGATTTCATTGGAGGAAGGAGTGCGCTTAGAATAGCCGCTTTAAGTTTATCGTAAGGTGCATCAATCGGAATAGGGTTAAGCAAAACTGCGACGTCAGCGGGTACACAAGTGGGGATGTGTGCAACAACATAAGAAAACAAGTTGGGCTTCGAGGCAACGCGTCGAAAACGAAAAAATGTCTCTAATTATAAAAACCAAACTCGAGGATTAGACGGATCGAAAGTAGGCACAAAAAACAACCAAATTTTCCTATGTGGCCTCAAAAGAAACGTGTTCAAAAGCCATGGCAAAATAACGGGAGTTGTGAGCTTTAAAGGAAAGTGTTAATGAAAACTAAAAATAAACGCAAAACGGGGTTGTAGTGACCTGGAGATTGACCAGTTTGTTTGTGAAAAATATTTTACAGTTTAATATCATTTTGTACATAGACAATATAGGAAGCTTGCCTACTCGCACGATGACTACGTGTGTTTGAGTCACACAGACGAATCGCATTCGCGTTCTTCCAGTTTTTCCGCCACGAAGAGAGTTGCTGTTTATCGGCTGGTGACTAGATCTTCCCCCTAGTTAGAACCATTTTACGGTGCCTGCAGTTAGCGAGATTTTGTGTTTCGACAATAGACGGGCTGGACGAACCTGAAATTATAGCGACCGAACCATTCCGCTATAGGGTCAGCAAGTATGTAGCGAACGAGTTATCACTACAAAAATAACCTTACTCAGAACGCAGTCGGTTTAGGTAAAAACCTTCACTGACCCATGGTAGGCATCCAACTGCAAATAGTTCACAGTCCAACGGTATGATCCGTGGTATCGTGTAGCGCGTGTATTGCGAAGTTCCCAGCCGTTGAGCGAAGTTCACCGAGCAGAGCGCACATAACGAGGACGCACGCAGCAAACCGGAGCGACAGTGCAGGTGATCAGAAAGAGAATGTATTGGTCGTCGATTAAGACAAGCTGTACCATAATGAAGCCAATAAGAATAATAAAGTACAATCGTAAAGAAGCAATGTACAAGCGACACAACTTGGTAAAACGTTTGGAAATTGCCTGACTTTTGGCGATATGAGCTGCAGCGGAATACTTAGTAAAACTTGTTGTATCTCCTGTTAGTAGTCATAAGACACATGTGACATGCACAACAGGCTTACTGCGCATGCGGAAATTACAACTACTTTATGGAACACAGCTCACCTTAGCCCCTGTCCAAAAACGATCCCTCCACACCAGTTGCTTTTTTTATGCCATGTGCTTGGCGGAAATTTTGATACTGTTCTCCTACACGTGATCACTCCAACACCTCGCGCGGTTTAAAATTGCTGCGCCTAAGACTGTTTGCTTAGAATGACTCCGAGTAGCTTCATTGTGGTGTGTCGGTGCTGAAGAACTCCGTTTACTTTCCACTTATTTGCTCACCTCAACATATTGTCTTGCTTGTGGTTCCATTGACTTAGGTAAAGCAAATGCATCCAGAAGAATGTGCAAAAGCACCTCCTTAGTGTCTGCGCTTAACTTATTCGGGTGTGTAACGATGCGTAATATGGTTCACTTGACTATACTCAAACGATATTTACATTCCACCTCATATATAATGCTGTCAGATTTCGCTTTAACAAGTCGGAGAATACCAGGTTAATGCGCTTCACTGAAGTTGGACACGAACATTGGGTCACTGGGATAAGATTATCTCATGTGCATGCCGGGCTTATGACTAAACCGTTTTCCCATCTTCCAGTCGTGTTATTCAGCCCTTAGGTTGGAAATTTAGACTTTAATAAAATACTTAAAAAGCCACTATTAAAAGGTTGCTAAGGTTATTGTTAACGTGGGAGAGCAGGATTTGGTGTTGTACTACACATGCGTAAAAAAGCGTCCATATTTGCAGCGATAACCACTTTTCGTTTAAAATTCAACAGAGCACGAATGACGGTACGAACAAACCTGGAAACTCATCCATTGGCCTGCGGATGATAAATGAGGCAGTACAAATGTTGTACTTCCATGACTTGATAAAATCTGTTGAATTGGTTCGAAGTGAATTGTGGACGATTATCCCAAATGAATGTTTCTGGGAGCCAAACTGGCAGAGATAATGACAAAGAGCTGCAATGTCTTAAGCGGTTGTTGGCTGTGCGATACAAAACGAAGCAATGATAACACTAAAATATTGATTGCTCAGCGGGTCTGCATAATCCAGTTAAGTGCAGCAGCAACCATCCGGCAACGCACAAACGCAGATGCGCGCGAACCCTTTGCAACCGAGCAGATACCCATTGTAGCACACCGCAGCTGAGATGAACAGAGGAAGACAATCTCTTCAATCTGCTCAAGCGGAACTAGTACCCAAAAGGCTTCATACTACGCTGCCTCACACCACAAAATGCTGCTCAACACACCTCCACAAATGCAACAGTTAAAAAGTGAGCAACACTACCCTATATCACCGGAACCTCTGAAATGGCAGCGAGACTCTCATTACATTTTGGAGTCAAAGTTGCACAACAACCAACGGAAACAATTCGCAGGAAACTCTTCAAAGTGAAAAAGTTAACTTAGCAAAAAGGAAGAAACTGGTGTGATTTATAAGATCTGCTGCCGGAACTGCGACAAATACTCAGTGTGATAGACTGGAAGAAAGCTTGGCACAAGGCTACACGAACACAGCCTGACCATTCGTCGCCACGATCAGAACTCTCTGAAGTCAATGTACCTGGAGGCCGAGAACCATCAATTCGACCTAGAGCACGCCAGCATCATCGGAAGGGCTAAATGTTGGCAAGCACGTGAGTTCATTGAAGCCTGGCATTCAAAGCAAAACCCGACCAATAAGCACTTGGACATGGAAGTCGCTTACGAGGCACTGCGAACCAGGCCCCTGAAGCCGCACTGATGATGTTGCCTTGTCAGGCAACGAAACGTCTGCACAATAAACACTCAGCTCGAAGAACAGCTCAAAATTCGCATCCACACTCCAAGTTATGGTTATTATCATTTAATGTTGGATGTTTGTGAGTAGGGTAAAGTTAGTGGAAAGTAGAAGTCACGATCACAGTTCACGCACAATAATATGCCTCGACGGGGAATCGAACCCCGGTCCACGAATTTCCGGTCCACTGCTCTACCACTGAGCTACCGAGAATTATTATAATTTATTTCGAATTAATTTGGGCGCAACGCGCTAAAATCTTCTCGCCGATGGGAGACATTTGCCAGTCGGCAGTCATCCACTGACGAGCAGCCCTATTTCCTCCACGCATGCTTACGGAGGCACGTTTTGTTGCCGCGTCTGCGCTGATTTGGCGGCGTCCGTATCCGGATTTGCCTGTCACTGTGACGTCAATGGGGACAATCACAGGAGGCCTGCGTCTACAAAGGGGACCAAGGGTGGCTTGCGCTGCATCACCCGTAGTTCCACCCACATACCCCACATCCGGTGTAAACCCAAAGGAATAAGACCGGGAGGCATGTGAATGGGAGACCCTCCTCCGATCAACCATCCTTTGGTTTGAAAGGTAACGGAACAACATGGGCGAAGAATGTTGTGCCTGTTGATTACTGATGCATACAGTCTAAAGCATAAACAACAAATGGAAATTGAGGAACAGGAGGCAATTTGCTTCTCCAAAGTAGGAGCACAAATGACTGAAAAACTGGAAAAGGAAATAGCCGTCAAAACACACAGGACAAAGTTAAACACAAAACGGAGGCTTGAAGAGAAGCTGAATTCGATCTCGCAAAAGAAAACGCCTAAGGAAGACGACGCTTGGTTTGTAAAAATATCCAAAAGAAGATTAACGGAGGCGGAAAAATCAGTAATTGTTTGAGATATGCAATCCAATAATAAGGACTCCAATCCCAACGACTTCCTCGCTGCACTTGAATCGACGCTAAAATCGTACAACATCGCGCCTGAAGCACAACAGATCAGACACAGAATCACTCCGGCTCTCAGTCATACAGTTGCAACCAACATATTCAACGCGGCTGAACGGAAAACTCCGGAGAACCTCATGAAAAACAAGAGTATTGTTATACTGCAGGCAGACAAAGGACGCCTTACTATTATAATGGACAAATCTGATTACATGATGGAAGCATAACACCTACTCAGCTATGCAAACACATACCAGCCAATAAAGGAAGACCCGACAAAACACTTAGAAGGCAACATCAGACACACTCTGCAAAAACTGGAACAAATGGGGGAAATCACAAAATTGGAACACAAAATGATGCAACCACAAGACTCGGTACTACCGTGGTTCTATGGCTTGCCTAAAGTATACAAAAGCGGAGTGCCGCTTCGCCCCATCTTGTCTTTAGCTGGAGCACCAAAATGCAGACTTGCATGGGATTTTGGAGACGGCTAAAGCAAGTAAGAACCTTTTTGGAGTCAAAGTTGCACAACAACCAACGGAAACAATTCGCAGGAAACTCTTCAAAGTGAAAAAGTTAACATAGCAAAGAGGAAGAAACTGGTGTGATTTATAAGATCTGCTGCCAGAACTGCGACAAATACTCAGTGTGATAGACTGGAAGAAAGCTTGGCACAAGGCTACACGAACACAGCCTAACCATTCGTCGCCACGATCAGAACTCTCTGAAGTCAGTGTACCTGGATGCCGAGAAGCAATTCGACCTAGAGCACGCCAGCATCATCGGAAGGGCTAAATGTTGGCAAGCACGTGAGTTCATTGAAGCTTGGCATTCAATGCAAAACCGGACCAATAAGCACTTGGATATGGAAGTCGCTTACGAGGCACTGCGAACGAGGCCCCTGAAGCTGCACTGATGATGTTGCCTTGTCAGGCAACGAAACGTCTGCACAATAAGCACTCAGCTCGAAGAACAGCTCAAAGTCCGCCTCCACACTTCAAGCTGTTTGATATTTTCATTTTGTTGAAAGTAACGTCGAATAAGGCTAGCCTAACACCTCTTTCGGTTTCGATGTTGAATTTCAACGACGGATGAACGCCGTGTAGCAGATCGGAAACATCGTTTTTTGAGTCGCAGTTTTTAAACGCATCATCCATATAATGACAATAAATATCAAACGATGCGATGGTAGGTCGTATAGCTTCACGCTCAATCATAGCGAGAAAAGTGTCAGCAAGGTGGGGTGCGCGGGGGACCGCATCGCGGCCCCGTTAATCCTTCTGTAGTAGACTCCATTAAATTAGAATTTTCGGTTGAAGGTACAATGTAAAATTATTTCGTTCAGTGTCATTACCGGAATACCCACACCTAGGTTCTTTTCTTTCACGTAGTCGCACACAAAATTGACAGTTACCATCAATGAGACTTCATTAATATTGACTCAAGGTACCGAGAGAAAATCAGCTTGTCATTTACTTACATGCATTCTACTCGCTTCACAAATGCAAATGTGTCTTTCACAGTGTATGTGCATAACTCGTCGCGTACTGGTTCGAGCAAACCCGCAAGCCATTTCGCAACCGAGTGAGTAGCTGAGGCTGACATATCGATTAACGGACGCAGAGGGACTCGTGGTTTATGTACTTTAGGTAGTTCATAACGACGTTGAGGATGGGATCCCACTGGAGTTAGCTATTCTAGTAGCATGTTATCTAGTTGGTTCATCCGTTTCACCTCCTTCAACACTTGAGTGATTTTAAGCTCATCCTGTGCAATTTTATTTTTCTGTAGCGTTTCACAAAAGAACTTACACTTATTTTGCAAAATGAACTATATTTAGGAAACGATGTCGCATCTACCCATCCGGTCTAGAGATAAGTAAATCAGGAGTTGATCTTAATTCCTTGATGGGTTCTCTGTGGTTCTTAGTCACGACAATAGAACATTTGGTTTTGTAACATGTACTGTTGCGGAAGATTAACCAAAGTGGTTCTGAAAGTACTTTTGACAAGTGACAACGTAGATGGTAGCTCGTATAATTGTCGCGTCAAGTTTTCAAACTGGGTATCCAGATGAACTTGTCCACACTGTGACTGAGAGAAACAAAATCGTGGTCCGAGTGCTAGTGCCTCAGGTTGCAGCTGACTCAGCTGTAGGCAGAATAGATTGTGGACATACCTTTTGGAGGTGGTGGTAACTTACGTTCTGGTGGAGTTGGCTCTAAACCCTTTAGTAGTTTCGCGTACTTCTTCTTCTTCCTCACCTTAGCACACTTCTTGGACATATTGCCTGAAAGCATCACGCCTGACTGCATCGAGCTCTTCTACATTTGAACCGTAACGTGAACATGGTCGTTCCAACTCAGAGAGTCGTGACACAACACTTTCTAGTATGTTGTATGCATGCCGCTTAAGCGACTTGGTGGTAGGCGGTACATGACCCCGTTTAAGTGCTTTCAAATATGTCTTGGGACATTGGCTGCGCTGTAAATATTCTCGTATGGATCTAATATTGGTCATCGCATTAGCAAGTATGTCGTTAAACTTCAGACGTTTGTTGAAGTCAATGGACGCCTTAGGTTCTTTGTTCTCTTGTAAATTATACGCATGGAAATGCAAGAACACAATGTTGTGAAGAGGACTCCTTTCGACAAATCTCCTCAGGCTTTTACAATTATAAACGGGAGGGACAGAGCATAAATAGCTCATGAAGCCAAAGAGGTGGAAATGGCGGAATCATAACAAACATAAACTCAAGTTTTGATCCATATATCTCTTTGCTTTTAACATAGGCTGTGGCGATTTTCTCTCGAGCAAATATTGGAACTCATCGAGGGATATGTCACAGGTTGACAATTATGACTTTCGAGATGCTTCAGACAAGGAGGTTGCTTTGGAAACCATCATCAGGCTAGTACAAATATATACCAGTTACATCGATTAGACAGATTGTCCAGGCTGTTAAAACAGGGCAAAATCAATCTGAATTAAATGAGAATATCCATAGCTTGGGGTGTGGATGCGGATTTTGAGCTGTTCTTCGAGCTGAGTGATTATTGTGCAGACGTTTCATTGCCTGACAAGGCAACATCATCAGTGCGGCTTCAGGGGCCTGGTTCGCAGTGCCTCGTAAGCGACTTCCATGTCCAAGTGCTTATTGGTCGGGTTTTGCTTTGAATGCCAGGCTTCAATGAACTCACGTGCTTGCCAGCATTTAGCCCTTCCGAGGATGCTGGCGTGCTCCAGGTCGAATTGATGGTTCTTGGCATCCAGATACACTGACTTCAGGGAGGCTGGACCTTACCGTGGTGCGATGGTTTGTGTGCCTCAGTGATCCATTGAGCTATGCTGGGTGGTGCTTTTGCACTTTCAGAGTCACTCATACCAGGGTGGTCAATGGTTAGTTGCCAGACAAAGTCAGCCTCCTGGTCCTCCAGATTAGGGGTTGGAATGAAGGTGACCTGTTATTCCTTAAAACGGACTCCTTGTAGCCCAACGCCAAACCCGATGCATTGCGGTCAGGTTTCTGAACCAAAAGTTTTAGTTGAGAACTCTAATCGTTCTCCTGTCTAGGCCTGGGCAAAATGACAGTATTCTGCTCACGTAGTACAATGAATCACTCTTCAGACATTTCTGATGCTCTGGCCACCGTTGAGGATAATCAACGGTGCCCTATTGCTGCATCGAGCAGGGTGGATAGGGGTTTGGATGCTATTGCTCAAGCCTTCCCGTCTTCTTACTCCCCCTCTTACCCTTTTTCACCCTCATCGTCCCGTTACAACTTCACTTTTATCCCCCCGTTTTAAACTCCAGATTCTTGGCCCTCTCCCAACATGCCTTGCTAGGCATTTATCTTCTAATTTCAACTCACATGCTAACGCGGAGTGTCACTCCTCTCCTATCAACAAGCAAGGTCCAACCAAGCGGTCCATTCCAGTTCATCGGCATCCATTTGGATCCCTCGATCCTCCTTCAGATTGGCATGCCTCAATGTGCGCACATTACTACAGATCAGTCAACAGGCAACACTTGCCCGAACATTGGAGACCCTCTCGATCGATGTCTGCTGCTTACCGGAAACCTGCCTGCAAGACTCCAGCTCTGTGCTCGCTCTGCGATCCCCTTCAGGTGACGCAAGCAGTATTTTCCCATTGCACCTATCCGGTGACGAGACAGCTTCGAGCACCGGCCAAGCCGGTGTTGGCATTGCCCTGAGCTTCCGGGCTGAAGCTGCTCTGGTTGATCGGATTCCAATCAGTAGCCGGATGTGTGCCGTCCGGTTGGCTGGCTCGTTCAAACCTTCGAAGTCGCGCGGACTAACAGCTGTCTATTCATCGCCGCTGCCTACGCACCCACAAACTGTAGCGATGATTCGGTAAAGAACGACTTCTATCGCCAACTGACCCAGCTCCTTCGCAACAGAAGGAGCACGGACATTGTTGTGCTGGCTGGGGATCTGAACGCGCAAATTGGGAAGTTGTCCACTGAAGAAATGCATCTACGCGGGCAGCACGGTGTAGGCTCCTTTAATGATAAGGGTGAGCGGTTACTTCATTTGTGTGAAGATGCTCGCTTATTTCTTGCGAGCACTAACTTCCGACCCAGCACCCGCCGGAGAGTGACTTAGCACCCAGCCTTGGAGGCAAATCGATCACATTGCAATCAGTTGCCGCTGAAGAGGCTGCATTCAGAAACGTCGCTCGATTTGGAGCACATGTGTGGACACCGATCATGCACTTGTAAGTGCTGACAGGCGGATGCGTTTTGGCGGACGACCACGAGGACGCTGTGAGCGCATTGACACCAGCCAACTGACAAAACCAACTGTTCTGAATGCGCATCGAAGTATGCTGACATGCGAGTTAACTAAGCGCTCACTGGAGCCAATTGAAGGTCACTGGTCACATGTTCGCCAGACCTTACTAGCAGCAAGCAAATCCTCATGTGGTAAGTCTACTAGCCAACATGGACCATTGGGTCTCTTCGCGGTCCCTGGAACTTATAGATGCTCGCCGGCATATCCCGATTGGAAGCGAACACAATGAAACTCGCAAACAGCTCCAAACAAGATTCCGTGCTAGCCTGAAGAGAGACCGCGAATCTTGGTGGTCTCATCGTGCGCCAGAGATGGAATTGGTCGCTGATACGGGAAACGTGCAACAGGAGACCTGGTGTTAGTGAAACCATACGTGACGAGAGTGGACAGCCTATCCACTCCTTGTCAAAACGTTTAGAGAGTTATGCTGAGCATTTCGAAAAGCAATTTAATTGGCTAGAATTGTTCGATTCTTCGCCGGCCAGTGATCGCCCTGCTCCGTGGGCTGTCCCTTTGGATCCAGCCTCTCGCTCAGAAGTCGAACGTGAGATCGGACTGTTGAAGTTGAACAAAGCCGCGGGACCGGATGATCTACCTCCAGCCCTCTTCAAATTCGAATGCTCTGCTCTTGTTGATGCTTTACATGAATTACTAGTGAAACTGTGGGAGCAGAAGACTGTCCCAACCGACTGGAGCCGCTCCGTTATTGTTCCCATCTTCAAAGGAGGCTCACGTTCGGAATGCGGCAAACATAGAGCAGTCAGTCTGATCTCCATCGCCTTCAAATTACTCACCTCCATAATCCTTCACAGACTGACTGGCGCTCATGAAAGCCAGATTCGTGAGCAGCAAGCCAAGGTCCGTCGGGGTCGTGAATGCATCGACCACATCTTCACCTTGCGTTAGCAGATGGAGCACCGTCACAAATACTGGCGGCCCACTGTAGTCGTGTTCCTCGACATCAAACGTGCCTTCGATTCGGTTGATCGATGTGCCATTTGGAATTGTTTATTCAACGAAAGGTGTGCCCGAGAAATATGTGAATATTATCCAAGCATTATACGCCTGTAGCTCGGGCAGAGTGAGGGATTACGGCGACCTGTCGCCACCCTTCAATTTCTCCAGTGGTGTGAGACAAGGATGCTCGTTGTCACCTTTCCTCTTCAACTTCCCTATTGACGAAGTCATGAAGATTGCATTTACAGGACATGACTTGGAAGGTGTGGAGCTACTCCCAGGAGAACAACTTCTTGACTTGGAGTATGCAGACGACATTGCCCTCATCTGTGACAACTCACAGACCTGCCAAGCTGCGCTGTCAGCCGCTTCGGGCTTTGCTTTGCACCATCGAAATGCAAAGCGTTCCTCCAAGATTGACAGGGATCGCATCCTGCGCTGACCCTTGGTGGGGATCAGTTAGAAGTCGTTCAAAAATTCAACTACCTAGGAAGTTGTATCAGCGCCCTTGGGATTGAAGATGAGATCACAAACCGTATATCAAAAGCTCGAAGTGCTTCTGCTAACCTTCGCCACCTATGGCGGCGTCGAGACATCACTCTCGTCCTGAAGGGTAGAGTGTACAATGCAGCGGTACGTTCGACCTTACTGGACGGTTGCGAAACCTGGCTCCTAAGATCGGCGGACATAGAGGCTAGTTACGTTCGAATATCGGTGCCTTCGCAGTTTGGCTCATATCTGGTGGGAACACCGTGTTAGTAACGAGCGTGTTCGACGAATCGTTTACGACACACAGAAAGAAACTGACCAGCTCAGCACCGTCATTTCAAGCACCAGGCTCCGATGGCTCGGCCACGGATTGCGTATGCCAGCCCATCGACTTCCACGACGTGCGTTGTTTGCTCACCGGGGGTGTGGATGGAAGAAGAGGAGGGGTGGC
Organism: Dicrocoelium dendriticum; assembly: GCA_944474145.2. Lineage (NCBI taxonomy): Eukaryota > Metazoa > Platyhelminthes > Trematoda > Plagiorchiida > Dicrocoeliidae > Dicrocoelium > Dicrocoelium dendriticum. The sequence continues at coordinate 63,708,816 of OX104060.1, read as the reverse complement.
CAAGCGATGACTTGGTCCAGAGGAATGAAGGCTCTCACTTCGCAGATGGCCTCGGTTGGAGCGTCACGGCCCTCTGGTTGGGGTTCAAAAGACGATGAACACGTTTGAGTGGATACACTTGCTGACATGGCAAAGAGCCGATGTGGCGTTCGTGTTGTGAGTTTCTTGGTCACTCTCCATTCCTTTTAGCCTCCCACTCCAACCAGGATCTCATTTCGAGGCGCAACATAATTTCACACAATAATTTTTCGATTTACCTAGTAGCCAGCTGGTAGCTTACCAGAACGATGCCCATCCGTTGATGGTAGCTCAGCTGGAATGCAACCATAGTATTTATTTTCCTTTTCCTTTATATATGCGGCAGAGCAGCTGAGGTATTTCCCACCTCTAGTTAACGCGTACAATGATGATGATGATGACCTCAGAGAGTTCTGATCGTGGCGACGAATGGTCAGGCTGTGTTCGTGTAGCCTTGTGCCAAGCTTTCTTCCAGTCTATCAAACTGAGTATTTGTCGCAGTTCTGGCAGCAGATCTTATAAATCACACCAGTTTCTTCCTCTTTGCTATGTTAACTTTTTCACTTTGAAGAGTTTCCTGCGAATTGTTTCCGTTGGTTGTTGTGCAACTTTGACTCCAAAAAGGTTCTTACTTGCTTTAACCGTCTCCAAAATCCTATGCAAGTCTGCATTTTGGTGCTCCAGCTAAAGACAAGATGGGGCGAAGCGGCACTCCGCTTTTGTATACTTTAGGCAAGCCATAGAACCACGGTAGTACCGAGTCTTGTGGTTGCATCATTTTGTGTTCCAATTTTGTGATTTCCCCCATTTGTTCCAGTTTTTGCAGAGTGTGTCTGATGTTGCCTTCTAAGTGTTTTGTCGGGTCTTCCTTTATTGGCTGGTATGTGTTTGCATAGCTGAGTAGGTGTTATGCTTCCATCATGTAATCAGATTTGTCCATTATAATAGTAAGGCGTCCTTTGTCTGCCTGCAGTATAACAATACTCTTGTTTTTCATGAGGTTCTCCGGAGTTTTCCGTTCAGCCGCGTTGAATATGTTGGTTGCAACTGTATGACTGAGAGCCGGAGTGATTCTGTGTCTGATCTGTTGTGCTTCAGGCGCGATGTTGTACGATTTTAGCGTCGATTCAAGTGCAGCGAGGAAGTCGTTGGGATTGGAGTCCTTATTATTGGATTGCATATCTCAAACAATTACTGATTTTTCCGCCTCCGTTAATCTTCTTTTGGATATTTTTACAAACCAAGCGTCGTCTTCTTGAGACGGTTTTTTGCCAGTGTTGTGTCGCCCATGAGACCTTCGCCCCACGTCCGTATGAAGAAGTCCAAAGAGGCGCCAGAAAGGGACTTGTTGACATGAATTTACAGCTGCTTATATAGTTTTGAAGGCAAAATGAAGGGAAGCTACTTAGTTACACTTGAGCCAGCCAATAGAATGAAAAGCGTCAAATGGAATTGGGGAATAAGCAACCGTGTACTCAAGAGCGAATCGAATAGCATCATGGGACTGCAAGCGAACATCCATTTACAGTGACGGGCACAGACCAATCAGAATGACGAAATGAGGCGTTTAAACAAATATCACGAAAGAAACAAGAATAGGAAATGCAGGCCCAAAAATTAAAAACTAGTACAACAATGGTGAGACAACTAAATATTCTTTTAACATAACGAAGTAGAACAGTGATGAGAGGAGAAACCAGTGGAATGTCTTCTTGCAAATGGCACTGCTGTAAAGGACATGACGATGAGCGTCCATTAACAATGAGGTGTGTGTACCAATCGGGCTAACGCAATAGAGTGTTTAAACAACAGTCAAGAAGTAGAAAATAGGAAGAGTAAATAATAGCTATCAAGTTCGTTCACAATAAATGAATGTCTAATAGCTGTTCTCCTAACAGCGAGATCGAATTCCGCTTCCCTTCAAGCATCCGTTTGGTGTTTAACTTTGTCTTGTGTGTTTTGATAGCTATTGCTTTTCCAATTCTTCAGTCAATTGTGATCCTAGTCTGGATAAGCAAATTGCCTCCTGTTTGTCAATTACCATTTAGTATGTATACTTTCACTGTGTGCATCTGTAATCAACAGGCGCAACTATCGAGACTTATCAGGTCGATGTCGGAGTCTTTACGCGATCCTACTGATTAAAAAGCACCATTCGATCGGACCAGGGAAGTTGTAAGGCCTGAAAAAACCGCTTCTGAGTGTACAACTTTGGTTCATGCAATTCTCGGGGACGCCTTTACTGTGGAGGCAGTCGCAAAGGGCACATCGACCTACGGAATCAAAGGCAGCTTTAATATCGAGTAAAACGACAACGGTGGGCCAGCAATATATGTGACGGTGTTCCAGTAATTAACCCAAAGTGAAGGTGTGATCGATGTAGCCATGACCTCGACAAAAGCCTGTTTACTCCTCACGAATCGGGCTTTCACGATAGCCAGTCAGTCTGTGAAGGATGATAGAGACAAGAAATTTGGAAGTGATGGAGATCAGACTGACTTCTCTATGGCTATCGCATTTCGATCAGTGAGCCTCCCTTGAAGTTGAGGACGATAACGGAGCAGTTCTAGTCGATTGGGACAGTTTCCTGCTCCCACAGTTTGGCTGATAACTCGTGTAAATCATCCACAAGAGTAGGTTCGCTGAAGGTAAAGAGGGCTGGAGGAATATCATGTGTTCCCGCATGCTTTCTCAACTTCAAGAGTCCGATCTCAGGTTCAATTTCTGAATGGAAGGGCGGAACCAAATGTACAGCTCAGGGAGAAGGGCAATCGCTGGTCGGTGAGAAATCCAATAATCCCGGCCGGTTAAATCGCCCTTAAAACTGCTCAGCCCAACGCTCTAAGCATTTTGACAAATTGTGGATAGGTTGTCCACTCTTGTCACGTATAGTTTCACTAACACCAGGTCTTCTGCTGTCCGTTTCCCGTATCAAACGGAACACCTTCCGATGGTTACCAAGGGTAGGGACTACTTCCATCTCCGACGCACGATGAGACCACCAGCATTCGCGTTCTCTTCAGGCTAGCACGGGGTTTTGCCCTGAGGTCTTTGCGAGATTTGTGTCCGCTTCCAACCGGAATGTGCCGGCGAGTAATGAGAAGTTCCAAAGACTGCGAAAAGCCCAAATGGCTATTTTGGCTAGTGGATTTTCCACATGATGATTTGCCTGGCGCTTTTAAGGCATAGTGAACATGTGACCAGTGACCTTTGACTGTACTCAGTGAGCGCTCACTTAACTTGAATGTCAGCGTACTTCGATAGGCATTTGGAACATCTGGCATCGGCAATTAGCTGGGGTCAAAGCGCTCAGAACGTCGTCGTGGGAGTCCACCAAAACGCACACGCAAAGCAGCAATACGAACGCATGGTCAGTGTCCGCACATGCGCTCCATATCGAGCGACAGTTTTGGACGCAGTCGCTCCAGCGTTGACTGAATGTAATGTGATTGAGTTGTGTTCATGGCTGGTCCGAGCCTGGTGAGCGCCATGTCACCCTCCGGCGAGCGCTGTGTCGGAAGTTAATGCTGGCAAGAAATAGGCGAGCACCTTCACCCAAATGAAATAACCGCTCATCGCTATCATTACGGGGGCCTACACCATGTTGGCCGTGCAGATACGGCTCACAGGTGGACAATTTTAAACTTGAGCGTTCAGATCCCCAGCTAGCACTACAGTGTTCGTTCAGTTGCCGATAGAAGTCGTCTTTATCCAGACATGTGTATAGGAAACATACCTGGAATGACCAATACACGAATGTCCGCAGTTTGGTTTCACTGAGATAAACACGAAACGTGGTTCTCAGTCGACTGAGTCGAGCGGAAAGAAGTTGCTCGAACGACACATTTTCCGAAGAACTGAAGCACATACGGTCGATGCTGATGGAAAATGGTTACCAAGACAGTTTTCCTAAAAGCCTTTGCACTAAGCAAAGGAAGAAGGCTCTTGTAACCCTTACAGTCCAGAGGAAACCTATACGATAGAGGTACAAAAAGTAACCGAACTTTTGCTAAAACATATTTGTTGCTCATTGCACAATATATCCAACAGTTTCCGCCACAAAACAGTCCCCTCCACTGGCAATACACCGTTCCCAACGGTGCTTTCACTTTTGAATAGCCTACTGGAGTGCATTTTCTGAGATGGCGCGCAGGTCTCTTGTCGTATTGTCCTGAGTCTCTTCTATGGTTTGGAGACGACGTTCCTCAACGTGGTTTTAGGTTTGGGACATAGGAAAAAGTCTGCAGGGTCTAGGTCCGGAAAATACGGCGGACGAGTCACAACGGGAGTGTGATGTTTTGCTTGATAGTTGCGGACAAGGAGCGATGCGTGAGCCGGCGCATTGTCATGGTGCAACATCCAAGTCTGGTTTTCCCACATTTCAAGCCTCTTCCTGCGCACAGCATCTTATAAACGAGCTTGAATTCGATGGCATGATCCTGCGATGATGCCCACTTCGTCAGCAACTTTTCGAACAATTCGGCGACGAGTGCCACGGACCATAGCACGAATTCTCTCAACATGGACAATGCCTGATGATGTGGAAGGTCGTCCAGGCTTGAGATCGTCACCGACTGACATTCTGCCGTGTTCAAACCCATTAATCCACTCACAACATTACGTACGACTCACACAGTTCTCTCCATATGCTTTGGTAAGCAAATGAAACGTCACTGTAAAGGTTTTGCCAAGTTTGTAGTAAAATTTCATACATACGCGTTGTTCCTTAAGCACTTTCATCGCCTCTTTGGCACTAATCCGACGAACAGCTTGTACACGTGTTCACTTCAGCGGCTGTAGCTCCCCAATCAGCAGTCAGAGCGAAATGCGACAAAAGACAATTTGTGGTTAAAGCAAGCCTCCACTTACGCTCCGTAGCCGCAACGCGCTTCTTCTATCGGCTGCCGCGCCATTTAGTTCGGTTTCTTTATTGAACACACCTTGTATTTCTCCAACTACCACACAAGGGAGAAAGCTCTACCGACATCTTAACTCGTCGTACTTCTTATACCCTCAGGCACACTATCCCAGTAGCTAAAAAGCCAATCCATTTCACCAGCGGCCAAATGATTGGAACTAGCCCAAAAGACAAGAGGCCTGTCCATGCCAAATCAATGCGCACTTACTCGTTCTCCTTTTTCTGTGAAGCAGGCTACATTGGTCGAACGAAGAGGCGTCTGTCTGACAGAATGAGGGAACAACATCCGACCTGGGGCATGACTGATTGTCGAAAAGCAACTAACGCATCTCGCAAACACTGGTCATGCCACCAATTTGGCTGTCATTCAAAGTAATCTATTTAGCACCGGACAATCGATCAGTGTGTCCGTAGGCGTTTACTTGAATGCGCTGAGGTTATCGCGATTCGACTGTACGAGTCGGTGTTATGTGTTAAGAAACGGTTCATTCAGACGTTAAAACTGTCTTTTTCCATCCGAACTGCGATATCCGACTCATGGAATTGTGCGTACGCCGCACTTATGACCTAACCGATGGTGTCTATGCTTGATCAGTGACTGAGAACCGAACGCATCCTGCCAACCCTTACGTAGTGTCTAACATTTTGTTTTTTCCACATGGTATTGTACAAACCTGAACGGGAATTATAGAAAATATAGGTTCGTTTGTATTGACTTTTTTTTTACCGAGTCATGGTTACACTCCGCGGACGTGTGGGCAGCGAGAACAAACAGCTACCTGTTAACCGCACGCTACTTTGAAGTTTTGAACGAGCCAGCCAGGCGGACAGCACACACCCGGCTACTGATAGGGATCAAATCAACCAGAGCAACTTCAGAGCAATACCAACACCGACTTGGCTAACACTCCAGGCTACATCGTTTCCGAATAGACGGAATGAGAAAGCACTGCTAGTGTCACCTGAAGGGGATCGCAAAGCGAGCACGGAGCTCGAGTCTTGCAGGCGGGTTTCCGATAGGCAGCAGATATTAATCGAGAGAGTCTCTAATGTTCAGGCAAGTGCTGCCTGTGGACCGACCTGTAACAGTGTGCGTAAGTTGAGGCATGTCAATATGAGGGAGGATCGAGGGCTCCAAATAGAAGCAGATGAACTGGGCTTGTCCGCTTGGTTGGACCCGGGCTTACTGATAGGGTAGGAATGACGTCTGCGTTTGCATGTGAGTTGAAGCTAGAAGATAAAAGGTTCCCGAAGCAAGGTGAGGGAGGGCCAAGGATTGGGGTGTTGAAAACAGGGGGATAAAAGTAGAGTTGGAGCGGGACGATAAGGTTGTAGTGTCCAAAGCCCTATCCACCGTGCTCGATGCAGTAGATATGGCGCCATTGATTATTCTCTGCGACGACCGGAGCATCAAGGAGTAGTCTAAATTTAAGGTCATTTTTTGGGTGAGCAAGATACTGTCTGGCCATAAGGCAGCGGGTTTGACAGTGGGCCATAAGGACTCCTTTCCATAGGGTAAGGAGTCACCCACTACAACCCCAAACTTGGAGGACTAAGAAACTGGGTTTGTCTGACCTGTAACCATAGACCAATATGATATAAGTGACTCTGAAGATGTGAAAAACCCCTCCCAGCGCAGCTCAATGGATCGGTGAAGCCCGCAAATCATCGTACCACGTTGAGCTCCAGCCACATTGCGATTGAGTGACCAGGTAGTTTTATGATGCTATAGGGAGGTGGTGGGTCCGCAAAAGGAATCGCGTCTATAGAAGACCAGTTATGCTCACTGCACCCTGGAAACACGCGAGGTAATGGAGAATGAATCGTGCCACATAACGATCAGCCGCTTAGTAGGAGCGACTGTCGCACATCACGCGTGGCTTAGTAGCTGTGAACATTGGCTGGAAAGAGAACGGTCGCCGATTAAAGCTCCATACTAGGCACTGTAGAATGATCCCGAAAGGATCAAGCAGCAATTAAGTACGGTTGTGGATGCAGTGGTTGTCGACCGGAGGCCGAACGGATTACGCACTTGCTGTGTAATCCGAACACCGCCGGTTCCCATCCGCGTAGGTGCGGGCGACCCAGCTGTATAATCAACCCACCCGCGACTGTTGGTATCGCGTGGCAGGGAAGCGTCTGACGGTTTGCAGGCGTATTCTTTCATCAATGACTGTCTGACTGAAAGCAGATGCGAAGAGTCTTCTTCATGAGGTTAACCGAATACCTACTTGTGCTAACCTCTAAAAAGATTTGCTAATAAACGCAATCTCTTTAGTGTTGAATAAGGCAAAGGTATGTTTGATCCTACCATCACTGAATAGCACGAAAAAGACGCAAGCCGTGTTGGGAGTGTTTGGAATGTGCATTGGCAAAATGAGAGAGAGAGAGAGGCATCAGCAATCCGCCGGTACACAGTATCGACGCTACGTTAAAGCACAACCATCACCGGTCGTATGTGGGCTGAAGACACTGCGAAGGTCCCCCTGCTCCCACACAGGCTCGAACTCGCACCGTCAGATTACAAGACAATCTTGTTAGGTTTAAGCTACAGGCCAGCAAAATAAAGACACAAAGTATGCTGTACACAGGAAACGACATGCTCGGGGTCGATATTAGAACATCAATAAGAAGTACTCAAGTCTTTTCCAACTGTTATCACGCTGAGCAATGTGTTCAAATCTTCTTGGATGCCAGTGTACTTGCTCTGACGATCGGAAAAATCAGCTTCCAGCTCCTGCTTCAGTGCACTGAGCTCGCGCATACTTGTGTCCACACCCCGATTCGTTAGGTTGATGAGTTTAGACAGGTGTTCCGAAGGTAAACTGGCGGCTCGGTTTGACTGGGTTGTGCACTGCGATTCCAACTATATGGAAGGACAATGGAAGAAAAAAAGTGTTGCTCTCCGGATGAGGAAAAATGATGAGAAAAGGTGGTTCAAGTCTCAAGGAAAATCAAGTATGACAAAGTTCAATATACGGAATCAGTTCAAGTGCGATGCTAAGGCGCATCACGTCGATATGATGAGAAAAATAAAAATAAAAACAATAAAATGACGCAAATCAACTGAAAAAGGGTCAAATGAGCGGGCAACGGTGAGAAACGAAGAATTAAATGCATCAGCATCGCCAGCATCTTAGGCACCAGCGACCGAATGACAACGAACATAATAGAAAGACAGCAGTTGACGTGGACGTGCTCTGCGTTTATGCATCTATGCCAACGATCGACCTACCAGTGGGATGAGCCAAAATGGCGACCAATTTTGCGTTGTCACCCATGGTGCTTATTAGTATAAAGTAAGCAGCACAAAACACAAGTGCAAGGATGAAATCTTTTCGAAAATACAGTAACCAGCAGCAACCAAGTCTATAGGTTAAGGTTAACTGCAAAGTAGTCAGGTCCAACGCTACTGCAAACTCAATGTCGAGTTTTAATGTGCCCGCCGTGGATTTGGATTGCGACAAGCAATCTTCATTGCACGAGAATTTCAATAAAATGGTGATCGGGGGATCAGCCGTCAATCAGCTTCATCTACACATAGTCTATACAGTCCCCGCCAGAATCGAACGATTCAAAATCCCTATCCCTCATATCCTTGAATACTATGATGACATATATGGTAACATGCGTATAAATGAGAAAACAGCTCTGGAAAACCGGCAAATGTCGTTCATCGAACGGCCGTTTACTAAAGCGTTCACCAACAGCTGTCGGGAGAGTGGAAGGGGCAGCGTCACCCCGAATCGCTTTGGTTGCAACGACTGAAACACAAGTTGAGATTCTAGTACAATCTGATAAATCAGAATATTAACCCCGATCTGTTCCCATTAGAGAAGCAATACAATTTTACTCAAAAACTTCGCAGCAGGATTCGAACGCCAATTGTACGAAGAACTAGGACAGCTATTTGCTCGAACTTCTTTCTCATCCGATACACTGTTCTGTGGAATAGCCTACCATCTTCCATCACGTACAAATGCAAGCTCTAGCTGCATTAGAGTTGGAAGTTACTAGGAGCCAAAATCGATAAAGACCATGTTACATTAATAAAATCGTCAAATGAATTCTTCCAGGATGGACCGCAAACTATATAGCTAGTGGTGAAAACGTTTACACGTAACTCAGCAACAAAAAAGTAGTTGCAGAAAATGTTGGCGATGCAAATACTTGCGAATTCTTTATTCACTCATACAAGAGCATCAACATAACCGTACCCATGTGATTGGTCCTTAGTACAGGGATAGAATTTTGCATAGTCGAGAATCGTACAATTATTATGTAGTGTTAGGCGACATTAACATGAAAGTTTCTTGAAAGCTTGATCCAAGTTAACGTGTCGTTGGCTAGTTCAACTTTCATTAGAACAGATTAATCATTGGTTAGCAATCGTGGTTGGATGGTGTAGCTAAGCGTGACGGAGTGCGACAAATGAACTCATAACACAAACGCCACGGAAGTCGGCCTCTGGCCATGTCAACAAGTGTATCCTGCCAAATATGTTAATTATCCGGGAATCAGATAAAAACATAAAAGCGAAAAGGGGAAGATCTAACAATGGCGACGGACAAGCACGGAAATGTTACAAATTTTTCTGCCGAACATTTTCAACAGCTGCTTCTTCAGCAACAATCCCAGATGGAAGCACAAATGAAACTGATTGAAAGTTTAACGCAGTGCTTAAACGTACAATCAAACGGAGCAGGACTGACATACAAGATTCCTTGACCACATATTGCCCAAAGAGCCGAAGGACATCACTTTCAACGAAGCAGTGGCAACACTCAAAGAAATTTTTGGTGAGTCAATATTATTGTTTAGCATTCGCTATCAATGTCTAAAAATTGTAAAGCGTGATACAGACGATTATGGGGCACTAGCAGACATGGTTAACCGCGAATGTGAACGTTTCAAATTACGCTGTTTGACGGATGACCAGTTTAAGTGTCTTATATTTGTCAGTGCTTTACAGTCTCCACGCGACGCGGAAATCCGCACTCGGCTCCTTGCTAATTTGGATCAAGATCCAGATTTGACATTGAAGTCTCTTGTAGGCGAATGCAAACGGTTAATTACCTTGAAACACGACACGGCTATGATTGAGCAGAGTCGCCCCACCATTGCCGATACTGTTCATGCTGTGCAAAAAGCAAGAAAATCTGGCTCGAATAAGTCGTTCAACAGAAAGCCGAACAAGCCGCCTACACCTTGTTGGTCATGTGGTGAATGGCATTTCGCACGATACTGTCCATTCAAGCATCATATTTGTGATAAGTGCCATAAACGCGGCCACAAGGAAGACTTTTGCCATCAGTCCCGGCCAAGAAATGTGAAGCAGTCCTACCGAAGGAAGAATTTCAGAAAACCTGACGCAGAATCACTATCGGTGATTGCTACGTTTCACATCCATTCTAGAACACGCTGCCGATTTATCACTGTGCTTATCAACGGAAACCCAACCCGGCTGCAGTTCGATACGGCATCAGATATAACGATCATTTCCAAGAACACTTGGAAGCACATAAAGAAGCCGAAAATGATTGATTCCAACAAAATCGCTCACAATGCATCTGGTGGAGTGCTGAAGTTGGTCGGAGAAATAAATTGCAAAATTGCATTCAACGGAGTGGAAAAGGCCGGAACCTGCTACTTGTCTGATCGACCAAACTTGAACCTCCTTGGACTTGACTGGATGGAAAAATTACAACTGTTTGATGCTCCAATGAGTCAGATTTGCAATACAGTACAACCCGACCCAGTACATTCATCATTGTCGATAGAAGAGATGACCAGAAAGCTAAAGCAGCAGTTTGTCACCTTGTTTGAAGATGGTCTCGGCCACTGCACTAAGTTCAAAGCAAAGTTGTGTCTTCGTGAAGGAACCAAGCCAGTCTTTAGAGCAAAAAGACCGGTACCGTATGCAGCCATGACAGCAGTTGATCAGGAGCTCGACCGACTGGAACGAGCCGGTGTCATCACACCAGTGAACTACTCTTCATGGGCTACGCCGATTGTTGCTGTGAAAAAGCCGAACGGTAAAGTGCGAGTCTGCGCCGATTTTTCGACCGGCTTGAATGCCGCATTGGACGACCATCAATACCCCCTTCCGATACCAGAAGATATCTTTGCCAAGCTAAATGGTGGGAAGTGTTTCGCCAAGCTCGACTTGTCCGATGCCTACCTCCAGGTTGAGGTTGATGAAAGCTCAAGAGAATTGCTGACCATCAACACTCATCGTGGCTTGTACCAATACAACCGCCTCCCTTTTGGCGTGAAAACAGCACCAGCCATCTTCCAGCAGCTGATGGACACCATGCTCGCGGGAGTTTCTGGAGCCGCGGCATACCTGGATGATATCATTTTAATGGGTCGGACGGCAGAAGAACTATTTCAGCGGCTCGCTGAAGTGCTTGTACGTATCCAGTCATATGGTTTCTGTATCCGCGAAGATAAGTGTATCATTTTTACACCAACCATCAAGTTTCTCGGTTTCATCTTCTCAAAAGACGGTCGTCGCCCTGATCCAAAAAATATCCGAGCTATTCAAAAGATGCCCCCACCTGTGGACTTGCAGTCGCTGCGTTCATTCTGTGGCCTAATCAGTCATTACAGCGCTTTTCTGCCCGAACTACATCGCCTGCGTGCCCCATTGAATAAGTTGTTGAGCAAGGGCCAAACCTGGAATTGGACGCCAGAATGCCAGACTGTGTTTGAGCGGGTCAAGTCATTGTTGGCTTCAGACTTACTCCTAACTCATTTTGATCCTTCCCGGGAAATTGTCCTTGCCACAGACGCATCGAGTCTAGGGATCGGTGCCGTAGTTTCCCATACATTCCCAGATGGATCTCAGAAGGCGATCGCACATGCCGCCAGGACGCTAACGAAAGCTGAAAGAAACTACAGTCAGATCGATAAGGAGGCATTGGCCATAGTGTTTGCTGTGAAGAAATTTCACAAGAGGCTGTATGGTCGCCGCTTCAAACTCTTGACGGATCACAAGCCGCTGCTAGCCATTTTCGGCTCGAAGAAGGGAATTCCTGCCTATACAGCCAATCGACTCCAACGATGGGCACTTACATTGCTGGGCTATGATTTTGAAATCCGTTATCAGTCAACGAATTCGCTGGGCCAAACAGATGCGTTGTCACGCCTCATTGATTCCCAGCAACAAGAACACGAGGACACCATCATTGCCTCAGTTGAAATCGGACCTGATGTCAAATTCCTGGTGAACGAGGCACTACATGGTATGCCAGTTACGGCTGATGCTGTGCGGGCCGAAACGCTTCGAGACCCAATCCTGAAGAAGGTGACACACTTCCACAGAACCAGCTGGCCACGTTCGTGTTCATCTGCCGAAATGCAGCAGTTCTATCAGCGAAGACACTCGCTTTCCATTGTGGACGATTGCATCATGTTCTCAGACAGAGTAGTCATCCCGCAGGCGTTGCAACAAAGAGTGCTGCGACAGTTCCATGCAGGACATCCAGGGCTCAACCGAATGAAAGCGCTTGCCAGAAGTTATGTATATTGGCCGTTTATGGACAGGCAGCTAGAGCAGCTAGCTAAAAGTTGTGGCAACTGCGCTACCGCCTCAAGGGCACCGCCGAAGACTGAACTCCGCTCATGGCCTAAACCAACTAAACCTTGGAGTCGTGTTCATGTAGACTTTGCAGGCCCAATCAATGGCCAGAACTTTCTCATAGTGGTCGACGCTTATAGCAAGTGGCCCGAAGTGTTCCACATGAGAAGCATGAAAACCAGCGCAACCGTCTCTAGGTTGCGACAAATCTTCAGCAGATTCGGCTGCCCTGAAACATTGGTGACGGACAATGGAGCACAGTTTACTTCGGCCACATTCATGGAATTCTGCCAACGTTGCGCCATCAAACACGTGCGGTCTCCACCATTCCACCCACAATCAAATGGCCAAGCAGAGAGGTTTGTGGATACATTCAAACGCGCTCTCCTCAAATCAAGGAGGGAGGGAGACATAGAGGAGGTGATCGACCGCTTCCTATTTCTGTACCGATCTACACAAAATCCACAAACATCGGGTGGAATATCACCAGCAGAGGCAATGATGAAGAGAAAACTTCGCATGCCATATGATGCAGTTCGGCCATCCTCAGAGTCCATAGCTGGTGAAAGGAACCTAAAGATGGAACGTGATTTTAATCGGCGGTTTGGTGCCAAGCAACGTTCGTTTAGACCGGGTCAGCCAGTACTTGTGCGTGATTATCGGGGTGGACACGCAAAATGGACGCCAGGAACGATCCAGTGCAAGCGCGGAAGCGTCATTTACGACGTGCTGGTTGGAACGCAGGTATGGGTACGCCATGCAAACCAACTGCGAACAACAATGTGCCAGCCACAAGCAATAGAATGCGCCAAGCTTCCATTTGACCTGTTGACAGACAGCTTCAACTTGCCTACAGAGCCAGTAGAAGAACCCTGTCATCAGACGAATAGTACCAGACCGCAGAGTACGGAATTCGAATCCAGAACACTACAGCCAAGGCGATGCACCGGTAGGCGAAGAATCCCTTCCAGGAGGCTCCAGGTTAATCCCTGGCTAGCTTCATACACAACGGCAACAGCTTCAGGAGGGGAGGTATCCGGGAATCAGATAAAAACATAAAAGCGAAAAGGGGAAGATCTAACATTAATAGTCTTTCGAATCTCAACTAATGAGTCGAGACGGTCTAACCTAAGCCAAGTCCGAAGTGAGATACTCCACTCCTCTTGACCAAGTCATCATTTGGCCACTCCTTTGTTTCTTTCAAACGGACCCCACTCGCGCAATCCATGCACTTCGTGGGGACCGGTGTGCTGGCATGTGCAACGAATGGTCAAGTTGTCGGAAGGTGATGTAAAGGATAACGTTGCTAAGTGGTTCACCTCCCCTTCCTGCACCGAAACAGGATACCAAACACGCCCATTGCTCAAGCGGTGGTCGAACGCAACTATCCTCTATTTGTTTGATGGGTCAATAGAAAGGAATGCAATACAGGCAGATAGTAGCGATTCACAACCTCTAAGCCTGAAACATTGATGGTGGGTTGCAGATGTTCCGTAAGAGATTGAAGCAATCGCCTTACGACTTCGTTATCGGAGGCTCAGTGGGGGAAGCTAACCACAAGAACAGAGTTAAAGTTTACTACCTGTGCAGTTAATTTTCAGAAAGATTCACGGTGAGTCGCACATATTGCCATTAAATTATGCTGTGAAATTATGATGCGCACCCACAGAGGCTATCAGTGGGTTCGCCGCGCTGCGCCCATTGCAAAGCAATTCCTGCTGGAAGCCACTGAGTTGTTAATTTCGAGGCGTCGATTAGTGCCCAATATGATGTACGTATAGATTATTGTAAACACCGCAAACTCCCAGAGGGCTTGTGATGAAAGAGCGCAGAACCGTGCTATAATGATACACCGATAAGGGCTATTGCCAGGTGCACAAGTGGAATTCTTGTACGATCACATCGACGGCATATATGGAAGTGGGTGGTGAAATCTGCTTGACCCCCGAGGTGACTGATGTCACGGGGACAGTTTGCGACCAAATGCCATGTGAAGACTAAGGGTCATACCAGTGGCGATGATAACAGGTAAGATGGACCACGTTAAATTTCGTGGATCATATTAGATATCGTAGTCTAAAGAAAGATGAATAGGCGTCGCAGCATCAAGAGACCACAGTGATAAACTTAAGCGTGAACCAATTAAGTATCAATCGAACGCCACATAAATCGCACATCAAGCATAAAAACAAACATCGTGACAGCAAGGATATTAGAGGCTGTAACTGGCCGGAGATTGCTTCACATTAGTATGTTGATAGAACAGTAAAAAACAGTCCCTCTTAGGATGTATTCGACAAGCGCTCTTGAGTTTGTTGGGTGCACAATGTAGGCTTAGGGGTGAAGTTTTACGCGCTTACTAGGTTATGCTAACCAGTGAGATCTAAGAATTTTCAGAGGTAAACTATGCCGGCCTAATAAGCACCGAGAGTCAGTCTAGGAAGATAAAACTTAAGGGACAAATTGGTGGACATAGAGAGCTAACTCTATTGGTTACCGTATGCCACAGTTCGTCCAAAACTGTTTCCTTTCGGGCGATAAGATGCACACGTTGTCGAGCTAATCAGAAGCTGGCTGTCGTTGCTAATTCTTGGTTTAGAGCAGCCGAACAACGGACCAGAATAGATTCGCATGTAAGGGGTTTCAAACAGAAACCCATCTGAATGTCCGGTTACATCCCCGAGATGAGCAGGACCCACACTGCTTCAACGTGTGGGGAGGTTATTAAAAAACTAGCGACGAAAACCAATATGGGTAACATATGGACAAAAAGATGAAGCTAAGTGGATTGCAAGCGAGACCAAACTGCACGCCGCGGTCTCTCCAGACTGGGTGCCTACTGCCAGACTTATCATCATAACCAACGGTTGTGGGAGAAACCAGCATTCATATGCCGGAAGATAAATGGCAATAAGGGGAAGCTTAATTAAAGTGGTGCATCCTAGCGATTCGGCAGATCAGCAAACGGAAACTTGTCGCCAAATGTCTGATCACATGTAACGCACGCATTAAGAATTAGGTGAATCGTAAGCATTCTGTCCCATGCAGTAAGTCTTGATTAACCAGGCCAGCAAAAATGGGTCTGTGCTTGTCGCGATCGGAAGCCGATGCTGCGTGGCAGTTTCCATCATCCACTGTTATTCGAGGGAGTGACGTGGCCAGTTTCGTTCAGTCAGTCGTTTAACAGTTGAGCATAGAGGTACGATGAATTGGTATCACGAATCACGTAACCATAAGAACAACAACAATGAACAAAGATTAGGGAGGGGAGGTGT
>OX104060.1:63488593-63692661 GCA_944474145.2 Dicrocoelium dendriticum | reverse complement strand
AAGGCATGGAGTGAATGAATTCTTTGCAAAGTTCAGTCATGCTTTCCCTGCAAGCCCAGGTCTTTACAATTTATTCAATGAGCAGCTACTTGTTTGTAAGCATTGTTTTCTTCATCTATGACTTTAGAATTGCTCATAAATTCTCTATTGGGTTCATGTTAGGGCCATTATCAGGCCATGGTAACACTTCTATTCCACAACCCACAAGAAAACGGATGACTTCACACCTCTATTGGCATGCAGCACCGCCATTCATGATAATGTAGTCTCCTGTCCCTGTAAATCCTTTACTTTTGACCATTCACACAGCTGAGGGATCAGTTGGTGCTCCAGTAGTTCTTTGTACTGCTGCTGGTTCATGTTACTCTGGGCAATGGAAAGCCGACCAGTTCCGTAGATGCTCATATAGCTCCATATCATGAATTGAGTGGGATGTTTGACTCCTTGAATGATGCAGTCTTCCCTCATCAGTTCGCCAGGTAATCGGCGGACATAGAGAATGCTGGTCAGAGCACCGGATGATCCACTCATCGCTGAAAACTACGTAAAATGAAACACAGAAAAACGCAGCAAACACAGCAAAAGTAACGTAGACACCATTTTTCTGGCAACGCCGTATGAAAATAAAACTTCCGCTTCTTACCCGCTCCCAGTCTTCTTTGGACCATTTTTGAAGCTGTTTGGCCCATTCCTGTCGTTTTTCTATCACTTGTTTGGGCAACTTCTGCTTCTTCAGAGGCCTGCAACCTGGAAGTCCAGAATCCAAAACTCGTCTACTTACAGTTCTCGAGCTAACTGCAACACCATGCTGTTCCAACATCCCTTGTGGCTGTCTGCTAGATGCTTTGCAATTCTTTAAACATTCCCTTAGTAGAAGTGAGTCATCTCGAGCTGTTGGTTCTCTTCTGCGACCATCTGTACCGGAAAATTTAGGGGACAGGGGCAAATTCTTTTGCAATTTCTTTCGAAGTCGACATGCAGACGCTGGGCTGACACGAAGCCTGGCTGCAATTTCTGCCCCTTTAACACCTTTCAAGAAAATTTCAATTTGTGCACGCTTTCGAGGGGTTAGGTCACGTAATTTACTCATTAATATGCCAACACCATATAAAAACTTGCGAACAACACAGTTGGGTCGTTATTTGAGAAGACACCTTAAAAATAACAAGAAAAGTAATTAAACATCCCTGTAAATAGATCCGCAACCAGACAAATGTGATCCCGAAATGTAGACTACAGCTGTAAACAAGGAAGTATATTAAAAATATAACCGTCCGTTTACATAATTACTGTACACGTCACATCAACCAATTTGTCATCCTTTATAAAAAAAATCCCACATGCTAAGCCTTTGCGTGTTAACTCCTTGAAAATTACCAAAGTATCATTTACGAAATACAAACCATGATTATTTTATATTCGAGATGTTATTCTTGGTAAACATAAACAGTTTCAGTTGCATCATTTGATTATTACGAGATATGTGATGTAAGATGAAAAAAGGTTGCTGCTTGAAAAACATTTCTAAGAATTTGACTAATATGATATATATATATATATATATATATATATATATGGTTGGAGGCAACCGGTTTCGGATTTGCCTGTCACTGTGACCAGCGACTGGAAGTCTGCACCTACAGAGGGACCATGGGTGGCTTGCGCTGTACCACCCACAGCTCCAACAACACCCCATATCCAGTGTAAACCCGAAGGAATAAGACCGAGAGGCAGGTGGATAGGAGCCACGTTTCACCAACGGAGCCGGCCCACACACCTTCACAGGCAAATACAAGCACGATGTATTTGGGAATCAATCGCACACAAGGCGGTAGCTGGACCGTAGTCCGCTCCACACTGAGTGCATGGAACCATTCATCGAGCCTATCACGACCACAAGGACCGTGCACCCCGCCCCTCCAACAAGGACCAACGGTCTCCTAGAACCAGTATGGACGAGCTAGTGAGTAATAGACAGGTAGGCACGTTGTCAACATGCACCTCAAGCGCTGACACATCGGGACTATCACGTAGCAGCCAATCACTTGAAAAGACCAAGTGAAATAATATAAATCCAATAATGCATGGAGATACGGTGACATAACGCTTCGCTAAATTACCACATGAATTTAGTTAGTTAGCAACGGATCCACGATAAGTACCAAATGTCCAGAATTTGTACAAAATTGCTACAAATGCAACAAAGTTAACGAAGATAAGCGTAATTATTGTAAGCAACCTGTGCAAGATAATAGATGATTATTCAGGCAGGCAGAACAAACCCATTAAATTGGAATGAAATCTATTCAGCTTAAGAATGCCTATTTTAAATGTAAGTAGGTTTAGCCCAAATGCTTACTATGCGAAAATCCACCGTGTGTAAATCTTTCCCACTGTTGTCTCGGCGAGATCTAAGTTCGACAAACGCTTGTTTCATCTGCATTTGGGGAAAGGTCTCGCAATATATTGAATGATTCTCCTTTAAGACGTAGAGCTTGTCGAAGTATCCGACGGGCCTCCTCATCATTTGACAAACAGTTTTAAGTGGGCGAACATTACATGAGTCTTCCTGTTTCTTGCAGAGGCGGCATGTCGAAACAGGGTTGATTGCTTGTTCACATTCAACGAACAGAGAAGTGGTCATCCTTTGTAGGAACTCCTGGTCATTTGCAATCCTTTCAGTTGGGGTGCCTTGGCCGACTCGGCTGCATTCACGATGGTAAAACAACCGTAAAATCCAATGTTACGAAATACTGAAAGGGCTTGTTTTGCGGTACAATACAGATGTGCCAAACAATAGCCAAATTAAAACACACGATTCACATGGTCAACCAAACAATGTCCAAGTGCTCTGCACGAGCAGTCCACGCCGTGCCGGTCACGTGAAGAATAAAAAAACGAAAGGAAACAAAAAAGAGAAGCTCATCGAATCGCGTGGGCAATATTAAGATGTAAATCAAAATGAGTTAAAGAGGCGTAGGCCGTAGTAGACGAGTAAAGCTTAAGGCATGAAGAGGAAGACTTTAAACTGCAGACCGAGAGCGTCAAGTCGATGCTTGAACTCTTTCACCGTCGGTGCCATCACGACGTCTGCAGGCAATGCGTTCCAATAAGCTATGACCCTACGAGATAACCAAAAAGCTGCCCAAACCCGGTCAGACCGGGGTATGTGCAACTTTAATGGGTGGCCAAGAAGGGTTGGCGCTCGAGTTGGGTGAGACAGTCCAGTCGCATCAGGACCAATCTGACCCATCAGTATACCATACGTAAGGACCAAGTGGTCCCGAAGCCGCCTGTAATACATGGAAAACATCCACTTACGTAGCTTCTCCGGCACCATTTTTGTCCCGGACCGCAGGACTTGTTCAATTGCCATCTTATCACGAACCAGGCATGAAAGACAAGCCTGGACGCAGTATTCCAAGTGCGGCCTTACAAAAGCCGAAAATAGTCTAACGAACATGTCAGTGGTCATGATCCCGAATGACCTGCGGATCATCCACAACATGTTGAAGCCCTTGCGAGCAGCTGTCGTCCAATGTTTACTGAACTTAAAGTCTGATGACAGCAAAATTCCAAGATCAGATTGGAGCTGAACTCGCGGTACCTCGTCGCCGACAAGCAAATAACGCGTCGGCGGATCAGTCAGACCAACGCGTAAAAGTGAACATTTCGTTAAATTAACGGGCAACTGCCACAAAAGGGACCAGTGTCAAAGTCTATTCAGAGCCCTCTGTAAGGCCAGTGGACCAATCGGATCGTCTGTTGTGAACCAGAGTTTCAAGTCATCCGAAAACATTAGGGATGGCGCACTCAATTCATCGAGTAAGTCATTAACATATAACGTGAAGTGGAGGTGACCAAGGACTGAACCTTGTGCAACGCCACTGGCGGAAGGACAGACTGGAACCTACCCGTACACACATTTCCCTTCAGATTGGGAAAGCTGAAATCCACCGTAAGACTGGTCCAAAAATGCCGAAGCACTCCAGCTTGTACAAAAGACGTGAATGTGGGACGGTGTCAAAAGCTTCGGGCCAGTGTTCGCGAGCTGTTAACAAGTTAGTAAGGCAAGAATAGCCCTTACGAGAGGGATTAAGCAACTCAAACGCTCTTAAGTGTCTTTCGAGAGTGTACCTCACGAATTTTTCGAACAACTTGACCAGCACGCTCGTTAAACTGACCGGTCTATAGTTATCAGGGAGGTGTTTGTCACCTTTCTTAAAAATGGGACAAACAATCGCCTCCTTCCAGTCAGTGGGTAGAGAGCATCTGCGCAGACTTCGCAAAAAGTTGTGTAATAGGAGGGCAAAGTTTACCAGTCAACTCGTACAACAGCTTAGGATGAATAGCATCCACACCGGCAGCTTTATAGGGATTTAATTCCCTCAGAAACTGGAGCACTTGAGTCTTCGTTATGGAAATCTTCTCCAAGGTGCCCTCAAGAATTTTTGCCTGCATGCTGATATGCGGCAGCTGTGGCTGTCGAACATAAACTCCAGCATATTGTCCTCTGAGCAAACAAGTCTTTTTGTGATTTGTGACAGCAGCAGATCCGTCAGGACCAAACAACACTGGGATGCACAAGTTCATGTTGCTTCGCCTTTTGACATACGCGAAGAAGCATTTCGGTTTTGATGAGGCATCATGAAGGAGCAGATAAGTAAGTACGCCAACATCAGGCACGACTGTTAAGTTGTTTGCGTACAGCCGAATCAAACCACGGTGGCTTTACCCTAGCTTTATTCCTGCCAGGCAGTGGTGTATGGGGGAGAGCTAAATCAAGTATGATTTAAATCTGTCCCAGGCCGTTTGAATGTCGTCACTTTCCAAAATGGCGCAAGATGACTTTGCGGCCTTGGCTTTCATTGTCTGAAAATCCGCGCGCCATATGTTTGGAACTCGTTCGGGACGATCAATAGTCTGACGACTAAGGGCGCACTTACATGAGAGATGCGTGGTCGCTAACACCAAAAGGTGGGCTGTATGCAATATCAACTGCTAGGCACACACGACGTGGGATACAACAGCACTGTCAGATGTATTCCAATGGAAAGAAAAGTACCGCAGACTGTGGAAAATATATGATTGAAATAATCGCGGAAAACTGCAACAAGATGTGAAGAAATGCGGTGGTTAACAAACAGGAACAAACGTAGGGGAACAGCCGGCTGCGGACTCCAAGAAGTTCGCGCGATACCTAGTCAAGGTGGTGACGCGCGGCCCAGGTCGGAGGAGGACAAAAACAACTCTAAGCGTCTGTGCCCTCCTTGTTGAATGGTTGGCTTTCGCGAGCACGTTGTCTGGAGAAGCGTCCTGAAATGGAAATTAACAATTAGTGCCGCGTGCAATACAACCACCGACGATGTTACAATATTCCCCCTCCTAATAGGCGCTGTCCTCAGCGCCCGCTACTGGCCTTGCAAGCTTCAGCCTGTTGAAATACACAACTGTCGACGAATCTGGTAAACCTGGTCTCATGA
This sequence comes from Dicrocoelium dendriticum, assembly GCA_944474145.2. Taxonomy (NCBI): domain Eukaryota; kingdom Metazoa; phylum Platyhelminthes; class Trematoda; order Plagiorchiida; family Dicrocoeliidae; genus Dicrocoelium; species Dicrocoelium dendriticum. The sequence continues at coordinate 63,687,178 of OX104060.1, read as the reverse complement.
TTCGGTAGGTGATGTCCGACAATACATCCTGTACTACATACGGCCCTTCCCATGTGCGGTGAAACTTCGCTGACACTCCTGTAGATATCACCAATGATTTAAACCAAGCTATATCACCCGGTTTGAACGGGCTTCCAAAAGGCTTGGAATCAAAGTACGCTTTCCGGTGGCGCTGGGAGGCCTTCAAGTATGTTTTGTTCCATTTGATGTGCTCGGACAAGACTGGATTGCATCCGAAGTATATGCTGGAATGCGAGTAGGGGTTCGTGGTGCGATGATAGCGACAGCGTATCAGAGGGTAAACGCAGTTCGCGTTTTGTCATCATAAAATGATGTATTTGTCCCTTGGACGAGTGATCAGAGGCTCGATAGACTAGTAAAGATTCCGGCAAATTAGTATCCCATTCTCGAGGTGTCTCCTTGTTTAGAAATGACTTCATTAAGGCTTTCAGTGTGCGGTTGGTTCGCTCAACTAGTCCATTGCCTTCTGGGAGAGATGCGGTTATTCGGATGCCGAAATGATGGCACAGCTCGCTCATAAGTATGCTTGCAAAATTAGCTCCGCCGTTGGAGTGTAATTTGTAGAGTGATCCCCAACTTGTCACTCAATCGCTGAAGAAAGCTTTCGCGATGCTTAATGTATCGACATTATACAGCAAAACAGTTTCACACCACATAGTCAAGTAATCTACCATAAGCAAAACATATCGGTGTCCTTTAGCAGTCTCAGATAATGGACCGACGATGTAAATTCCCACTATCACGTTTGAAAATCCTTCCATTATCGGTTGCAGTGGTCCATGCCGGGTGATTACTGATTACTGGTTGGAAGCAGCAAGTAGGGTTTGCTCTGTGTAGCTGCATCTAATGTCACTCAGGGACAAAGACCCGTTATGTTGTGTTGCGCTCGACATATTTTATGTCGGCAAAATGTTTGTCCAGGAATTTCTTAAATTCCGACACCGATGTTGCCTCAACTAGGTGCTGCGGCAGGTCGTTCCATACATTCATCACACTGCGTTCGAAACAGAGCTGGTGAGCAACTCGCTTCAATTCCGGTACGACAAGCTTGTGCCAGTCTATTACGCAACAGCAGAAAGCAATCCTTCGCTGTGATCGTGAATCTTGGTGGTCAAAACAAGCTGATGTGATGGAAGCCGCTGCATCAGCTTGCAACTTTCGCCGTCTATTTTACATCATCATGGCCACCGGTTGCAATTTCTACGCTATCAGCCAGACGATTTGCGAATCAGACGGCACGAAGATCACCAACCTTCACAGGTGATTGGGTCGCTGGGCAGAGCATTTCGTTGTTCAATTCAACCACCCAACACAGCCCATGTGACACCTCCAGCGCCTGTCTCCACAGGCCCCTCCCAAACGAAGCAGAGATTCGAAATGCAATCCAATCTTTGAAACACCACAAGGCACCGGGTCCCGACAACCTACCACTGGCTCTATTCAAAGATGGCGGGAGTGTACTTATCAGCGAAATCCTATGGTTGTTCACGAAAGCTTGGACTGAGGAGAAGGTTCCGAAAACATGGGAAGAATGGGTCATTGTTCCGATTCACAAGGGCTCCCGTGACGATTGCTGCAACCACGGCGGAATCTCGTTAATCTCTGTCGCATCTAAAATCTTCGTGTCAGTCTTACTTAGCAGGCTTTCAACGACTAGAGAGGAGTTTTCCCGAGGAGAACAAGCCGGATTTCGTCCAAGCCGCGGCTGCGTCGACCAAATCTTCACGCTTCGCCAAGTTCTCGAACTTCGTCACCTCTACTAGCGGCCAACAATGGTATCGTTTTTGGATATCCGAGCGGCATTTGATTCAGTAGATAGATCTGCGTTGTGGAACTGTTTACTGAAGAAAGGTGTGCCCGACAAGTTTGTAACTATCCTGAAGGTACTTTACAGCCACACGTCGGGCAAAGTCAGGTCTTACGGCACGCACTCTTCTTCATTTGCTGTGACCAGCGGTATTTGCCAAGGTTGACCCATTTCACCTTTCCTCTTCAATTGCGCCCGCGAAGATGTTGTCCAAAAAGCACTGGAAGGTGTCTACGACTGCGGTGTTGAGCACCTCCCTGGAGACAGAGTCACGGACTTAGAGTTCGCCGATGATATCGCCTTGCTGGGAGACGACCCACAATCCGTCCAGAGCGCTTTGGACCGCTTCGCGATGGAGGCGTCTAAGTACGGCTTATGCTTCACTGCGAGAAAATGTAAAACGCTGCTCCAGGACTGGCAGGTGCTTGAAACCGCGCTCACCATTGCTGGACATGTGCTGGAGCAAGTCCCTTGCTTTACTTATCTAGGGAGTTGCATCACGGCTGGTGGCGGTGTTGGAGATGAAGTCTCACAATTGATTGCAAAGGCCCGCTTTGCATTTATCAAACTGAGACATGTATGGCGTCGTCGTGATGTCAGTCTCAAGCTCAAGGTCACGGTGTACAATACTTCCGTCTGTGCAGTACTCTTGTACGGCTGTGAGACGGCCTATTCGCTCGGAAGATATGAAGCGGCTGTCAGTCTTCGACAATCGCTGTCTACGAAGGATTGCTCAGGTGTGGTGGCAACACCATGTAAGCAACGCAGAGGTGCGAGACCGCGTGCTTGGGGCGAATAGTGCCAGTCTTCAGGACGTTAATTCTCCGACATCGCATGCGTTGGCTCGGGCACGTTCTGCGCATGCCAGCCCATCGCCTTCCACCTCGAGCGCTATTTGCACTCCCAGGGAGCGATTGGAAAAAGTGCCGCGGTGGACAGCCAATGACGTGGAGAAGGAGCATGAAGAAGGCAACCTCAAGTTTGGCAGCAGTCGGACCAGTCCGTCTTCCAGGTTGGGGACCACGAGATGCTGAATCGCAGTGGTTGGAAACATTAGACGTCATGGCTCGCAACAGACATCAGTGGCGTCAATGTTGTTCTGCCATTTTACCATCCCTTTGATGCACACAAAAACTCGCGAAACAAAAAAGACATAATGGTGTATGCAAAACCAAAAAATCGTTTCCCATATTTTTTTAATCGCAGTTAGTGTTCTCATTTTCTTCACTTTTTTCTTCTGCCATGGTTTTGATAGCACAATGTCTGTTAACAGACTATATATATATATATATATATATATATATATATATATATATATATATATATATATATATATATATATATCCGGTGCGTCATGATGTGATCAGCCCTCAGTCGACGATAAGGTAGGGTGCACAACCCTAGTTTCTTACTCCGGTCTTCGTACGGCACACCTCGTAAGTTGAGAATCAGCCTGGTGGCTACATGCTGCACTCGCTCAAGCTTTTCTACCTCGCCCCGGGTGATAGGACAATACGCGCGAAAGCCATGCTCTAACATGGGTCGTGTTATTGAAACGAAGAGGCGAGTGACAATCTCTTCGGACCAAGTGCTGAAGCTGCGCCTGAGCGCCCAAAACATACGAAGGCTGGTTTAGTAAAGCCTATTCGTGTTGTCCATGGAGTTTAGGTCGTAACGTGAGAGTACACCGAAGTCTCGCACGAAAGACACGGGATGCAACGGTTGACCGGCCACCGTGTAGGTTCGACTGTGCTCACACGTACCCAGCCTCATGTATAGCGACTTGACCGGGTTGATCGAAAGGTTGACCACTGCAGACCACGTGGAGAGGCGGTCGAGGTCTTGCTGAAGCAGGTCACAATCACTGGGTATACGGATCACTCTCCACACCTTTAAGTCACCTGCAGACAGCGCACAAGGTGATTGGAATAGCTGAGGCACATCGTTTACATGGATCAGAAACAAAGTCGGCCCCATTACAGTGCCTTGGGGCACGTCACTGCATGATGGATACCAGTCGGTCAAATAGTTGTCCACCTGGACCCTCCACTTTCGATCAACAAGGAAATTCTTGATCAACCGATGCAGCGAGCCGCCAACACCGCACACCCTCAGCCTGTCGAGGAGTACTGCATGATTTACCTTATCAAAAGCCTTACTGAAGTCAATGTAGATGACGTCGACCGAGTTGCCTTGGTTCAGCGCTAGTAACCATTCGTGCCTCGTCAACAGTAGGTTGGTGATGAACGAGCGACCTTTCACGAAACCATGCTGAATGGGAGTCAAGAGGCTTTTCGACTCGAGAAGCTGCAGAAGGCTCTTCTTCACTATCTTCTCGAGCGTATTTGCCAAGACACCGGTCAGGCAGATCGGCCGGTAATCATCCACTTTGCTTGGGTTACCACCATTTGGTATTGGCTTTACGACAGCATTTCCAGTCGCCCGGTAATAGTCCAGTGGATAGTGACCTGTTGAACAGCTCAGTTACAGAAGGCAAGATTATGGCCCATAGGGAGTTGAGAATCGGTGGGTAGATTCCACCTGGCCCGGCAGACTTCGTCCCGTCAAGACTTGCCAGAAGCTTGCGTACATCTTCAATGCTGCAGTCCAGCCTGTCTAGTTTAGCGGGAGCGGTACACGTCGAACTCGTTACAAACACCTGGTCACTTGCAAATACGGAGGCGAAGTGCGCCACCAATGTGGACGCATGAGCTGTGCTCGAGGATAGGGGCTGTCAATCTTAGCCTTCCAACACTGGCACATTGCCTGCAGGCCTCAGGCGCCGTTTCATGTAGGCGAAGATCCTCTTGGGTGCAGTTTTTGCGGCGGTTGCAAACTGCTCTACGAAGCTGCTGCGCTTTCTTGTTTTCGCGTTATAGCAGAGATTTCGCTGTACCTTGTACGTCTTGTAGTCCTCATCAGAACCAGATAATACGAACTTGTTCCATAGTCTGCGTCGTCGTCGGGCCAGTTTGCTGTACTCCTAGTCGAACTAATGTGGTTTGACTGGCCCAACTTTTCGATACTTGAGGGGTACAAGTCTGGCGCACAACGATTTAACTCTCACTTTAATGATAATTGAACAGGTTTCAATAGACGAATCCTCTGGTAAAGATCAGTCCATCTGGCTCGTTGTTCGAGGGAGCCCATTAAAGTCCACCTTCCAATGGTTGAAGGCTGGCTCCAGCGGGGAAGAACACGGCAGCGGCAGTTCCAAGCTGGCTATGATCATCGAGTGGTCACTCGCTCCCAGGGGCTCCAAGACTTGTATGTCATGCGCACGTGGCTCACAGCTGGTCAAAAGCAGGTGTAAGAAAGATGGAGTCGCGCGCAGTTATGCGCGTCGGTTGGTTGATGTGTTGTGTGGCCCCGGTTTCAAATATCAACTCTGTGGACTTCCTCTCGACTTCACAATGGCCGGGGAGAAGTTCAGCCACAGGCCGCTGTATTAGGGGTAAGTTGAAAGCGCTCATGAGTAGGAACATCTGACGACTCATGTGGTTACGGATATGCGGCAACCAGCCCAAGCAGTGGTGCAGTGGACGGCGATATCTCACGCCTACGAAGATCTCGCAGCGTCTGAGGTGAATCGAAAACCATAACTTTTCACATAGACCATCAGCGCTTCGGTAGGCACTCACTAGTCCCCCACACAAAGAAGAATTTATGTGAAGCAGGACGCCCCCGCGAACACTTGATGGTATATCAGCGGAAGCATGAGTGGCCGCTGATTACAACTTCTTGGGCGGTTACGTCGGAGTTTAACCATGTCTTAGTAAAGCCTAATACGTCTGGCCGCTGAGAGGTTACAAAGTATTACAGCTCATCGCGTTTGTTCATCAGACTGCAGACGTTAGTAAAGGCTTCGCACATGCCGCAGTAGCAACCGCTGGGTGCACCTGGAAGCATCAGAAGCCATAGTATATTACTACTATTCAACACATGACCAATGTACAATTGGTAGTGCCACAACACATAGTTAACAACAACAAAAAAGGGGAAATGGGTAGTCAGTGAAAGGATTTGGGGAGTTTAGAAGGCCGTGTTATGCGGGCAGAGATCTTCCCGGTTGTCCAGGCCGAGGAAGAGGGTTGACTTAAGGGACCCGACCCCGAGCCATTGGTCTTAAGACCTAACCCGCAAGGCAGCAGGGCGATTAACGAAGACCGTTGACATCCGAGTGGCTCCTTCGCCTTTTTTGTGTTCAGTAGCAGTCCACAGAGAAGCCGGTGGCCAGCAAGGTTGATCATCCGCTCTACGTTATGTACTCCCCCTCTGGTTACAGAAGTGAGTGGTCAGTGTCCCTACAGTCAGTCACATGGGCTTTGACACAGCACCGTAACAGCACTTGTGGTATTTGATGGAGAAGCAGGTGACAGCTAAGAACTCCCCACGCTCTGAGACGCTGCCGCTGATTGTCCGCGACTGCTTATTCATCTCGCCTACAGGGCAAACGAGACTTATGCGCAGTTACCTCCACAAGGAAGGCATTCACTGATCCGCAACCTGGGGAGGCGGCCGATAGCGTACAGCTCCGCCACCCGTTGATCCGGATTCGCGGAGGAATCCGGGTGACTACCCGAAAAGTTACAATACGGAGATTTATTTCTCCATCGTCCGTGCGTCGCTTTAGTTCAGTCATCGCAGACTTCCGTTTCTCTCTGCCTGCTGGGTCTAAGTCAGCGCGCACGTGGATCTTTAGACCTTTCAGCATATTAAGGCCGGATAATAGTAACTTATGGATTTTTATTCGTGCGCAATCCGCGCACGATTGACAGTATATTGCGGTGTCTCGCCGCAAAGGTGGCCACCAAAACCGACGCCGAATAGCATCTTTCTTCTCATTTTGTCTGTAGTGTTTCGGTTCCTTGTGCACCCTCCGTAACACCTCCTGGAGTGCAGCTATGGTAACGATTACTCTCTGCAAGTAAGCAGACCCGTTCTGAAAGTACATGATGCCATCTATTAGGCGCAGATAGGGCCAAAGTGGCCAGAGGCATTTGGTTTCCTAACAGGACCCAGTCAGTTCCTGCTGCGTGGGCGTGTCCACACCTTAAACGATACGGTAGTACAATGGGCATAGTTCTGCGTCAGTTGACTGTCCTTCTGGGTCACGGAAATTTTGTAGCCAAATTAACGACTGATGGTCAGTTCGCACGATGAATTTGCGATCCAATAGGTAATGGTGAAACCGCCTGATGAAATTTACTAAAGCAGGCATTTCTTTCCGCGTGGTTACTGCTGGCATATGCGATAACTGGCTACGCCCCGTCCGCTCTACGCTGTGACAACAGCCCCAATACCAGTGTCACTAGCGTCGGTAACTAGAATGAAGGGGCGCGAGCACGGATGTGTATCTGGGAACGCCAAAACTGGCGCTTCACATAAGGCTGTTCGAAGGTTATCGAACGACTTCTGGCGAACTTCGCTCCCAGTAAATGTTTTATCTGCTATCAGAAGTTCGTTTGAAGGAGCACCGATAGTTGAAAATCCTCGGACAAATCTTCGGTAATAAAATGCAAGGCCGAGAAAACTACGTACCTCGTTGGTGCTTAATGGAACAGGCCATGAGCGAAGTTTTTCGACCTTGGATGGATTGCATCGCACACCTTTCTCGGACACAATGTGACCTAGGTAGGTTACCAGCTTTCACAAAATTTGCCACTTGGAGGGCTTAAGCTACAACTCTAAGCTAACGAAACAATCCGAAAGGAGAGTAAGGCTTTTGTTGTTCTTCCACCGTCTTTACATGAACAATAATATCGTCCAAATAAACTAGTCAGTGGTTTAGTATCAGTTCTGCCAGTGCTGTATACATTAACCGTTGAAAAGTGGCTGGGGCATTGGTTAGGCCAGATGGCATGGTCTGGAATACGTATAGACCAGATAGAATAATGCACGCAGACTTACATCTGCGAATAGCGTCACCCTTTCCAAGTTCTCGGATTTTATGAGGTATTAGCCTTCGATTTATCGAATGGGAAGAGCTATTCGGGTTGTTAGCTATGAAGTCAAAATGCCTGAACTGCAGTCAATGTGTGACCTCGCGTTCTAAGGCCGTACAATGCTCTGAGTGTGACGGATGGATGCATATTGCCTGCTGCGACATTTGTCCTGAACTATATGAGTCTCTGCAACGATACACTACTTCGCCTATCGCTGTTCCCTGTAGCCGCTGTAGTACTTTATTAAACAGTCGACGCCCTCACGCCCGACTGCCACTCTTGAGCCCTCATCCTACTCCAAGAAAGTTTGAAGCTTCCACTGCATTGGACTCTCTTGTTTCATTACATTTTCCATCCACATCTAGTTCCGGCTCAGCTACCTCCACGGGTAAACCAAGCCGAGTCCCATCTGCTTCCCAATCGGAGCCTTTGACACACGCCTTGCCCAGTGAGCCTACGACTAAGACATACGCAGCCGTGCTGCGGAAAACTCCCACTGTCTCAGTGGGTCGGAGTCGAACTATGTGTAATGTTAGGGGAAGCCTAAGTTCAACCCCACGGAAACTGCTTCCCAGTCCCAAATGAAATCTGTTCTCGACAGTCAGCAAGCTGGAAAAGTTGATCAAGGATAGTGCGTCACCAAAGCCTCAGGTCTCTGGCCGCGCTCTACCACCCTCTCGTGAAAGATGTCTTATCATTGTGAACGCCCCAGAATCCACCAAGCACACCTATGCAGAAAGGATGCTGGATGACCAAGGGTTCCTTGAGCGAATGATTTCCATTTTATTCGATGATGGTGAATTGGATATAAACATTATTTCTGCAGGAAGCAAGAGGATCCTTCTAAGGTACGCCCCCACAAGATCGTATGCAAAAAGCGAAGAGGAATGCCGACGCATCCTCAGGCGAACCCCAGGTTTGAAAAGTGAGCCTTTTTACGTCATGAGAGATCTTTCTCCGGAAAATCGGATTAAAATGAAAACAGCCGTTGATGAGCTCCGGTCCCGCCGAGCGAATGGTGAGACAGACCTCCACATCGTGGGTTTTCGAGTAATCCGGAGAAGCCCGAGAACCTGTTGGAGGCCAATTCTCCTCAACCCAGGATAGTAGAGCATGAGGACGGACTGCGTGTACTTTCCGCCAGTGTACGCAGTCTGAGAAATAAACTTGATGAGGTACAGATGCTTGCGTCAGATACTCGCCCAGACTTGATGGCCTTCACCGAAACTTGGCTTTTTGCGGACATCATAGATCCAAAGGTTTCCATTCCCGGATAGTCTCTGTCGAGCCAACTGCCTTGGAGGTAGGCCCGGTGGCGGCGTCATACTTTACTGGGAGGCCGAAAAGGCATATTTGGTTGCAGCTACTAGTGACGAGGATGGTGATTTTGATGCCCTTTGGTGCCGTATTCATGATGGATGCCTATCCATCATGATAGGTGTCGTCTACAGAGCGCCATCGAGATCCGGCGCTCACATGCTCGATTCGATCAAAAAACACGGCGCGGGAAAGGACAGTCTTATCTTAGGGGGAGTTTAATGCCCCCTAATATCGATTGGGACTTACTTATTTGTGGTCGTCCACCTGATCCCTTCGATGCTACCTTACTTGAGACTGTTATCGATTGTAATTGGTTTCAGCACGTCACCATGCCAACTCGCAATGTTGCTGACTAAACGCCAAACATTCTGGACCTTGTGCTCACCACAGCTCAGTCAGATGTCACGATCCAACAGTTCTTCAATCCATCGGCAAAAGTGATCATTGCGTCGTTTCGTTCCAACGGACACGTCGCCTCACGATCTATAGCCAAGGTGGTTGCCGTCAGAAATTTTGGCATGCGCATCCACTCCGTCTGAGAACAGCCGCATGTGCTATGGACAGGAGTATTCCTGATCCCATTCCTCTTGATGATGCGTGGAACCATGTGCTCTCCAAAATGACGTCCCTAATTGATCAATCGTTAATTTCTCCCGTCGAAAGTCCTTAAAAAGAGGCTCGTCTTGGATTGACAGTGAATTGAGATCTCTGATGAACAGAAGACGCGAATTGTGGGATCGTTTCAGGCAATCACAGAGTCCGATTGCTCTTCCTACAAGACTATCAGGAATGTTTGTGTCACGCTAAAGCGTCAAAAACATCAACAAAATGAACTAACATTAGCAGAACACTCTAGAAAGGCACCCAAAACGCTTTTATCTGAAAAGAAGCACCTAGACCGGCAGTGGAATCCCTACCTTGTGTTTCAGTGAGCTTCGAAAGCTACTTAACGAAGACGCTAATAAAGATAATCTTTTGGCCCAACAGTACGTCTCTGACTTCGCGAAAGAAACTACCTATTGCGACAACACTGCGTATAATTTTCCTTACCTGGTAGATAAAGTAGACATTCACATCAACTCAGTGGTTAAACTTCTCGCCTTAGATCCGCATTCTATACCCGGCCCGGATGTGTCGCACCACTGTTCCTTAGGACTGTAGCGTAGTACATCGTCCCAAATATTTTTCAGCTTTTCCGCCGTTCCTTTGCAGCTGGGCATCTTCCGTCGGCTTGGAATGTGGGCATTGTCAAACCCATATACAAAGGAGGGAACAGGCAAGATCCAGCCAGCTGCCGCCCTATCTGCTTAACGTCGATATTGTGTAAAGTCATGGAGCGGATCTCAAAACAGGCTCTTCATCTCTACGTCGACGAACTGAATGTCTTATCTTATGCACAGCATGGTTTTCGAAGAGCACGCTCATGTACGTCGAACTTACTGTTTGCTAAGGAGAAACAGGCGAAGTCGTTAAATTCCGGTAAACACCTGGACATTGTGTTTGTTGATTTCAGCAAAGCTTTCGACAGGGTCCCACACGAATGAGGAATCGGTATCGCCGGGAATCTTCTCTCTTGGATCTCTTATTTCCTTCGCGACCGTACGATGCAGGTGCAAGTAAACGAAACATTTTTCGCCCGTTCTCATGACTAGTAGAGTTCCGCAGGGTTCTGTCCACGGCCCCGTGCTCTTCAACGTCTTCATCAATGACTTACCACCTACACTCCAGGTAGATTGCTTAATCTACGCCGACGACCTGAAGCTGTAGATGGAGATATCCAGTGTGGAAGATGCTGACAAGTTACAATCAACACTCGACCTGCTACACGATTGGTCAATTAAGTGGCAGTTGCCAATGAATCGTGAGAAATGTTCGGTTCTTCCAGTTGGTGCGTCTGACCCATTTGGAACCTACCATATTTGTGGTTCTTTGCTCAGAAACGTCACTCAGGAGAAGGATCTGGGAGTGACACTTTCGCCTGACCTCAAATCTAATAAGGATTTAAAGCAGTTAGTTCCCTTCAGAAATTGGAAAAGCACGGTAAGAAGACGAAAACTGGTAGATGCATGCATTTCGTATTGTCTCCTCAGTACCATTAACAATAACCGGTATGCAACTATATACTTAAATATGTGTGTGACCGAATAAGCATGGGGTGCAAAATGAATGACGGAAGTTTCACCCCTATGTCCACGACAGTCTTAAGCTGATAACTAATTGCTTTTGAACACACAGCGCCGGCTTCATCCGGCTTATCGCAACGGCCTCGGCGAACCGGAGGAAGCGGGGATTAGGGTGAGGTAATACAAGTGTGAACGCTGATACAAGCTCTATCCGGTGACGGGTAGTCAGTAGGTGTTTACCTATTGAGGAAGCTGGCGGCTTGCGCAAGCACGGAACTTCAGTGGGACAGGGATGCTGGTCAATTTCACGTTGAACCCACCTTGGCACATGTTCCTTTATTCGGGAAGTCAAAGACCGATTGGTTCTGCCTATGTAACTGTTTCCGCAGTCGCACACGAATTTGTATATGCAGTGTGAGTTGGCCCCTATCGGTTGAGCTTCCTTCGTTGGAGGCACCGGCAAGTTCCAGGTTCTATTGATGACCACAACCTGAGCAGCACAGTAACTTCTCTGCGTAGCAGAGATTAGACGTTTCGTGGTTTTCAATACAGTAAAGTCACCTTTGAAGGGCAACTCGATATAGATCTTTTTCTTGGCTGCCGTATGCACCAAGTCTTTTGGGTCCCGCTGTTGGCTATGCTTCTCTATAAATCTACGTGGATAACCATTTGCAATGAGTGTTGTTGTAATTAACTTTAGCTCGTCGGCTAGACAATCAGCCGAGCAAATTCGTCTAGCACGAGTAACTAAAGTTTTCACAAGGGTCCGCTTGTACCGCACTGGTGTGAAGCTGGTGAGGTGCAGGTATTGGCCGGACCAGGTTGCTTTCCTGTAGATAGACCTTTTAATGAGCCCGTCATCCCTCGCAATGAGGCTGGACCTTACCGTGGTGCGATGGTTTGTGTGCCTCAGCGATCCATTGAGCTACGCTGGGTGGTGCTTTTGCACCTTCAGAGTCACTCATACCAGATTGGTCAATGGTTAGAGACCAGACAAACTCAGCCTCCTCGTCCTCCAGGTTGGGGGTTGGAATGAGGGTGGCACCTTATTCCTTAAAATGGATTCCTTGTAGCCCAACGCCAAACCTTGCGGTCAGGTATTTTGAACCAAAGGCTTTGGTTGAGAACCCTAATCGTTCTCCTGTCTAGGCCTGGGCAACCTGACAGTATCCTGCCCACGCAATACTATGAATTTTCCTTCAAACAATTTCTTGATGCTCTGGCCACCGCAGAGGATAATAAACGGTGCCCTATCTGCTGCATCGAGCAGGGTGGATAGGGGTTTGGATGCTACTGCTCAGGCCTTCCCGTCTTCTTATTCCCCCTCTTACGCTTTTTCACTCTTACCGTCCCATTCCAACTTCACTTATATCCCCCCAGTTTTCAACCCCCGATTCTTGGCCCTCCCCCAACATGCTTTGCTAGGCATTTACCTTCTAATTTCAACTCATACGTGAACGCGGAGCGTCACTCCTCTCCTGTCGACAAGCCCATGTCCAACCAAGCGGTCCAATCCAGTTCATCGGCTTCCATTTGGAGCCCTCGATCCTCCTTCAGATTGGCATGCCTCAATGTACGCACACTGCTACAAATCGGTCAACAGGCAACACTTGCCCGAACATTGGAGACCCTCTCGATCGATATCTGCTGCTTATCAGAGACTCGCCTGCAAGACTCGAGCACTGTGCTCTTTCTGCGATCCCCTTCAGGTGAAGCAAGCAGTATTTTCTCATTGCGCCTATCCGGTGACGATGCAGCTTCGAGCACCGGCCAAGCCGGTGTTGGTATTGCCCTGAGACCCCGGGCTGAAGCTGCTCTGATTGATTGGATTCCAATCAGTAGGCGGATGTGTGCGGTCCGATTGGCTGGCTCGTTTAAAGCTTCGAAGTCGCGCGGGACTAATAGATGTCTATTCATCATCGCTGCCTATGCGCCCACAAACTGTAGCGATGATTCGGTAAAGAACGACTTCTACCGCCAACTGACCCAGCTCCTTCGCCACAGAAGAAGCACGGACACTGTTGTACTGGCGGGGGATATGAACGCACAAGTTGGAAAGTTGTCCACTGATGAACTGCATCTGGGCGGTCAACACGGTGTAGGCTCCCGTAATGATAACGGTGAGCGGTTACTTCATTTGTGTGAAGATGCTCGCTTATTTCTTGCGAGCACTAATTTCCGACACAGCACCCGCCGAAGGGTGACTTGGCGCCCACCAACCTCGAACCAGCCTTGCACGCAGATCGATCACATTGCGATAAGTTACCGCTGGAGAGGCTGCATCCAGAATTGTCGCTCGATTTGGAGCACATGTGTGGACACCGATCATGCACTTGTATGTGCTGACATGCGGATGCGTTTTGGCGGACGCCCACGACGACGCTGTGAGCGTATTGACACCAGCCAACTGACAAAACCAGCTGTCCTGAATGCGTATCGAAGTACACTAACACGCGAGTTGAGCAAGCGCTCACAGGAGACAATTGATGGTCACTGGTCACATGTTCGCCAGACCTTACTAGCAGCAGGCAAATCCTCATGTGGTATGTCTAATAGACAACATGGACATTGGGTCTCTTCGCAGTCTCTGGAACTTATAGATGCTCGCCGGCAAATCCCGAGAGTAGTGTCGCGCCGTCGCCATAGGTGGCGAAGGTTAGCAAAAGCACTTCGAGCTTTCGCTATGCGGTTCGTGATCTCGTCTTCGATCCCAAGGGCGCTGATACAACTTCCCAGGTAATTGAATCTCTGAACAACTTCTAGCTGATCCCCACCAAGGGTCAGCACAGGGGGCGAACCCTGCCAATCCTGGAGGAACGCTTTGCACTTCGGTGGTGCAAAGCAAAGCCCGAAGCGACTGACAGTCAGTGCTAATCTGTCCAGTGCGGCTTGACACGTCTGGGAGCTGTCACAGATGAGGGCAATGTCGTCTGCATACTCTAAGTCAAGAAGTCGTTCTCCTGGGAGTAGCTCCACACCTTCCAAGTCATGTCCTGTAAATGCAATCTCCATGACTTCGTCAATAGCGAAGTTGAAGAGGAAAGGTGACAGCGGGCATCCTTGTCTCACACCGCTGGAGATATTGAAGGGTGGCGACAGCCTGCTGTAAGCCCTTACTCTGCCCGTGCTACGCGCATATAATGCTTGGATAATATTTACATATTTCTCGGGCACACCTTTCCTGAGTAGACAATTCCAAAGGGCACATCGATCAACCGATTCGAAGGCACCTTTGATGTCGAGGAACACGACTACGGTGGGCCGCCAATATGTGTGACGGTGCTCCAACAACTGACGCAGGATGAAGATGTGGTCGATGCAGCCACGACCCCGACAAAACCCGGCTTGCTCCTCACGAATCTGGCTTTCACTAGCGCCAGTCAGTCTGTGGAGAATTATGGACGCGAGTAATTTGGAGGCGATGGAGATCAGACTGATTCCTCTATGGTTGCCGCATTCCGAGCGCGAGCCGCCTTTGAAGATGGGAACAATAACGGAGCGGCTCCAGTCGGTTGGGACAGTTTCCTGCTCCCACAGTTTCAATAGTAATTCATGCAAAGCATCAACAAGAGCAGAGCCTCCAAATTTGAAAAGGGCTGGAGGAAGATCATCTGGTCCCGCGGCTTTGTTCAACTTCAACAGTCCGATCTCACGTTCGACTTCTGAGCGAGAGGGTGGATCCAAAGGGACAGCCCACGGAGCGGGGCGATCAGTGACCGGCGAATCGAACAATTCTTGCCGATTAAATTGCTTTTCAAAATGCTCAACCCAACGCTCCAGACATTTTGACAAATTGTGGATAGGCTGTCCACTCTCGTCACGTATAGTTTCACTAACACCAGGTCTCCTGCTGCCTGTTTCCCGTATCAGATGGAATAACTTACGATGGTTGCCAAGGGCAGCGGCCACTTCCATCTCTGACGCACGATGAGACAACCAAGATTCGCGGTCTCTCTTCAGGCTAGCACGGAGTTTTGCCCGGAGCTCTTTGCGAGTTTCAATGTGCTCGCTTCCAGCCGGGATTTGCCGGAGAGCATCTATAAGTTCCAGAGACTGCGAAGAGACCCAATGTCCATGTTGTCTATTAGACATACCACATGAGGATTTGCCTGCTGCTAGTAAGGTCTGGCGAACATGTGACCAGTGACCATCAATTGTCTCCTGTGAGCGCTTGCTCAACTCGCATGTTAGTGTACTTCGATACGCATTCAGGACAGCTGGTTTTGTCAGTTGGCTGGTGTCAATACACTCACAGCGTCGTCGTGGGCGTCCGCCAAAACGCATCCGCATGTCAGCACATACAAGTGCATGATCGGTGTCCACACATGTGCTCCAAATCGAGCGACAATTCTGGATGCAGCCTCTCCAGCGGTAACTTATCGCAATGTGATCGATCTGCGTGCAAAGCTGGTTCGAGGTTGGTGGGCGCCAAGTCACCCTTCGGCGGGTGCTGTGTCGGAAATTAGTGCTCGCAAGAAATAAGCGAGCATCTTCACACAAATGAAGTAACCGCTCACCGTTATCATTACGGGAGCCTACACCGTGTTGACCGCCCAGATGCAGTTCATCAGTGGACAACTTTCCAACTTGTGCGTTCATATCCCCCGCCAGTACAACAGTGTCCGTGCTTCTTCTGTGGCGAAGGAGCTGGGTCAGTTGGCGGTAGAAGTCGTTCTTTACCGAATCATCGCTACAGTTTGTGGGCGCATAGGCAGCGATGATGAATAGACATCTATTAGTCCCGCGCGACTTCGAAGCTTTAAACGAGCCAGCCAATCGGACCGCACACATCCGCCTACTGATTGGAATCCAATCAACCAGAGCAGCTTCAGCCCGGGGTCTCAGGGCAATACCAACACCGGCTTGGCCGGTGCTCGAAGCTGCATCGTCACCGGATAGGCGCAATGAGAAAATACTGCTTGCTTCACCTGAAGGGGATCGCAGAAAGAGCACAGTGCTCGAGTCTTGCAGGCGAGTCTCTGATAAGCAGCAGATATCGATCGAGAGGGTCTCCAATGTTCGGGCAAGTGTTGCCTGTTGACCGATTTGTAGCAGTGTGCGTACATTGAGGCATGCCAATCTGAAGGAGGATCGAGGGCTCCAAATGGAAGCCGATGAACTGGATTGGACCGCTTGGTTGGACATGGGCTTGTCGACAGGAGAGGAGTGACGCTCCGCGTTCACGTATGAGTTGAAATTAGAAGGTAAATGCCTAGCAAAGCATGTTGGGGGAGGGCCAAGAATCGGGGGTTGAAAACTGGGGGGATATAAGTGAAGTTGGAATGGGACGGTAAGAGTGAAAAAGCGTAAGAGGGGGAATAAGAAGACGGGAAGGCCTGAGCAGTAGCATCCAAACCCCTATCCACCCTGCTCGATGCAGCAGATAGGGCACCGTTTATTATCCTCTGCGGTGGCCAGAGCATCAAGAAATTGTTTGAAGGAAAATTCATAGTATTGCGTGGGCAGGATACTGTCAGGTTGCCCAGGCCTAGACAGGAGAACGATTAGGGTTCTCAACCAAAGCCTTTGGTTCAAAATACCTGACCGCAAGGTTTGGCGTTGGGCTACAAGGAATCCATGTTAAGGAATAAGGTGCCACCCTCATTCCAACCCCCAACCTGGAGGACGAGGAGGCTGAGTTTGTCTGGTCTCTAACCATTGACCAATCTGGTATGAGTGACTCTGAAGGTGCAAAAGCACCACCCAGCGTAGCTTAATGGATCGCTGAGGCACACAAACCATCGCACCACGGTAAGGTCCAGCCTCATTGCGAGGGATGACGGGCTCATTAAAAGGTCTATCTACAGGAAAGCAACCTGGTCCGGCCAATACCTGCACCTCACCAGCTTCACACCAGTGCGGTACAAGCGGACCCTTGTGAAAACTTTAGTTACTCGTGCTAGACGAATTTGCTCGGCTGATTGTCTAGCCGACGAGCTAAAGTTAATTACAACAACACTCATTGCAAATGGTTATCCACGTAGATTTATAGAGAAGCATAGCCAACAGCGGGACCCAAAAGACTTGGTGCATACGGCAGCCAAGAAAAAGATCTATATCGAGTTGCCCTTCAAAGGTGACTTTACTGTATTGAAAACCACGAAACGTCTAATCTCTGCTACGCAGAGAAGTTACTGTGCTGCTCAGGTTGTGGTCATCAATAGAACCTGGAACTTGCCGGTGCCTCCAACGAAGGAAGCTCAACGGATAGGGGCCAACTCACACTGCATATACAAATTCGTGTGCGACTGCGGAAACAGTTACATAGGCAGAACCAATCGGTCTTTGACTTCCCGAATAAAGGAACATGTGCCAAGGTGGGTTCAACGTGAAATTGACCACCATCCCTGTCCCACTGAAGTTCCGTGCTTGCACAAGCCGCCAGCTTCCTCAATAGGTAAACACCTACTGACTACCCGTCACCGGATAGAGCTTGTATCAGCGTTCACACTTGTATTACGTCACCCTAATCCCCGCTTCCTCCGGTTCGCCGAGGCCGTTGCGATAAGCCGGATGAAGCCGGCGCTGTGTGTTCAAAAGCAATTAGTTATCAGCTTAAGACTGTCGTGGACATAGGGGTGAAACTTCCGTCATTCATTTTGCACCCCATGCTTATTCGGTCACACACATATTTAAGTATATAGTTGCATACCGGTTATTGTTAATGGTACTGAGGAGACAATACGAAATGCATGCATCTACCAGTTTTCGTCTTCTTACCGTGCTTTTCCAATTTCTGAAGGGAACTAACTGCTTTAAATCTTTATTAGATTTGAGGTCAGGCGAAAGTGTCACTCCCAGATCCTTCTCCTGAGTGACGTTTCTGAGCAAAGAACCACAAATATGGTAGGTTCCAAATGGGTCAGACGCACCAACTGGAAGAACCGAACATTTCTCACGATTCATTGGCAACTGCCACTTAATTGACCAATCGTGTAGCAGGTCGAGTGTTGATTGTAACTTGTCAGCATCTTCCACACTGGATATCTCCATCTACAGCTTCAGGTCGTCGGCGTAGATTAAGCAATCTACCTGGAGTGTAGGTGGTAAGTCATTGATGAAGACGTTGAAGAGCACGGGGCCGTGGACAGAACCCTGCGGAACTCTACTAGTCATGAGAACGGGCGAAAAATGTTTCGTTTACTTGCACCTGCATCGTACGGTCGCGAAGGAAATAAGAGATCCAAGAGAGAAGATTCCCGGCGATACCGATTCCTCGTTCGTGTGGGACCCTGTCGAAAGCTTTGCTGAAATCAACAAACACAATGTCCAGGTGTTTACCGGAATTTAACGACTTCGCCTGTTTCTCCTTAGCAAACAGTAAGTTCGACGTACATGAGCGTGCTCTTCGAAAACCATGCTGTGCATAAGATAAGACATTCAGTTCGTCGACGTAGAGATGAAGAGCCTGTTTTGAGATCCGCTCCATGACTTTACACAATATCGACGTTAAGCAGATAGGGCGGCAGCTGGCTGGATCTTGCCTGTTTTGTATATGAGTTCTATGCACTCACCGTGGAGTAGAGCAGGGTCCAGCCACCGCCTTGTGTGCGTTTAATTCCCAAATACAGCGTGCTTGTGTTTGCTTGTGAAGGAGTGTGCGCCGGCTCCGTTGATAAAAGGTGGTTCCCATCCACATGGTTCCCGATCTTATTCCTTTGGGTTTACGTTGGACATGGGGTGTGTGGTTGGAGCTGTGGGTGGTGCAGCGCAAGCCACCCATTGTCCTTATTTAGGCGCAAGCGTCGTGTCGCTGACTACCGTGACAGGCAAATCGGAAACTGGATGAAGCCAAACATATGGGTTTGACAATGCCCACATTCCAAGCCGACGGAAGATGCCCAGCTGCAAAGGAACGGCGGAAAAGCTGACAAGAAGGTGGGGCGATGTATCCAGTACTGGTGCCATCCTGGTACCTACCCTCAAAACCCTCTCGAGCTCCATTTTGTCCCGAACAAGGCAGGGCGGGCAAGCCTGGACGCAGTATTCCAGATGGGGCCGAACGAAAGCTGAGAACAGCTTCACAAATATATCGGCAGTTAAGACCCCGAAAGAACGGCGCATTAATCACAACATTCTAAAACCCCTACTTGCAGCCTTCTTCCAGTTGTCACCAGAAGCATGTTCCAGCGGTCGATAACTCGGCGTGACAGTCGGACTTAAGCCCTAATCCGATCGGACCGCAGTTTGTACAGCTTCAAGGAATGACCGAGTAGAACAGACAATCTAGCGGGACTGAATAGCTCAGAAAATTTGCACCAACCATCTTATATTTCCAAGTGGGACTGAAACAATAGGATGAATCCCTTAAGTGTTCCTTCTTGAGCAAGTCGTCAATCCAGGAGTTGGTAGAGGTGCTCCGACTATTTGATGGGTCGAAAACACCCGAAAAAACACCCTGGTTCACCGATTTAATGACCACCTTTACACTAGCTGTACCAGTTATGTCATTTACCTGAAGTAAGTGAGGAAGAAAACTCGAAGGTAAGAGAGTAAGGGAAATCAGTTAAAAAAAGAGAATAATATCAAGGGCGAGGAAAAGTACAGAAAATAGAATCGAAGTATGAAGATGGGAATTAGTCAGAAAAAATGAAAGGTTTCGTGTTGCCACCCAAGAGCATCTAGTTGACACTCAAACCCCTTAACCGTAGCTTCCTTGACAACATTTTCTGGAAGCAAGTTGCAGCCATCAATGACTCGACGTGATAACCGTGTCTCCGCTCTAACTCCCTCGGACTGCGGTTTGTCCAGCTTCATATAATGTCCGCGAAGACTAGATAATCTAGCAGGACTAAATAGCATGGACAAATCAGGGCCAAGCTTCCCAGTCAAAATACGGTAGGTTAGGATTACATCCCCTCTAATCCTACGATAGTGCATTGACTGCATCCCCAAACCAAGTAGGCGTTCGGAGTACGTTTGTCCTCTTAACCCCTTGACCAACCTAGTACCGACACGCAACACCCTTTCTAGTGCCATTTTGTCCCGGACAAGGCATGGTGGACAGACCTGGACGCAATATTCTAGGTGGGGTCGCACAAACGCTGAGAAAAGCTTCACAAACACATTAGCGGTTAGGGTCCCAAAAGAACGACGGATAAACCACAACATCCGGAACCATTTACTAGCATACCTCTTCCAGTTGTCTCCAGTGTAGTGTGGAACAGTGGACGACACCTAGACCGACCTGATGAGTCACGTGAGGAAGTTCACTCCCATCGAGCACATAACTTGTGGAGAAAGCAGCCGTTCCGATACGTAGCACTGAACACTTTGCACTGTTTATGGGCAGCAGTCACAAAACAGACCATTCCCAGAGTCTACCCAGAGCCCGTTGAAGAGGCACAGGACCTCCAGGGATATCAACAATATTCCAGAGCTTTAGGTCATCAGCAAATAAGAGCGATGGTACCTCAAGCTCCCTCGGCAAGTCATTCACGAAGACTGAGGACAGCAGCGGACCTAGGATATAGCCTTGCGGAACGCCGCTAAGGACGGCTTGTCGAAACGAACGAGTGCTTCCCATACGAATACACTGTTCCCGTCCATCCAGAAAAGCTGACACCCACTGGAGAGCGTGACCAGATATTCCATACGACCTCAACTTCAGTGAGAGTCGCGAATGGGGGACAGTGTCAAAGGCATTGGCGAAGTCAGTGAACACCACATCCACCGCATGTCCACTGTCTACGGCTTCAGCCCAGCTCTCACGACCTAATATCAAGTTCGTTTGACACGAATATCCTTTGCGAAAACCATGTTGCTCGACGCTAAGCAGGTTAAACCTATTTAAATGGTTTTCCACTGTATCTCGTACTAATTTTTCAAGTAACTTAACGACCACACTAGTCAAGCTGACAGGCCTGTAATTAGCCGGTAGGTCTTTGTCACCGCACTTGAAAACCGGACAGACAACAGCCTTCTTCCATTTGGTAGGCAAGATACAGCTGTTGAGTGACTTCTGAAACATACAAGTCATAGGTCCACAAAGTTCCACTGCCAATTCGTGCAACAATTTTGGATGAACAGAATCTGGCCCGGAAGCCTTAGCTGGGTTCCCCTCTCTCGGCAGCCGGAGAACTTGAGACTCAGTTACAGGAATTTCATCCAGACAACAGTCCTCAGAGACACTTGAAATTCATTCTTTGCATGGCGTATTTGTCTCGCGGACAAAGACGTTTGAGTACTGCTCGCCAAGCACGCATGCCTTGTCATAGTCGCTATAAGCATGGGTCTCATCTCCTAGAAGCAATGGTGGTATGGGCGAGTTTGCACCACAGCGTTGGCTAACGTAAGCGAAGAATCTCTTGGGATTTTTCGAGGCAGTATCAGCTAAACCCTTTTCATACTGAAGCCGGGTCAACCTAAGATGTAGCTTGCACTCATTTCGAAGCAACCGATACTTGTCAAACGGGCTGTTCGAAGGAGCTGTTCGGTACGCTCGCCAGCATCTAGACCGCTTTTTTAGCAGGCCATTCCACGCGGAATCTACCCACGGAGGCTGCGCTCTCGATTCCCTTCTTTTTACCAATGGGATGTGAGGTGCAGAAATGTCGAGGTGAGCCTTAAGGTTTTCCCAGGCTATGTGAACAGTATCGGTCTCAGATTTCACACAAGAAGATGACCTAGCTTTATCCCGCATCGCCGGCCAAATGTTCGGACACCAACTGGTAATAGCTTGGCAAGGCCTGATAAGGGTACACTGGAAAGACAAGCAAACGTGATCGCTAGCGCCAAGAGGCGAGTCGTAATTAATGTCATTTACAAAGTCAAGTGACTTAGCGAAAACAAGATCAAAAATGGACGGCTGCTGATTTCTCATATACCTAGTGGGGAGGTCCACGAACTGGTGTAGTGGTACCTGCACCGTTAAGTCCATCAGTTCTGTACCGAATGATCCCAGAGCCGAACTGCATGATAGATAACCCCAACAAACCTCTGGGAGGTTGAAGTCTCCCAGCACCAGACACTGGTTCGCACAGTGAGTGCGTATGAACTCGATGATTCCATTGTAGATGCTCATAGGGCTTCTATACACTAACACGACCGTAACCTGAACCGAGGACGCGCAAATCAAGACTGCGATAACCTCAACAAATTTGTCGAGAGACAGAAAAACGCTGGTCCTCAATACGTCGATGTGATAACGCACATAAAGAGCTACACCACCCCTTGACGGCCAATGGAGCGGTCAACGCGGAACAGTGCGTAGCCAGGCAGATATAGTTCGCCATCTGTGAGTTCCTCAGACAGCCACGTTTCAGTGAAAGCAAGTATATCTGGACGATATTTGTCTACGAGCAGATCCACCTCGCACATCTTGTTCCTCAAGCTACGCACGTTACTTAGTACTACTTGGAGGACTTCGGCACGACCAGCCCTGGGTCGTGCGCAAGTGGAATAGGTTCTGGCAGGGCGGAAAAGGACCGCCGGCTGACCACCTGAAAACCCACCAATCGGAGAACTTGCTCGCCAGCTGCACACCGGGCTTTTAGGTCTCTGATGGTGAGGACCATCCAAAGCAGACGGGGTCGAGGATTCGGTTGACATACCCGAACATTCCGACATCTGATGAGCTTCCTGACAGTAACGCCAGGGAAAAGCCTGGTCACGCAAACTGTAAGCCAAACAAGATCATCAAGCACGCGCTCGGCGGGAAGAGCGGCAATGGATTCAGTGACGTTTCTGAAAATCACACTGCTATCCGTGTAAGAATCGCCTCGACGAGGTGTATTTACTCAACACGCTCTACCATCCACGCCACATCGTTGTTTGACAGGAATCGGTGGGAACGAAGGCGACGGCACCTCATGTCTCACTGAGGGAATTGCAACACCAGGTGGTTTCTAACGCAGGCACTTTTTTCTTGAGCATTTTATCACCCGGTTTCAGGGCGGTGGGTTTGCGCACTTTTCTTGCCCTCTTTCGCCATTTCTTCAATGGCCCAAGAACCTGTGACTCGCCTTCCATTTGGGGCGGGTCAACCATTCCGTCCGAGGCATCTGTGTCAGTTATCTCCATGTGAACTGGTGCGTCCGGTAAGACGAACGCTTCGTCAACGGATGGACTGTTAGCAGAAGGACAGTCAGTTACAGCGTCCACATTCATAATATTCAGGGATTTCATAATCAAATCTACTTTAGAGTTGAGCGAGGCAAGCTCGGCTAGTGCCATCTTAACAACTGTGAATCTGGATGCTAGTGCTTTGAATTCAGCACAGGTGAAAGCCGGGAGCTTCACTTTCTGAGCGCAACAATCAGCACATCCAAAGAGAAGGTTTTCACTGGATGATAGCATATTGTAATGATGCGCACAAAGGAAGGTACAACTTTTGTGATACCAACGGGAGCAAACATCACAATGCATACCCCCAGATGAATCCGTAAGTGGTCCTGAACAAGCAGAATTGCTGCAAGCTGCATTTGACTCATCAAACGAGGATGCAAGGGGTTCATCCGCCTCGCTTCTTCGCGAGACGATAATGTTTAGGTGGAAAACAGAGCAGAATTTTAAAAACAAGTATAAAACCGTTAAACGACCACAATAAGAAGGCAAAACAGGGTTCAAAACGGGATTGAAAAAGGGACAGGCGCAAAATCACCAGAAAGCGTCAGGAAGACGCATTGGCCAGCACCACCTTAATCGATACAAGATATCTTGGATCGGAGGAAATTTGACAACAGCCAAATTTCGTTAAGTGTATATTCAAACACTGAGTTCCACTTTATTTCAGCTAAAAAGCTCGATCAGTAAGGCACGCTAAAAATCGAGTTACCGCGTAGGATAAGGTCTCCACTAAGCGTTCGGTAGTGCATTGAACGCACACCCAAACTAAGTAGACGCTCGTGGAACGTCCGTCCCCGTAATCCCTCGCCTAACCCAGTACGCAGTGGTAAAACCAACTCCAGCTCCATTTCGTTTGGAACGATCTTCTGACTCAGCATCAACGGTGTTTCAGAAGTCAATTGACAGCTGTACATTACCTTCCGAATGGAAGGAGACTGTCAGCCAATTATATTCCAGTCAGTCTGACTAGCGTCGTGGTCAAACTGCTTGAAAAGCTGATGAGAGATTCGTTGGAATGTCACCTGAATAGATTTAATCTACTCAGTAGTGCACAACACGGATTCCGGAAGGGGCTTTTGTGTCCGACGAATTTGTTGATTGCTTGTGAAGCTTGGGCCGAGGCAATGAACAATGGTCACGTAGTGGATGTGCTTTTCGTAGACTTATCGAAAGCATTTGATAAGGTACCCCACTTGAGGCTATCAAAAAAGCTGAGGTCCTACGGCGTATCTGACCGCGCCCTTCACTGGGTATCTGCGTTCTTGCAGGGAAGAGAGCAGTATGTGCGTGTGGGTCGCAGCTTATCCTCTATGCAAGCGGTCCTTAGCGGTGTCCCACATGGCTCGGTCCGTGGACCGATGCTGTTCTCCATCTACGTAAACGATCTCCCTGGAGAGCTTGGGGTATCATCCCTATTGTTTACTGATGAGCTTAAGCTATGGAATGTTGCAAATGTTCCTGGGGGTTCTGAGGCCATACAGCATGCACTGGACAGACTCTGGGACTGACCTACTTTGTGGCTACTGCCCATAAATCAGGCTAAGTGTTCCGTCCTTCGTATAGGAGCAACTTTCCCACCTTCGAACTACATACTCGGTGGGGTCGAACTCCCCTTGTCTACAATCAGGTAGACCTAGGCGCCGTCCATTCCTCATCTTTGCATTCTGGTGACAACTGGAAGAAGGCTGCAAGTAGGGGTTTCAGAATGTTGTGGTTAATACGCCGTTCTTTTGGGGTCTTAATTGCCGACATATTTGTGAAGCTGTTCTCAGCTTTCGTTCGGTCCCATCTGGAATACTGTGTCCAGGCTTGCCCGCCCTGCCTTGTTCGGGACAAAATGGAGCTCGAGAGGGTTTTGAGAGTAGGTATTAAATTGGTCGTGGGGTTACGGGGGCAATCGCACCCCGAGCGTCTACTTAACTTGGGTATGTATTCAATGCACTACCGACGGCTTCGAGGAGACCTAATCTTTACTTACCGCATTTTAACTGGAAAGGTTGGACCGGACTTGAGCTGGCTATTTAGCCCGGCTAGGTTGCCTTGTCTTCGCGGTCATCCCATGAAGCTACATATGCCGCGTTCTGACCGGATCAGGGTGGAAGCTCAGTTATCGCGTAGAGTTATCGAGCGCTGGAACTCGCTTCCAGAAAGTGTAGTCAGTGAGCCTACGGTTAAGGGTTTCGAGCATCATTTAGACGCTATTGGGTGGCAACACGAGACCTTTCCATTCTCCTGATCATATCCATCTTCAAACTTTGACAAGCTGTGGATCGGCTGCCCACTCTCGTCACGTATGGTCTCGCTAACACCAGGTCTCCTGCTACCTGTTTCCCGTATCAGACGGAATAATTTACGATGATTACCCACGGCAGCGGCTGTTTCCACCGCAGAGGCACGATGAGACCACCAGGTTTCGCGGTCCTTCCTAAGGCTAGCACGTAGTTTTGCCCTGAGATTTTTGTGAGCCTCATTGTATTCACTTTCAGCCGGAATACGTCGGCGAGCATCTGTAATTTCCAGAGACTGTGTAGATACCCAATGTCCGGTTTGGCAGTGTGCTTTGCCACATGAAGATATGCCTGCTAGCAGTAACGTTTGACGAATATGCGACCAGTGATCTTCAAGGGTGTTTAGTGGGCGCTTACTCAGCTCAGATGTCAGCGCACTATGGTATACATTCAGAACATCTGGCTTCGCCAGCTGACTGGTGTCAATCCGTTCACATCGACGTTGCGGACGTCCACCGAAACGCACCAGGAGGTCCGCACAGACAAGTGCGTGGTCAGAGTTCACACTCGTGCTCCAAATCGAGCGACAAGTTTGGACACAGCCTCTCCAGCGGTAACCGATTGCGATATGATCGATTTGCGTCCATGGTTGGCCCGAGGCTGATGGCCGCCAATTCACGCTTCTGCTGGTGCTGTGTCGAAAGTTAGTGCTCGCGAGAAAGAGGCGAGCATCTTCACACAGCTGTAGCAATCGCTCACCATTATCATTACGGGAGCCTACACCATGTTGGCCGCCCAGATGAAGCTCATCAGAGGACAATTTTCCAACTTGGGCGTTTAGATCGCCAGCCAACACCACAATATCCGTGCTTCTTCTGTAACGAAGGAGCTCGTGAAGTTGCTGATAGAAATCATCTTTTACCGAATCAGTGCTACAGTTTGTAGAGGCGTAGTGTACAATGACAAACAGGCAACGTTTGTACCCGCGCGACTTCGTAGCACGGAACGAACCAGCTAATCTAACGGCGCACATCTTACTGTTTACTGGGATCCAATCGATCAGGGCAGCTTCAGCCCGGGGACTCAAAACAATGCCGACGCCAGCTTGACCGGCATTTGAAGCTGCATCATCGCCAGACAGGCGCAATGAGAATGTGCCGCCAGTGTCGCATGTGGGGGACCTCAGGGTGAGCACGGAGCTCGAACCTTGCAGGCGGGTTTCTGATAAACAGCAAATATCGATCGCGAGGGTCTCTAGTGTGCGGGCAAGTGCTGCCTGTTGGCCAATCTGCAGCAACGTGTGCACATTGAGGCATGCCAGTCTTAGCGAGACGCGAGGACTCCAAAGGGAAAGGGATGAACTGACGTTGTCCGCTTGCTTGAACATGGACTTGTCAACTGGATTGGAGCGAGGCCCTGGGATTGTGCGTGATTTGAAATTAGAAGACAAGCGACTACTGAAGTAAGCTGGGGGAGGCCCAAGAATTGGGGGATTGAAAATGGGGGGATATAAGTAAAGTTGGTGCGGGACGATAAGGATGAAGAAGCGCAAGAAGGGGTATAAGAAGACGGGAAGGCCTGAGCAGTAGCATCTATACCCCTATCCACCCTGCTCGATGCAGCAAATAGGGCGCCGTTGATTATCCTCTGCGACGGCCAGAGCAACAAGAAATTGTTGTAGGAAAGTTTGTTATATTGTTATAACGCTTTTTTAATCTCATATTAATGTCTACCTGAGGTATATTCTATCAACTTGCACCCGTCACTTAACCTAATTGTAGTTAACTTCGATAACATTTTTGCGGTTGTGGCGTTTTCTTAAGATATAATCGATGAGGTATTGAATTTATCGCGGTTTCATTCGTAACCAGTTTATTTCATACGCTCATTTAGTGAAAAGTTATGTCACCGTATCTGTAGGCATTATCCGATTTATTTTACTTGATATCGTTGTTTCAAGTAATTGGCTGTCGTTTGACATCTCCAGTGTGGCTGCGAGTGCTGTGCATGTTGACAAGGTGCCTACCTATCCATTACCCACTACCTCGTCCATACTGGCTCCAGGAGACAGTTGGTCGTTGCTGGAGGGGACAGGGTGCACGGTCCTTGTGGCCGTGCTAGGCTCGAAGAGTGGTTCCATGCACTCAGTGTGGAGCGGACTACGGTCCAGCCACCGCTTTGTGTGCGCTTGATTCCCCAAATACAGCGTGCTTGTGTTTGCCTGTGAAGGAGTGTGGGCCGGCTCCGTTGACTGGAGGAGGCTCCCATCTACATGCCTCCCGGTCTTTTATATATATATATATATATATATATATATATATATATATATATAATGTTTATATAACTTCACATAGCACGTAGAATACTGGCAAGCAAGAGTATCAGATACCAAATGAACCTCATATTATCGTTCCCATTACACTTGGTTAACCGTGGATTCACGCTTAGCTTACGATTGTCCCAACAACCCTAATACAATTGAATCTCATCTGACTCTACGAGCGATATCATTCATATCAAGGTGCCGGCCAGAGATTACGTCTATTGGTCAAGGGTGGACGGCGATACCATACACCTGTGCATATAGGGCCATGGCGCAGAAAGCATCCAATTGTATAGTTCCACTGCCCCGGCTTAAAGAACCGAGCACTGGCCACGCGTACATGTGGACTCTGCTAGTTCAGATGAGAGCATACCATCTCATTGTGGCTAACGTTCACTCGAAATGGCCACAGGTTATCCCAATTTTAATCACAGGCATCGGAAAATTGGTGCTCCCGGTGTTCAGTCGTGTTGGTATACCCGAAACGCTGGTATCAGACAACTGGCCACAGTACACCACAGGGAAATTTGAAACATTCTGGCACTCCAGTGATATGACATACATGCGAACGTCACTTTTCCATTGTTAATCTTATGAACAATGACAAATTATTCCAGCAATGTTAACCGGATATCGATTTGAGGCGGGTAGTGGCAGACCAGAAGCGATAACAGTGTCGTATCACAGTGTGAAACCACCCAGGGAACTCCGGGTACCACATCGAGGTAAGAGATTTTAGGAACCAGTTCACTGATAAACACCGGACGTTGAGAAGATATGTATTACAAAGTCTAAAGCCACAGACCTATCTGCTGGGGGGAGGGTTATTTAGGGACGCTTGCCCAGTGTCACCATACGTAAGAGCTCTAATGAATAGCCGGATTATGCCGAAAGTGACTAGAAGAAAACACAATCTTTACTCGTTGTACAGAGAGCACGCTGTGATCAAGAAATAGGGTTAGTGCTTTTTTCGGGAGGAACATGCGAAATCCCAACGTAATAATTGAGTATAGTGGGAGATAGACATATTGACCATTAGCGGATTTGTGAGGAAATCACAAGAAATACTGATGGTTCAAGACGATCAGCGCAGGGTGAGCGACAGGTGCAGGCAAGAAAATAGGAGATCAGGCGTGAACAACGGGCGACTGCTGCATGCCATGAGGGTCAGTGTATCCGACAATGCGCAACCGAGCGAGAGTAGGTGAAAGCAAAGGGGGCAAGCAATAAACGAACAACTTAAAACCTTTGCAACGTGTCAACAAACTACAGACGGTCAAATGTACAAAAAGTTGAAATTGCAGCTGCAGTGCTGTATCTTGGCTGATTGTGAATACAAAGTACACGTTACAAAAATAGGACAAAATACATGCCAAAGGTGTATGGAAATATCAACTAATTCGTACGTTCCGTTTGGATGGCCCTGAGAAACTATGATCTTCTTCCAAACCGGCGGTGGATGAGGGGCGCTTTTGGACTGATGTACGTGTTGTAGACGATCCAATAGACTAAAGGAGATGCATAATGACAAAATATTAGAAGAGCAACGTATCTACATGGGAGATTATCAGAATCTCCAGTATTTTAGGAAAGTTTACAAGGATGAGAAACCATTAGGCGCTCTAATGAAGGTGGTAAGGACTAAGTATCTATCATTTTAGGCTTCAGAGCAACAAAGCACTCTAATATGCTTAGTTTTCGTGCGACAATGCTTGAAGCTAAGTATCCAAAGCAGTGGATGCAGACGTGGAAGCAACTGGAAGGAACTGTGAAACCAAAGCAACCGAGTGGGGGTTACTATAAGGGAAGAAGTATCCACGCAATAGGCAAGTGGAAACAACAGGTGCGGTGAAAAACAAGACAGCCTAAAGCGGAAATGAAGTCCGGCTACAAGGAAAAACATTGACTGGGGGAAAGTGAGTTGTAAAAAGTAAAATAGAGCAATAATTAATCAGCATTGATGCACATACAACGCCAAGAAAGAAGCAAAGCTTCAATCTAGCATGCATTTGTTCAAAGGCAAAAGGCAACGAAGCTTGTCAAACACTGCATGGAATATTCGTGCATGGATAAAAAAGGCAGTAACCTCAAGGCACGTGCAGAAGCTGCATGGGAAAACTGCAACCGTCAAACCACTATCATGTGGTTACTGTAACAAGATGCTCTAAGACGTAGCTGCCTACCGAACAAGGTAGCTTAAGAATCATGACGTATTTGGATGGAGAGGAAAGATGACAAGATCAGAAGACCTAAATAGTAATAGAACACATCAGTCAAAATCAACGCATCAGGCTACGGAACAGTGAAAAATGCTGACATATCTGCTTAAAGGAAGTTAATGTGTCGGGTGGCAATGCGCATACTGAGCTACTATGGTGATAGAGATTAAAGAATCAAACATACCCGATCAGAATTGGTCAACGAAAGAGATTGGGAGCCATTTGGTAGCTGTAGATCTACGACAGAGTGACTCCCATCAGATCCTGAAGGGAGACAACCGTACGCATTCTCAGGCACGGTGGTTCGAGACAAACCAGTCAATTCTCTCCCTTCCTGATGAAGTGAATCGGTCACATCACCGAGAGGCTCATCATCGCTGCTTGTGCTCGTATCAAGTGCAGCGGAATGTTCGAGCTGGGCAACAACTGTGGCAGGGTTGATGCGAAAGTCTCTTGAGACTGCTAATTTTACGTTGCGCATCAAATTGACCTAAGGAAGGAGCATGGCATCAAATAATGATGTACGTGGAACATAAACGAAGTATGAGTGGCCGGACCTATCTTATAAATAGAACGGAGGGCAATAAACCAAATGAAAGTTAACCTGCTAGTCACATAGATAAAATCAGCCAAAAAGACAAAATGGAACATGCGGTGGATGAATGATAACCAGAAGCAAAATCACACAAATGCTAAAAATATGAATGGTCAATGCACAACTGTTGTAGGCCATAAAAGCATCTAAAATGGTATTCCTATGGAGAAGAATTGAGTACCGAATCAGTCGGGTACATAAAGCTTAGTTTAACTTGAATTGTCTTGAAATTGAGTTGCATGATCGAGAAAAGACTACACATCAAGCTTGCCTAGATAAGCTATGTATGGATTATCAACTCAATAAGGTGTATTCGAAAGCCGGATGGTTTCTAATGTTTTGGTGAATGCGCTTACAGCGCATATAGTTTCGTAGAAAAATCAGCTATTAAAGTGTGCAATGATAAAATTACTTTTATTTTTACAAACGAATTACAGAACTGATCTCAGTGAACAGCTAGGCTACCGGAATGAAAAAAGACGGTCCCATTGGAAGCACAGCGATACTGTATGGGGACGGTCGCAGCCAAAGGAAAATCACAGGAGCACAGTGGGGGGTATTTCGGAATACACGTAGCGTGAATATACTGCGACATGCAATCCCAATCGAGACAGTGGGGTTCACTGCGAATTGAACCCTAATAAATCAGAGGTCACTTTAGAACGCATCTGAAGCTGGTGACGGTCAGGTGTTGCTCATTCACAATACTGTACTATAAGGTCGGTTTCGAATACGGTTGTACTCATCAGGTAGAGATAGTATGGCAGGACGCATTGAGTAAACTGAAAAACAATTTCAAAATTATCAACTCAATCCCAGAACCTTTCTCGTGAGGTTTCAGTATGCCCACTACTTCTACCGTGGCCAAGAAAAGGCAGTGCTTAATCGTTTGAGTGCTGCATCACTTTTTGAGCTGTCGCACTACCTACGGTGGCTGTGTAAGCTATTGATACGACAACTGGACACAATATCACAATCAATATTCAGCCCGATCTGAACAATTATTTATCACGGGATACACGTCCCGTAGGATGACTGGGGTGAGTACAATGAAGGCGAGATATATGTGAGTCATCTACCGAGTTAAAATGCGTTGATAAATAACGCTAATGTAAAGCAAAAGCTGAGTGTAAGCATACCGAGATACACGAGGTGCAGTAATCGTTAAGGTAAAGAGTGAGAAAAGTAAAATATGGTCGCTCACATATGCGCCGCCTTCTTGGGTCCATATGACATGTAAAGTCAGTAGAAAGGCATGATTGACGCAATCCAAAATGGCATAATTAAGGTAACAAAGCGCTGGGAGCTAAGAGCAAGATCCAATCGCTTTTAAAAATGTCCATAGTAGAGGAGGATACACCTGAGTTTGGGAGTGCGTTAAGGGCAGAAAAACCCGAAGGAAAAAGCAATTTCATCGACACGCTAAACGGCCCTGAGTTGTGCGTTATGGCTGTTTCAGCAAATGGCGGCATACGCGGTTGGGATTGCTCAATATTTAGTATGCCTAAAAAAGATGGCCGCGCAGCCTTCGGTAGCGTCCACTGAAAACTCCCAGCAACTTCAGCCTTTGGTCGTAAGAGCGATAGCGTAGGCCCTTTGCATACTTAGTAGCTCTATGTTGTGATACCTCTAGATCGCGCTTTAATCTAGGTTGCTAAGCTTGGATAGCGTATTTAACTTGAGGATGCACGTAGAAATTTTGTATCATTGGGAAGATTGATGGATCAAATTTCCCGAAGGCCCTTCGCAACAGGCCGATGTGCTGGTTGCCTCTTCTCGCGATATACTCAACCCGCGCGCGACTGGTGGTGGTCGCGCGGCAGCAAAGCGCCGTTACAGCGTACAGCTGACACATTATTATTACATTATTACCTCAGCTTGCCTGGAACAGTTGAGGTCACGCTGTAAGATAACACCAAGATCACGTTCCAGGGTGGTCTGTAAGCCGTGTGTCCCAAGCAAATAAGTGTAGTTATGTCTACGGTGTAATTGCACCACGCGACATTTGTCTACGTTGAATAGTAGAGCGTTCTGAACCGAACAGTACGAAATCGTGTTAAGAACGCAGTGGAACCGTTCCAGATCGTCCGGTCCTCTGACCATTCGCCATATCTTGATATCATCTGCGAAAAATGGGAAATCGGAGGCAAATGATCTCGCTAAATCGTTTACGAACACCAAAAATAGACGAGGCCCAAGCACCGAGCCTTGTGGAACACAACACTGCACATCAATTGCCTGGAACGGAGTTTCTAGGAGTATCACATCCAACAGACGTCCGTGTAAAAAAAGTGCTTGTTCAGCTCAACATTGGGTCGCCAATGTCGTAGTTCCGTAGCAAGTGAAGCAGAATTCGATGGGCTAAGCAATCAAACGTTTTGGAGAAGTCCAGAGAGATGGCATCAACTCCTGCACCATCATTAACGGTTTCAGTCCAGCTATTACGTGCAGTTGGTAGTACATGAACACTTTTGCCGGAAGCCATGTTGCTTTGGGGCTATTAAGTTGTCGTTTTCCAGGTAAAGCATATGCGATGATTGATTTCATAACTTTGGATACTGCAGGAAGTAGCGTTATTGGACGGTAATTAGTAGGGTCAGTGGGGCTACCTCCTTTAAGAATAGGGGTGATGATCCCTCGTTTCCATACTGGTGGAATATGGCTCTCTTAATAAAACGGCCAGTGGTTCTGCTAGATCAATAGCTACTGCCTGCAGAGCCTTCGGTCGAATATTGCCGACTCCAGGAGAACTGTGGATACATAATGGTAACAACTTCTTTAACACAGCTTTCGCAGTGAAGTTGATGTTGTATAAATCCGATGGTTGGGTAATGGAAACAAGGAGGACAGGTGAGCTGGGTATCTGCTGGAAAGTTTGGAAGTACTGAAGCCGTAGGAGATCGGCTGCTTCCATTGCTGACAGCGTGCATCCATTAGCCGTGACCAGTGCCATTAATGTGCCTGTACGGAAGTTCGCGGTTGATGCAGAATCGCTCCAATATCTCTAGCCGATGCGCGTAAGCTTGTCTTCGCGGATCAGGTTCGCACAGAAGTTCCGACGTGCCACATAGGCAGTCCAGGTTTTGGCATTCGTGCAGCCCTGTTGTGAGCTCACCATTGGAAATCCCATCAGGGACATACACTGACGTGTTGCGTTCCTCAGAAATGACTTGTATCGCATTTTACGTTGGAAGGAATTCTCTGTTCCGCTACGTGCGTTACCAGTATGCTAAACGCACATATGAACGTTTTCCAGGCTAGATCTGGGGGGACATTCGAGTAAGAAAGTTCAAGTAGCGTAGATAACGCGTTGTAGTATGTGACAGTATGCACATTATCATCCTCCTTTTCAGGATACACCGCATAGCATATATAGTCAAAGAGTAGAGTAACATGGTCAGTACAACGCAGTGGTGTGCTTGTAACTATCCGGTCGACCATGAGGTCTTCGTTAGTGAGAGCAAGATCGAGTATCGACGGCTTGTTAGCAGTTCGAAATATAGTGGGAGAGGTTACGTGGTTCGACAGAGGGTGGCGAGTGAGTATCTCTTGCAAGCAAGATTTAAACTGCACACCAACGGTTGCTGGCATTTCCATGTCCTGCACATTAAAGTCCCCAGCGATAAGAAGGTGACTGTAGGATTTGTTCAAAGCAACCTGACAGACGTGATTCAGTTCGGAGTCCATTTCCGACTTAGAGTGTGGTGGGCGGTAAATTACAGCTAGTAGACATGTGTCCATGTTCCGAAATCATAGGCGGCACCAAAACGAACCAGGGGCGCTGATTTCCGTGTGATCGATAACTTCACATCGAGGTTTGCATTAAAAGAAAGAATCCCACCACCACCACTTTTAGTTCTATCGTTCCGAAGCAGCGACATACCAGGTAAATTGATCTCAGAATCGGTTATCTCAAGGTTTAACCAGATCTCTGTAAGCATGACGAGGTAGCGCGGTTGTGAGGAATGGAGTTATCTAAGTTCGGTTAATTTACTTAGAAGGCCTTGGGTGTTTGTGTAAAGCCAGGATAGTTTATTTGTTGTTAAGAGTGTGCTGATGGATGTCAAAGTTGTGTTTGTTTTTAAGCCGACCGTTAGGTGGCCGGCCTTTAATCGTTTTATGGTTCAGGAATTTCAGTCGTTGCATGGCATCGTAGTGTTCCTAAACAGAAGTTTCGTGCTGTGTTTTGTTCTGTTGTGTGCCGTGGTTGTTGTTGTTGTGTCGATCCCTCCGGAGGACTGTACAGGCAAATAATTTACGGCAGCTGCAAGTTCCACCGAATTGCTAAACACTCGTGACCGCGCGCCTGCTGCCTCTAGCCAGATCACACTGTCACAATGGGCACGTGATCCCTCTTACGTAAACGTGTGGGTTGGACGAGAGCAACGGAAAGGAATTGTTAACTCAGCATCCACCCCTATTTTGGTTTGTGGTAATATTTGGGAATTTTTGGGTTGCCGAACATAATTTCCCCCAGTGATGCTTATGTTGAAGAAGTCCAGTAAAACACACCGATTGATGCACTTTCAGTCGCGCAAGCACGATATACGCATTCTCAGTCAGTTAAAACTCGTGAAGTACGAGCACTGGACAATGAGATGCGAATCGTAGACTTACTTTAGACAATTTGGAGAGCTGCATAAGAAATCGTTCAAACTGTTCGATGGCGTAAATCAGTTGAGGGATGACGCGTGAATCTTTGAGGGAACGAGAAACCTGAAAGAGAAGAGGTCAATGAGACGACAACGCTGATATATGCTCCTTTCGTTTTAGATATAAAAGTAAGCGGAGAATGTGTAGCATAAGACAGAAAGGAAAAGAAAAAGATGCAGCGCGACTTTCAGTGGCGCATCGACGCTCGTTCGACTGCTTATTGAAACAGGTTTCTATGGATGGGCGCGCCAACCAACCGACATTGCCAAGCGCAAAGAAGAAGCGCAGAAGCAACTCACCATAGTATGTGACAAACCAGAACCGTGAGCGGTTTTCTTCACTACATCTTTTTGGCTAACATTCTTGGCAGACTGCTTATCCTGAAGCATCTTCACTTTCTCCGATTCGGAATGCTGGAAGAGAAAACAGCTATTAAAAAAAGGAATCAATTATGTCCAAAAGCGTAGGGGGTGTATTGGAAAAAAGGCAAGTTGTGGTGGCGTGTATTGCTCTCACTTGTATATAGGATATGAAATGGTAGGCTCGAGGGGACACATCCTTTCCGAAGACACGAACCACACGTTCGAAGAGAACAGGGAAGCGACCAGTGCGGGTGCGAACGATCCGCAGATACTGAGGCAAATGAAGAAATAGATAGCGTCACCAGATAGAATAGGTAAAGCATTGGGTCCGCGGCAGAGCAATAAGAACGCCCTACACATCAAGTAAAAAACAATACGGATGGGCGATAAAATTGCAGGCACGTTAGTGAAGGGAATGCCGGTGATTATTTCGTGAAGATCCGTATCACCCAGACTACATTTGATGATAGCTGACTGCATTCGGATCAGTGACGGGCGACCGTTTCGCCAAACTGAAAGTTGCCAGTAACGTGAATTCCGTTCCAAACTTTCGGGAGTAGAACCAATGACCACTCAAATCGTAGGCAGCAGTTTGTGCCGCAAGACCATCAGTGAGGAGAACGGAACGTTATGACCGATAAACCGCTACGATGCATCGTGCTCTACCTCTCATGTCATTCAAGTCAGAAACGCATAGAGAAAAAAATCGATCCACAATTCCACGACCTCCCTTACTACAGGCAAAAACGCAGTTAGAAGGAGCGGTGGGAACGTAATCCCCGAAAAGGGTTATACTTCAACGAAATTACAAAGGTGGTAGTTCCATGGAGACGAAATTGCGCGCTTACATATTTGACTAACTGCGTCAGAACGTTGAACACGCGAGCACTAAGTTCGAGCAAATTGTCCCCATGTGCGCTGGGGACTGGGATGGCGGTGAACAGAAATTGTGCAAACATTTCGCCAAGGCTGATTAAACGAGAACAGAGCGCTTCTTCACGATTGTTTCCTTCTAATCCGTTCGCACAAGGTGAATCTATTGACAAAAAGAAGACGAGAGATGCAGAGAAAAGATGCAACTCGTTGGACAAATGCTGTTTCAACAGAGTAGATGAAAAGGCAACATAGGAAACCCGAGGTGTGTGTGTTGCCAATAACAGTTAGAATAGACCACCCGGATTGAGCACATGAGGTGCATACTTGTTCTGCACTAACTGGAAATGTCAGTGGATCGAGCTGACTGGTGTGCAGTTAATTTGCTAACAGAACTGCCGATTCA
The DNA here is from genome assembly GCA_944474145.2 of Dicrocoelium dendriticum. Taxonomy (NCBI): domain Eukaryota; kingdom Metazoa; phylum Platyhelminthes; class Trematoda; order Plagiorchiida; family Dicrocoeliidae; genus Dicrocoelium; species Dicrocoelium dendriticum. The sequence goes on along the minus strand of OX104060.1, from coordinate 63,650,237 downwards.
TTTGAATTCGAAAGTATTACGGTTATCGTAAGGACTGGATAACTCATGATTCATAAAAAGTACACAAAAGTTAGAACGTGGCAGTATGAGGGAAAAGATTCGCCAAGAAAGTGCAGTTCGCGCGTCAATCGCGTAGAATGTGCGAAATCTGCCCAGTTTCACTCACTGTGAGATGGCGTCCTCACAGAGATGCGAGTTTCTAGATCCGAAGTAAGACGCGATAACAGCCACTCCAGTTCGGTTAGGACTTGACGAACTGTGGAAAAGAGTGGCGGTAACAACGCTAGCGCTGAGGAGCGGTTGATGATAGGAAAGATGATTTCGCATTCTGATTGAGTCGGGTTGAAGAAGGCGTCCTAGAGTAAGAGGGCGTGATGGGAGGAAAAGAGGCAGAAAGGTTCAACAGATCAACAGCATGTTTGCACCGAGTGATTAAATCTATAGAAGCGGAAATTAAAGTGTAGCGAATTTTCTCGCGCGTAGATATTGGTCCATTGCGAGGATACTCTGGAGAAGTCCAGATTCAACAAACTAGCCAATCAGACGAAAAACGGTGTGGACAAGCGAGGGAATATAACAGTACAATTGGCAGTCACAAGCGGAAGTCGAGGTAAACAGAGCAACAGGAAGATCAATAAAGTGATTAGAGAATTACTTTACCAAAAATAAATTGTGAATGAGCACCAAAAAGAGTGGACCTAAAGTGGTTTATCCATAAGATACTGGATAACTCAATGATTCAAATCACTTTTCTCCTATGTTACCATCAGGAGAAATGTCCTTTATTTAAAATAGTAAGGATAGATGGTATGCATCGAGGCAGCCAGCGACTGAAGACAAAATACGATAGTTAAAGCTGGCCGAGTATAAACAACAAGAATAACCAACTCGGGCTCAAAAAAGAACGTGGTTGCAACGGCTTTCCGTCCCTAGGTGGCCAAAGACGGAGATATGCGCGTAGTAAACAACCGTCACAGTCCATTTTTTAATAATTGCCATGGTAAGTAAAAAGGATAACGAGAGGAAACAAATCAGGTGATTGGTTACGCAAAGACTGAAAGCACGAGAGGAGTGATAGGCAAAAGACAACCTACGTGGGGACTAGAGCAATCACCCAAAGCTCCCCGCACATCCGTGGCGATGGTCGTCAACAAATAGTCCAGATGTAGCAACTCATCTGAATTGTTTAGCCTCTGCGCATAATCGTTAGCAACCGGGCCGACTAGGTGAGCCAGCCATATCGCTTGTCCAATCAGCTTCACACGTACGGCAACCGGAAGTGGATTGGAGTCAGCACGAGATTTTCCAGCAGCATGGGACGTTCGCATCAGTCTTATCAACCAGGCGAGCACGCGATCGAGACCTGTGTAGGGACCGTGGACAGGGCGGGGGAAACAGGGTGTTTCAATTGAACCAATCTGGGCTCGCGCTTGGCACAGACGGACAAGCAGCGGAAGAAGAGTGACCAGATCCTTGGTGTGAGAGTTGGCGTGGTGGCTTGAGGCCTTCTGGGTGCTAGATGAAACAGCGCTATGAATCGGGTTGAGCAATTTGGTGATCCAACCCTGAAAAGTGAAGAATGATTCGGACAAGGAAAAGGATTATCAACGCACGGGAGGCAGTACTCAGTGGATGTACAGTGCGAACATGGTGAAAAAGAGGTATATATGAAACTATGGGGCTAAAAATGTAGCAAAATAGAAGAGATAGAAGTCAAGTCAAGGTAAGTTTTATGTACTCAGATGAGCGCATTTTCAGCTATTTACGTTAGCAACTGCGGAACAAGACAAACGACATAATGACAAATGTAAAAGTTTATAAATGAATATAGAAAATGGAAGAGGGCGCATTCGTGGCACTGGAGTAAAACGACCGCGTTCTTGAACACCGAATGCACATTGGCAAATGGAATCATGGTTTTTCAGCCGACACAGTAGAGTTTTGTGAGGATATTTCTTAATTGGCTTCAACTGGTCGAAAAGTTCGTGATCAAAAGCAACAGACAGCGAATAGTGCCCGGTATCTGGGCTTAGTATTCAAAATATCGGTATTGCTGACGTTGGAGGCACATGTCATAAACGGTAGCACAGTAGGTGGGGAACCAAGATTTGCCTGGCCTAGTTAAGAAGCACTTAAGTACAAATTCGCTATTCGTAATGGGAGGCCTGCCCTGTGATCCGATTTTGGCAACACGAAAAGCCAAGTGCAGCAAAGGCGAACGGGGTGAGGCAACGCACGGGACCGATAGAAATAGGAGGAAAGTGGGCACTGAAGACGTATCAAAGTGTAGGGTGGAAAGTAGGAGAAACCATCAGGGAACAACGGCTGGCGCACATCTGCAGCCTTCATCTGGGCGACTTAAATGGCTAGAAAGAAGGGGGTCGTAGATGTCTTTAAAGGTGTCAAACGCGAGGTAGACGTGCCTATAGTATACGCGTTGGTTCAGATGGCACTGCGAAGCCAAGTAACTGACATCTGCATAGTGGTTCTATATCGCAAGTTTGAGATCCATGAAACAATCAACGGCAAACTGGATCGACAGATGCGACAGAAATAAAAAGGCAATAGAAATAGGTAACCACTTCTCATGATTGATCACTGGGCAACAATGAAACATTGAACTCGGGTTAGAAACACGAGTATTCATTCAATCATTTTACAGATGAGATAAAGGCGAGAAAGAACCTCAGCTAATGCGCCGCGATACAATTCAATAAGACGGTAGCAAAGAGAGAAAGAAAAACAGCGAAAAGAAAACAAAAATATGGTTGTCCTTGGTCTTCTTTTATGCACAGACGGCGAGATCCTGTTTGGAGAACGATGCTAAGCGGGAGGGAGAGAAAAGAGTCTCATAGCACAGACGCCATTGGGGTCGGTTCTTTGCTATGTCAACGCGTTCACCATCTTTCGGACTTCAACTAGAGAATCCAGGACGCTCCAACCGAGGTCCACTTCGAAGTGAGAAATTGCAGTCCACTTGACCACCTCATCGACTGGCCTCCCCTCTTTGTCTTCCGTCCACACGAGGGTCGCGCAAACAACGCACGCAGTGTGAGTCGGCGTACGGGCATGCGTAACATGTCGCCCAGCAAACGAAGCCTGGTGAGTAGTATAATAGTGTTGAACGGTTCAATACCTTCTTCCACCCCATAAACAAGACGCCGGACACGCTTATAATGCATGGTGTTTCCATCAGATGTGAGCCAAACAGCTACAACACACGTAGAGACGAACAGTGCTCTGAGTGAGAGATCGAGAGTGGGAGTATGGATCTGCAGATGTATAAACGTTTGCATGGTTCCTACTGGCGCCGGCGTTAGGTAGAACACTGCACGGTGCTCGGATTGACATATTTCGAATGCTGACAGTTAGTGTGGGTCAGTTCAACAGTCGAAGTAGAATAATGTATGCGTCACAGTTGGTGATATCCTTTTCTGTATTTACTTGGAAAGGTAGTTTCCAACAGTTGAAGACCTGAAACCATAGATATAGAACGTACACCCATCCAGTGCAAATCGGACGAGGTGAGACTTGGATGCATATTCACGGTACAGATACTTCAGCGCAGACGTACAATCAGAAGTTCATGTGGCAGTTCCATGATGGGATTACTGGTTAGGCGTAACACAATGATGAAAATTGTGAAGTCTTGAGCGAGCGACTGGAGTGCAGACATCGTGGTGTATACGATTCTCTCCAACATTCGCCCAGAGTAAGCTAGATCTGATCTGATAAATGAAGCCGCTGAGTGAAAACAAAAATAATAAAATAATGTGTCAGCTGTACGCCGGAACGGCGCTTCGCTGCTGCGCGACCACTAGCAGTCGCGCGCGGGCTGAGTATACCGCGAGGGCGCCCACCCTCGGGAATTGAAACGGCGGACCAACACAAAAACTGAAGTAAACCGGTTGAGAGCCGCAATTAAAATAACGAAACAAAGAAGCAAAATAAGACGTTATACTCAACACTTTCTAGAAGCGCTACGCCACACCAGTATACATACAAGCAAGGAGGATATGGTGGGCAGATATCCAGATGCGATAGACGGAAGATGTAGTGGGGGTGGCTACCTTTATGAGCTTTATAAGAGTCGACAGGGCATGTGCAGGTGCCACATCAGCCGTATCGTCGTCCGGATCTTCGTCCGCTGCATCAGAGACTTTGGGGTAGGTCGGATTGATAGCAACCGAGTAGATTTGGATGGCAAGTTTGTGTAAACGATCTGTGCCTAAATAATCTAGTGCCAGGGTTAACGCAACATCCAGTAATCCGACCGAAGCAGAAGAGACACTAGCGATGAGGTTGGAGCGACTTTTGGCAGGCTCTTCTTCCTCCTCCTCATTAACGGTTCTGACAGGGAGCGAAGTGGGATTCTCGGCAGCCGCGGGTTGGCCGTTCACAGGACCGAGAGAATCGGGTTCAGAATGAATTAGGTGGTGATAAAATCGAAGCACATGTCTGAAACAGGAAGACATGAATGGGCAAATTTCCAACGGAAAATGCTACTTAAGTTATCATGCAAGTCTTTCGACGCTAGTCCAGAGATTTAAGCCATGTGTAACTCGTAAAAGATATGGGTAAGCAGATCACATGTCTACATGGTTAGGACAGATCGTGTGAAGAGATGGAAATGTGTATTTGCGATACATAAAAGAGAAAATTGTGAACCACTAAGAGATGTCAGGAGCAACTTAGTGACCGGCAATTTCTGTGTGAAAAAAGTCAGTGGCCGAGGCCATACAGAGGTCGAGTCAATGGCTGCGTCCCAACTATGCCTGATAATTCATGGGTCAAAGTGATATCCGATGGGAAGTCTCTTGTTTCCACAAATCCACAACTTCGAAACAACAAGGGTGAGAAATTCTGGAATGCGTTTGGAACTGATCGGGAAATTATCGCTTTAGAAGGCTTTGTGAACAACAGATTGATGTATTTTTGGGTGACGATTTGCCAGCCCCTAGCCTTAAGGATTACATGTCTGCCTTGTAATCTGAAGGCGCGAGTTTGAGCCTACGTACGAACCGGACGATCCTCGCAGTGTTCTTAGCCCATGTGATACTACTGGTGGTGGTTGCGCGACAGCGAAATGCCGGTACAGCGTATCGGCGTACTGCTGAGGCCATTTTTCTTCCTTAGGTAAGTGTGAATCGGCTAAAAAAATAAACTCACTTCAGAATCGGTGTAATCGTCTGGATCAGAACGTCCCTGTATGCACAAGGGACGGACCCACCAGGACATCGCATAAACTGTTTCAAACGGCAAGTTATAGTTTGCAATAGATGCAACGCTAGAGATTTTGCTGTATCTGAGGCACGAACTGCATGGAAGACGCGATCCAGTTCCGATTGAGTGGCAGAGATCAAACCAACAATCCAAAGACCGACACGAGATTGACTGCTATGACTGAATGAAGGCAGCAACAAGCTCCCTTGCGCAGTCGCTCCGGTTCGACCCATCAGTAAGTTGAACAGCGCGAGTCGGCGTCCAAATAGATAGCGAACGCGGGTCCAGCCGTGGTCACCAGAGCTGAATGAAGGGAAAAGGAACAATACAGTGCTGATAACAGACAAGTGATGTAATAGAGTGGACAGATAAAGGTGATAACGAAACTCGGGAGGCCATAGGAGTGAGAAAATAACAAGGCTTCAACAGATAGTATTGAGTCCAATGTTACAAGCTATGCGCACTAAAGTAAAAGAAAGCACGCATCTACTCTCAAATGGGAACGACAAGCTATACGTGTAGCAAAGTGAAAATCGAGCAAAACAGTGTCCGAAAAGGTGATAGAATAGTAACAATTCAAGTTCGGCGTTTTGTCTCAGGTCGATCGAACAGGAATGATCCAGAGAAAAGTTCGCAAAACTGGACGCATCTTGGAACGTGTGCAATGTAGAAAAAAGTCTATGCGGACATTTGCAGACCATCATTACACTTTAGCTGAGGGCAAGAAACACACATCAGTTAATGTGCCACGATACAAAAAGAAAAGATACTAAACATTACAAGCTACAAATACTAAAATACAATATAACGCAAAATATCCTACTATGCATCGGGTATCAGATCGGGAATGGAGGGGGAAGATATGTGAGATGGAGAGTGACAAAAAACCCACAACACAAGCGCCATTTTAAGTGGCTCTTTGCCAAGCAATATAGAAGCAAGTGGGATCAGACTGGTTCCTTTATAATTGTCGATTCGAAACTTGAGTCTCCCTGGAAAATTAGGGGTATAAAAGAGCGACTCCAGTCCGCTGGGACAGATACCTGCTAACACAGCGTCACTAGTAATTTCTGCAAGTCATCCATGAAAGCAGGTCCTCTGAATTTGAAAAGGGCTGGAGGAAGTCTATACGCTCCGGCGGCCTTGTCGGATTCCAAAACTGTGATCAGACTTTCGACTTCTATGCGTGAAGGCGAATCCAAGGGGACAGCCCAAGGAGTAGACTGATCGATGCGCGAAAAGAAAGAGGATAACTCAGAATGGTTAAACTGCCTTGCAAAGCGTTCGGCCAAAAGCTCCAAGCGTTTCGACAAGCTGTGAATCGGCTGTCCCCTCTAGTCACGAATGGTCTCGCTAACACCAGGTCCACTGCCACCCGTTTCCGTATAATACAGAATAACTTCCGATGGTTATCAAGGGTAGTGGCTATTTCCATCTCAGATGCACGATGACACTACCAGGATACGCGCGCTATTCAGGCTGGTACGCAGGTTTTTCTTGAGATCTTTGCGAGTCCCAATGTGTTCGCTTCCAGTCGGAACATGAAGGAGAGCATCCATAAGTTCCAAAGAATGTGTGGAGACCCAATGTCCAGGTTGGCAATTTGCATGCCACGTGGAGACATGCCTGCTGATAGTGACATCTGGCGGATATGCGAACAGTGATTGTCAACAGTGTTCAGTGAGCGCTTTACTCAGCCCGGATGCCAGCACACTTCCATACGCATTCCGAACAGCTGGATTAGCCAGTTGGCAGTCGGACGCCGAAACGCACGCGCATATCAGCACACACAAGAACGGGATCGGAATCCACGCTTATGCTCCAAATCCAGCGACAGTTTTGGACACAGCTTCTCCGGCGGTAACTAATCGATAGGTGATCGATTTTGTTCAATGGCTAGTGTGGGCGCCATGTCAGCCTACGGTGGGTGCTGTGTCGGAAATAAGTGATCGCGAAGAATAGATGAGCATCTTCATACAGGTGCAACACAATCGCTTACCGTAATGATTACGGAAGCAAACACCATGTTCCCAACCGAGATGCAGCGCAAGATTTGCAGCTCAAACCCAGCCAATCTAGAGCAAGACACATAAGTAGGTCGGAATCGAAACGTGGAAGTCGAAGGGATTGGAAGTGCAAACCAAGCCCCTCACAGACAATTTGTGTGATAGGAAGCTCCAATTTGAGTGAAGCGAACCAAATGAACTTGGGAGACATCCGACTGGAGGTGAACGTGGAGGATTCGGTTAGCGGATGTATAAGGTATGGGCGTCCGTATACACGTCTATGCTGTTTGGTTGACGTTCGGGTGTGCCAACGTGAGTGCCCCAATGTTTGTTTAAGTGAATCAAAGTGGAACCGATTGGCCCCAGAAATGTCACGGGTTGATGAACAATAATGCGCAGCGTTTCAGGGTTACTGCTCTTCAACACTGTGCTCTACGATCGATTTCATCCTTGTTTGACTTTTCAGGTACATAGCCGGAGTTGGCAGTGTGGGTAGCGAGCAACTCCAATACCCCACATCGCACACGGCCCCAATGATTGGAATGACCAAGGATAATTTCAAAGAAAATCGTGGCCTAACTGAAATCGCGTGTCGTAGTTCGACCACTAAACCAGTGCTCCAAAATCTGGCAAATAGTGAGGTATTTTGCTGGCCAATGTGTTTTTTATTTGTAATGGCTGAAAAACCGGTTGTCACAGAAGGACCGATTTCTTTTGACCGTTCGAAGATAGGATATTCCGTCTTACATCGGTCCGAACAGCATATTCCGTCAGTCTAGCCACCAGGCAGCTCAGTTCTTGAGGGCGGACGGCATTGGATACATTCTGAAGTTAACAGAATGGGGTATCAATTAGAAAACATGATTAATTGACAAAGGAGGGTTCGGCCAACAATCGACGGCAACGATGGGGAATTGTGAGTAGAGCGCCTTGTGATGAAGTGCACAATTTAGAAATGGACACATCATCCAAATAAAGCGACCGCCAGTACTGCATTGAAACAAGCTATATCGATTAACCAGTGCAGTATTAGGTAGAGAGGGAATAACCACTACGCTGAAGACAAGCGGGCTACGTTGATGTCACATGCATCTTATCGATCACTGACTACGCGCTCACAATGATTGGTCCTTTACACACATGCACGCACAAACGTACACACCAACACTTATCTTGTTCTTGTAACATGTACCTGGTCACTTTTTGAATTAACTGTTTATGTCAGTGCGCTGTCTTCTTTCTGGTTAAGAGCCGATAGGTAGTACCAGGAGCGAGACACTACATTTGGCGATAGAGAGGAGATGCGAACCCACGCTGGAAAACCCCAATGGATTAGTAGTCCAGTACTTGTGGGGGAATTTCTTCGAGCTGCACACGGATCAAACCCTTACTAACGTAACTAGGAGAAACCAAGGGCAATCAGCATATGGCATCCTCCAGAATGCAGAGGTGGGCAGTAACTTTGAGTACTTACGGTTCCAAGATTGTTTACCTTACGGGTGTCAACAACCACACAGCCGATGCGCTGAGCCGCCTGCCAATAACCGAAATTACACAAGAACACGACATTCCGTTTGAGCAGGTTAATTTAATGCATCTAGACAAAACGCCGACACGAAGTGCAACAATCCGTCAGTAGACAGACAGAGACCCAATACTGTCAACGGTGAAACGATTTTTTAGGGCGGGTTGGCGTTTTGAAAGAACTGCTGATTTACACCCGTTTATGATGCGCAGGAATGAACTGAGCTTATTCGATAGCTGTGTTTTTGGGCTGTCGGCTGCTAAGGCGCATTCATAGATTCTCAAGAAACTACATGATGGTCATCCCGGTGTGGCAAGAATGAAAGCCTTAGCAAGAGGGTACTGTTGGTGGGCCAAGATCGACTCAGACATAGAAAACTTATTGGGGAATTGCGACGATTGTCAGGCTCATCAACGGAACAAACCACCCGGTCCAGTGCACCCTTGGTGTAAGCCCGACAAGTCGTGAGAGCGGATTCACGCTGACTATTTCGGACTGATCAAGAGGACAATGTTACTTTTACTTATGGATGCTCATTCTAAGTGGATCGATGAAACCCCGTTGCTCAAACGACATCGGAAGATACCAATAAGAAAATGTGCTTTTCACTTGCAACGTTTGGCATTCCAGAAACGTTATGCACAGACCACGGTTCATCTTTCATTAGCGCTGAATGCAATAAATTCGACACCAATAATGGAAACCAGCATATTAAATCGACCCCGTATCACCCAGTATCAAAGGGGCTAGCAGAACGTGCGGTACAAACGGTAAAACAAGGCTTACAAAAGCAGCGAACGAGAACGTTACAAAAAACTGGATCGCCTTCTATTCGCTTACCGTTCGACGCCCACTGAGACTATTGTTAAATCCCCGGTGGAATTGATGTGAGGCAGAAATTTTTGGGACGAGCCTACACTTGTTGTTCATCAACCCGCGCGCAGGAGTAGAGGAGCGACAGAAGAAAGCTGTGTCCCAAACGAATCAAAGACGGAAGTCGCATTGGAGAAACATCAACCAATTTACACCCGGTTACCGCATGAAAAATCTTGGCAACCTGCAGCTGTAATCGGTGCGGTAGGGACCCAATATGACGTGCAGCTTCCGGACGAGCGAGTCGTGCGCCGACCCACGGATCACATACGCACAGGAGACATTGACTCGCCAGCCAAAGCGCAGGCTGACTCGGATTCTGCTATAGAACCAGTGGCGGTGGAGGACGAATGTACACCTGCAAGTGAAACCCCACGTCGGCGGTCGAGTCGTGCGCGCAAACCTATGGATCGTTCGCAAGCTGGAGTGTGAAATTAACCCCAACGGTGGGAGATGTCACACGCATCTTAACGACCGCTGACTACGCTGACTATAGAAGGGTGTACGAACCCGTATCATCCGGTTGCTCAAACTCCAGGCACGTCCCGCAGTACCTCCCAGAACCTCCGTGTGGCATTCGCTAACGTGTGTAGCCTAATGAACAAACGTGACGAACTGTGCCGCTTTCTGTCTCGGAGCGACCGGAGGTTTAAGGACTTGCAGAGACTTGGCTGAACTACGACGTCATACCCCAAAAAGTCGTGTTGTCAGGATACTCTTGTTTCCGATGCGACCGAAAATCAAAGACTCACGTTGGTGATCTGTTGTACATAAAATCGTCAATATCCGGCAAACTTACCAGCACCTATCGGAGCGGGGATAGTTTATGCGAGTAATTGCGGTGCACAATCCGCCTCAGGCGCATAGAACTAATAGTGAAGTTATCTACTGGAGCCTATTAAACTGTTGTTGCGTTTGGCTACCACATGTACAGAAGCACATGAGCCGTGCTCAATTCTTACTAATGGGGGATCTAAATTTACCAAAGATATTTTGGCCAGACGTTCGACTTCGTCCAGGTCATGGCAACGTTGAGGCACAATTCGCTAAAATGACAACTGAAATTGGGGCAACGCAACATGTCATCCAACCGACGCGCGTAACTACGTACTCAGCATCTTGTCTGGACCTAATGTTTATGAGCTGCGAGCAGAAGCTGAACGAGATCAGAGTCATCGAACCTCTGGCGAACAGTGACCACTGCTTCATTGTGACAAGCTTGGAACTGTCGTTACCACATTACAATCAACGGAAGCAGACATTCAAATATTGGAAGACGGACTTCAACGGGCTCGTCCAAGCCGCAAGTCAGACTGATTGGACACTACCACAGGATGCATCACTTGACGCCTGTTGGTCATTAATGAAGGAGAAGCTTAACTCGCTCTGTACTCGGTTCGTTCCCCTTAAGTATTCAAAACTCGGACCTGTCAAACCGCATTGGTTTGATACGGAATATAGACAGTTAGTGCGACGACATCGGAAACTTTGGGATAAATACATCAGCTCGGGTTGTGATAAAGATTACACGGTGTACAAGAAACAGCGTAACATATGTCACGCCGCAAAGATCAAAAAACGCCGGCAGTTCGAAGAGGAGCTAGCATCCTCGGCTACAAATGCACCCAAAAGAATATTTGCATACTTGAAACGTCAACTGAAGCCTGGGGGCGACCTACCAGTCTTAGAGAGCTTAGAAGGAAAGACGCTCATTTCAAGCGCAGAGCATGCGGACGCCTTGGCTACGCACTTCCTCACTGCATTTTCCAGTAAATCGGCGGCGGTTTCAGTACCGGCACAGGTTGCGCAAGTCTTGCTCGACAGCTTACAATGTGATGCAGTCGAAGTGTATCAGCTACTCGTCAATCTCGATGGCGCAAAGCCCCCCGGACCAGACGGACTTCACCCACTAATACTCAAGTCCATATCGATTATCACCTCACAAGCCGTGGCAAACAGTTTCAATAAATCGCTCTCTGAAGGATCTGTCCCGAACGACTGGAAGTGCTCGATAGTGAGACCGCTTCCCAAGGGTGGTGATCCGAGTAAGATAGAGAACTATAGACCGATCTGTTTGACGTCGGTATTATCCAAAGTTCTCGATAAGATTGTGAAAAAGTGTCAGCTGTCGTCCTTCGAATCGATGGACGTATTGACCCCAGCGCAACACGGCTTTATGATAGGACGATCCTGCATCACCAACTTGATGTATGCAAACCACCAGTGGGTACGAGCTCTCAACGAACGGAAGTATGTTGACGTGGTGTACATGGACTTTAGTAAGGCGTTTGACAGAGTTAACCACGAGGTACTCCTTCGTAAACTGAGGACATACGGAATCGGTGGAACATTACTTCAGTAGTTACACGAGTTTATTGTGGGACGAAGGTTTAGAGTACAGGTCAATGATTACCTGACAGACTGGTTCCCATCGACTAGTGGTGTGCCTCAAGGAACTGTACTTGGGCGAGTATTATTTCTTGTTCATATCAACGATCTTCCGCAGCAGCTCCAGTAACCATGTGTCCTGTTTGCAGATGATTTGAAAATCTGGAGGAGCATTGAGAACCAGGACGACTGCGCACACCTCCAGCATGACTTAGCGCGACTGTCAACATGATCCACAGAAATGCAACTCCCTTTTAACGCAAGCAAGTCGGAGTTCATCAGTATCACCAGACGTCCAACCATTCGATCATACACCGTGGACGGCCAGTTGCTCCATCCCAACAGATCTGTCAGAGACTTAGGAGTTCTCTCACGACATGGTATGAGATCACTAAAAAATACAAAGAAATTGTACCGTGCGGGACTTCGTATGCTCTGGACATTAAGACGCAGTTTCTCCACATTGTTCGAAGAAACTGTCCCTCGTCTATTCATCTAGCTCATTAGACCAATCCTTGATAATGGTGCCCCAGCTTACCATCCGATAATCCAATGGGAAACTGAAAAGCTGGAGAAAATACCGCATATCGCAATTAGAATGATACCGAGTCTACAAAAGCTTCCGTATGAAAATCGTTGTGAAAGGCTCGGACTCTACAAACTATCCTATCGCCGAGTAAGAATTGACCTTATTATGACCCATCGAGTAGTACACTTAAATCACTTCACCATACTGCGGTCAATATTTCACCTGCGGGAATCCTGTAACACCGGAGGACACCGTTATAAACTAAGGGTCCCCAACATGAACAAAGTATCACATCAGCTTTGTATCGAACGAAGAAGAACGTATGCAATACACTACCAGAAGGATTAATAGAGGCCGATACTGCGAAGTGTTTTAAAACCCGTGTCGACGATTATTTCGGAAACCTGTCCTTTTGTGAAACGATGCACATACAATGCCAAAAGAAAACATTGTATGCCCGGAAAAAATGGCACTAGTACAAATTTCTAACAGAACAAGGATAAACGATTAACGGACCAGACACAACTGCTGATGATTCACAATTAAATGTTTTGATTTTTCGTAATTCGATAGAGTTGTACAGAAACCTTTCTACTTGCTCCCAAATACAGTCTGTCTCACTTAAAAGCAATAGCACCGATGGCTTCATCGCTTCGCACAAAAGAGATCAATAGGACCGGAAATGTTGTAGTTTTTGATATATCGGACAAATGATAGCTGGAAACTGTGAAGCGTGTCTTGCCTAATACATCTATGAAAGTTAAACTTTGACTATGCGTGCACACTGTTACAAAACTTTACGGAGATCGTTATGCCCAAGAATTTCAGAAGAGGATTTTAATTACTACCAACACTTAATTTAAGTGTATTATGATCAAATGGCTCTTCGGAAAAAAGTAAAGGTAAAACAGCCAAAATTCGACGGTAAGGCCATTGCCTGTAATATTAATAAAACATCAGCAGTACGCTCGTATGCAGTACAGACGCTTCGCTGCCGCGCAACCACCACCAGTAGCACGTGGGCTAAGGATACTGGTAGGGTCGCACTGTCTCTACGCAGGTTCGAACCCGCGCACTCAGACTACAAGTCAGGCATTTTACCCTTAAGGCTACGGGTCGGTTGTAATATTATTAACTGCCAAGCAGATGCGGAAATTAACGGCCAATCTGGTGTGGAGTTGGACTCATCCTAGTGCAAGAATGTTTTCAAACTTCCAAGTACGGACGCCCTATGTCTTCAAATTTGAATTTAGCATGGGAGAAGTTTTGCAACAACTTTGGTCAAAGGGTTATCCTAACAGACAAAATACCCCCGGCATTGTAGCAGACGACGCTACTCACTAGCCACATGCAACGCTACAGTGGCCGCATGAAGCAGTGAAATGCATTAAAACACGCGGATGACAGATATTGTGCCTCTCTTCGATTAAGAGTAAGATAACGAGGCAGATCAAATTAGGACCTGGAATCAAAAAATCAAGTTTACACGACACTATAAATTGAGACCAAGTTAGATCCGAAACATAGATGGGGAGCTAGTTTATGGCAAGGCCATTAAGTACCTGCAGAGTTGAAAGGTGACTGACAGAAAACGGGCTAACCATTCCGTGCAACTGTGATGTTATACCACGAATACTTAATCCAGCAGTTACAACAATAGCTGATTGAATTCCGACATCAGATATCCGCCCAAGATTATTACTGAAACGCTCCAATACCTCTCTCTGGGAAACCTGGGGAAGCGCTTTAATCAAAACTTTAAAACTATCAGCGGATTTCGTTTCTGTCATCAGCTACATCCGCCGCCTCCTGTTAGAACACATATGAACACTGTAAAGTGGAATAAGTTTTCTTTACCAGCGAAGTACACCAACGGTCCCTTAAACATAAAGTATCCCTACTACACCTCAAATGCCGGAAAATTAACGCAAACCTTCAGCTCAAGGTGACATCTGTCAAGAACACTGCGCCACTTTCAGATATGTTAAACAGCATGCAACTTTGCGGATCATTTGGTTTGTGGAAATCCCCCGCATACCTTGATAAATGCCTCTTTGTACATGAATTCAACTTAGTGGCTGAAATCTCCACAAGAATGCATGAGCTACCTCAGGCCATTACCAAATTGCTTCCGCTCTGCACAGTGTCTCACAACGGCCGCACACAGCCACAGGCTTTTTCTTGAATTCCACGCCTTATCCTCCACCACCGCTAAACAGTTAACATATGACAGTTTCATACATGGTCGGCGGCATCCGGTTTCGGATTTGCCTGTCACTGTGGTAAGCCACAGGACGCCTGCGCCTACAGAGGGACCATGGATGGCTTGCGCTGCACCACCCACAGCTCCATCCACACACCCCATATCCAGTGTAAACCCGAAGGAATAAGACCGGGAGGCATGCGGATGGGAACCACGTTTCACAACGGAGCCGGCCCACACTCCTTCACAGGAAAACACAAGCACACTGTATTTGGGAATCAAGCGCACACAAGGCGGTGGCTGGACCGTAGTCCGCTCCACACTGAGTGCATGGAACCGCTCTTCGAGCCTAGCACGGCCACAAGAACCGTGCACCCCGTCCCCTCCAGCAACGACCAGCTGTCTCCTGAAGCCAGTATGGACGAGGTAGTGGGTAATAGACAGGTAGGCACCTTGTCAACATGCACATCAAGCGCATCCACACCGGGGATATCAAACAACAGCTAAACACTTGAGAGAGAGAAAGAAAAAGAGAAAAACTCGATTAATGCATAAGGAAACGGTGATATAAACCTTAATTAAACAGCATATGGAATAAGTTGCTTACAAACAAATCCTAGCTAGGTGCACGAGGTCAGAAAGTATAGTTCACCGAATGCCACGAACACAAAAATGTTATGGAAATCGAATACAATTAAATGAAGCGATGTGTGCAACTTAATGGAATAGAGTACAGGGAGATATTTATATGAGAAAGAAAAGCATTAAGGTAAAAACTGTAAACCCACCACCTGAAATAAAGAGACTTAGCATGCAAGCACGCGGTTAGTAAATCGAATTCAGCGTGCCTACAAACGCTGCACCGGCTCGCCGTAATTCTCTGTAGGACCCGTCGTCGCTTCTGTAGTGGCACCAAAGGGCCTAGCTCAAGGCCCACTAGACATTTATATGAGAAAGGAAGGCATTAGGACAGAACCGAAAGCCCACCACCTGAAATAAAGAGACTTAGCATGCAAGCATGCGGTTAGTAAATCGAATTCAGTGTGCCTACAAACGCTGCGCCGGTGCTGCCTACGTTCTCTGCAGAACTCGTCGTCGCTTCGGCAGTGGTCCCGAGTGACCTCTCTCATGGCTCACTAGGCCTGCCTGACTAAAGCACTCGCGACCGCATGTTCTACAGCACAATGCGCTCGATGTCGATGGAGTACAATTCATTGGTGCTTGCCGCTTCCGCAACTGCCGCTTCTTCTCTGCCAGCATGAGGGCTTTCTCCCGCACTTCAGCAACTGCCTTCGTGATGAGATCGCGCCATATGCGCCGATCAACTGCTTTCGATTCCCATAACTTGCAATCAAGATTAGAACGTGTGAGGCTCACTTTGATCATGTCCTGGTAACGTAACTTTGGTTTCCCAGCATGCCGCTTCCCAATACTCAGCTGACCGTATAAGAGTTGTTTCGGTATCCGAGTCGAATCCATGCGCCACACATGACCGAGCCATCTCAGGTGTCTCAGTAAAAGTATGCCGTTTCCTGCATACATCCCACTTCGGCGCAACACTTCCGTGTCTGCAACTCTGGCGCCCTAGCCGATGCGCAAAATTCGTCGCAGACAATGCTGATGGAACCGCTCGAGATATCGCACATCCCGCCGGTACATCGTCCACGTTTCACTGCCGTATAGAAGAACGGACAGTACCATGGATTTGTACACCATCAGCTTCGTGCCAATGCTAAGCTGATGGTTGTTCCACACTCGGTACTCAAGCTTCCCGAATGCCGCTGCCGCCTTCGACACGCGAATACGCAACTCAACGTGTAGCTGCTGGTCAGTCGACATCACACTCCCAAGGTAGCTGAAACGGGAGGTGGTTTCCAATACTTCAGCACCAATGCTGATTCGCGGCAATATTGAAGATTGCACCTCCGGTGAAGGCTGAAACAGACAGACAGTTTTGCTTGTGTTGATGGTGAGCCCGAATTTGGCCGCTGTCGAAGCCAGAGCACTAGTCATGTGCTGCAACTCATCCGCGCTGTGTGAAAACAACGCACAGTTGCTCTCATACATAGTGACCCACTTACAAGAGGAAGAGGGTCACATGAACGATTCATTAAGTAAACGTACAGATCGTATTCTTTATGATGATACACTCGAACTGGTGCTTAGCAATATTTGTTTTTAATCCGTAAAATGGACCCACACCGTTGCTTCGTCGCCTTTCATCAGCCTCATCTCCTTATTACTGCTAAATCGTGGTGTACGATTGCGAAAAGGTCGTTGGTATGGTAGGAAAGAGGATTGCATCATTTTCTGCGTGAACAACCTAAGTGTAGCACAATGTAGTGACTAGTAGCTCTCATTCCTCGATAAGTTCATTTGGATAACAGTATTCTTGGTTAATAGTAGAATTCCGGTTGCTTGCGTCTATTTACGACCGAACTCTAGCGTCCTTGAAAGCGGATTGCTGCAAACTTCGATGAGACATGCGTCTGCATTTCTTATTCGCTTTAAAGTATTTGGAGAGGATTTCGACTTGCCAAACAGGTCATAGATCAAGTATGAAGACACCGGAAAGCATGCTGTACCTTTAAGGTGTCTAAGTGCGGGACGCTGGCGCAAAAGCTGCTCTTATCGACTTATTAGACCGTCTCCACAGTGATGACCATAATTTGCCCGCTGCAAAATGAACATTTCATATACACCCAAAGCCCTGTTGAAACACGCGTGTAATTTATATAGAATAAACCGGGGAAACTATGCTGTCTTAGTGCATACTCCTGAGCGAATCGATTATTCCTGTTCTTTAACCGAAAGGTGCCTTCAAAAATTTGGAAAAAGATGAATCAATGCATTAAAACGCTGCTGCCTGTCTTAACTTAAACGCAAAACAAGTCGCAACTTCAAGAAAAACAGCACCAAGTGGACAGATGTCGTCAACATCTTCGTCAATCTATCAAGAAGTGCTATTACGCTGCTGACTTAGTGACATTGCGCCAAGTCAGGAGGCTGCCGTACATATCCAACCTGGACAGACCGGACTCTCCAGTTACCGCCTCGTGGGTTTAGCTTTTTATCTGTATTTGTGGTAGCAAGTACGTTGGCAGAACTGTGAGAAGCCTGTCAGCGAGCATTGCAGAGCACGTTCCCCGGCACATGATCGCAAACGTCCCGAAACTACCCACAAGCTCTATTGCAAGCCACGTACTTGATTGCCCCGTATGCGAAAACCCACGCAGTGGGTTTAAGGTAATCAACAAACAAAGCAGTCCCCATCTACTTCAGTTCGCTGAGGCCTCGGAGATTCGCCGGTTGAGACCAAGTTTATGCAAACAAAAGAACTTCGTGACAAACCTCGCCCTACCCTGGTGAGGCTAGTGCCGTCTTTCCTCTGACCGGGTAACGTGAACTCACCTATTTTTGACCGCTTTAAATTTTTGCCGATAACATTGTAACTTTATCGCCATTGCTATGTAACCTACTTGTTGCACAAATTGTTTGTAAAAAGCTGAGAACACACGAAATTATTGAATTCAGTATATCCTGTTAAAATGAGGTTTCTCCTTGCACTTTTGAAAGATAATGGTATTTTCCAAACGTTTTGAACAAACTAAAGATATCACGGTACTACTGAGGCTACATAGAATGTTCATAAGAAATGAAAACCTGAGGATCCTTCGTTTTAAGAAGTCGATATCGTAAATAGTGCCAAGCCACTGCTTGAAATAGCATGAGCACATATGGACTCTTCGCCAAGTGTTGGAGCAGAGACATATATACAGACAACCGAATACGGTGGTGTTCCTTCACTTAAAAGCCGCCTTCGACTTTGCTGACCGGGCCAACTTGTGCCACTTCTTATCCGTCAAGTGCGTGTCAGTTGGATTCCTTTCCATTCTGAAGTCCCTCTACCGTGATTTCTGAGGCCGTGTAAGCAT
The DNA here is from genome assembly GCA_944474145.2 of Dicrocoelium dendriticum. Classification (NCBI taxonomy): domain Eukaryota; kingdom Metazoa; phylum Platyhelminthes; class Trematoda; order Plagiorchiida; family Dicrocoeliidae; genus Dicrocoelium; species Dicrocoelium dendriticum. The sequence continues at coordinate 63,631,555 of OX104060.1, read as the reverse complement.
CTATGGGAAACTGTTTCTTGAGTTCCCCACGACAAGTGCGGTTTGTTAGGGTTGTCCTACATTTGCTTTCCTCTTCGACCATGTGATCGAAATGATCATGAATGACCCAGTACTTGCAGAGTATTCTGGAGTGAAAGCTCTACTAAGTGACCGACTGACAATCCTGGAGTATGCGGACGACACAGTTCTCCTTGGGTCTGAGACATTGGCTATGCACAGACGTGTGCGTAGCGCTGTTGCAGGACTGGGCAGAGACACTTCCGGTTTTAGCTATTTCCGAACAGTCACTGGAAGCGGTGGATCGATTCACTTACCTTGGTAGCTGTGTAAGTACTGGTGGTCACATCACTGAGGAAGTTACTTCGCGTATCAGCAAGGCCCCTGTTGCTTTCCATAGGCTCAACCGTCTATGGAGACGGCGGAATATCGGCTTGTCAGTCAAAGGTAGAGTGTATAACGCTGCGATAAGGCCAGTATTATTGTATGGATTAGAGACCTGGCCAGTTCGCAGTGAAGAACTTAAACGCTTGGCCGTATTTGACCACCGGTGCTTGCGAAGTTTATGTTTGTTGTTTAAGTTGTTTGGTGGGAACGCCGAGTGAGCAATGCTAAGGTCCAACAGTTGATATTAGCAAGAAGTCTTCTGGTGCCTCTCTCGAGTATTTGCTAAATCTTACTCGCTTGCGCTGGCTAGACCATGTCCTCCGTATGCCCGTTGGTCGACATCCTCAGTGTGCAGTATACACCGTGACCTCACTAAATTAGGTTAAACCGTGAGGTGGTCAGTCCATGACATGGCATGGAAGCTTGAAAAAATTGTTTGATTTGGTTAGGCTAGTGCGTGTTGTCTTCCTGGACAGAGGCTTCAGGATGGTCCACACCAATGGTTGGAGATCGCGTCAGATATGGCACAGTCACGAAGTCAGCCACGTTCCTGCATTGGGCTTCTTTCATCCGACTGTTAATTTGCGTTTCATTCTGATTAGTCTAACGCATTTCCTTCTTGCTTTCATTTGTTCCATATTCGATTTACATCCAATCCCACTATCTTGCAGTCGTTATTAATGTTATTCTTGCGATGTGAATTGTGGCAACTGGATCCACCGCACATCCGTGCTCAGATCATAGTTGATCAACTGAATTGACCTAGACTAAAAAGCGGAGCAACACACAACAAAGTCCTCAGTTACATCTTATCACACCTGAAAGTGTTTTATGGATACTCCTGAAGCCGTAGTTGAAACATACAACCATTATTTTCCGATTCCTTTACTACTGTGAACAATACAATGGGATTACCCTAAAGAGTACTCTGTGGCATATACCTAAAACAGTGATTGCCACACTGGTTCTACCAAACGGTAGAGTAACACATTGCACCCGGGTCCAGATGGAATCCCTGCAGTTCTGCTAAAGTAGAGTGGGAATGACATCCCCTACTTGATACTGAATGTGGTGACTATAATAACGGCATCTGGGCTTTATCCCGATCAGTGAAAGCTGACAACAGTGACAGACCGCCACAAAACCGGACCCAGGCATGGCATCATAAACTATCGGCCCATAAATCACACTGCTTCAATTGCTAGAATTATTGAGCGTCTCGATGAAAGTATAAGCGCTGAATTTTTCACACCAAACAACCGGTTGTCGCCTGTACAATAGGAATATTTCCAAGTTTCCAGGAGCCAGCTAGATTTCTGTGATAACGAAATTGATGGTGGTAAGGCCCATATTCGAATTCACTTAGACCGTCAAAAGGCACTCGGCAGTCACACAGCACGCCTACACATAAACTAGGCAATACTGGTACTGCAGACTCAATGTTAGCCAAATTAAAGCCGCACCACACTGGCCAAAGCAGACAATCAAGATTGGGGCGTATATGTAAGCTACAATAGATATTACTAGTGACGTGTTGCAAAGTAGAACACTCGGATATCTTGTTTTCATGATCAGAGTAAATGATCTATTTCGTGTAATTAGAGATGAAAGACAGATGATATAAAAAGATTTTGTATACCATCGGGTTGCAACATTTGTGGTTTATTTCTGAAATCCAAACGGACCTAGCATCATTGAAAGAATGGTGTGTCGAGTCTGCTACAAAGTATCCTATATCTAACTGCGGGATAACGTGCTGTGGATGCATAGTTCCACTGAAATGTTTTTTAAAATCTTATTCCACTCCCTTAAAATGATTTGATTCGTGATTTAAGTCTCTGCAACACGGGTTCGCTGAATTTTAAGGAACAAGTTGAGTGAAGGTTGGCTAAAGCGAAACAGATTGTGGGAACGATTAGGCGCCTGTGTTAACAAGCAAAATAAAAACGTGGTATGTCCCAAAAGAATGCCGATTTTACTCCGATGCTCGGTGACCATGGTTCATGCCTTAGGATGACACGAGCGCGCGCTAAGTTGCCAACTGTTTAATGGTAGATGTTGGTCTGACAAAATGCCCTCACCCGGTCAGGAATGTGAACGACTGCATTGATGGCCGTGTGGCCAGTGGGCCTGCATCCTCGCTGTTGTTGTACTAACGACGGATGGCAAACCGACGTCGACCGACATCATTTGCACATCGATATTGAAATGCCACGCCAACATGCCAGTCTCGTCCGTCGTTACCACGCTGGATGGGCAGACAGAACAACACACAGGAAGTCACTGACCAGAGCATTCCACGCACTGATGGGTCTTGGCACGATCGATGGATTTGAGGCCGGTTAATAAGCTGCCCACAGCCATCGCTGTCTGTTCGCTGCGTTAGCAACGGAGAACGAGCACGCTGTGCAACTACAGCATCGTAACGTGACTGTAGACCAGCGCGTGATCGTGTTGCGATTATTTGGTGAGTGTCAATCGAACGCGGCTGCAACGGCTCGCCGCTACAACGCTACCAACTACACAATGAGGCCCGTTAACGCGCGGTACGTGCGTCGACTGGTGGAGAAACATGACGAAACTGAGAACCTGTGCAACGCAAAGCGAAGCAGGCGGCCTCGTACCGTCAAGGATGAGGTGTCCGCTTGCGCTGTTGTAGATGAGGCAGGCCGAAATAGTGATGTAAACAATCGGAGAATTGCGCAGCATGCTGTCGCCACAAGATCTTCTGTGCATCGAATATTGAAGGAACGGAAATTCCGAAGGTATCGTGTTGTAGTTATAAGTTCTGAAGCCATGCGATTGGAAGAAGGGTATGGAATTTTCCCCATGGTATCTCGATATCATTGACGTGCATTTAGTCATGTTTACGGAAGAGGCACTTCCGTCTGTACGGCGCAGATAAGCGGCATGTTTGGGCTACCAATAACTCACGACAATGCATCGCTTGGAGTGGCAAAATAAAATTAAAATGCAGAAGAGCAAACAACATAAACAGCCAACAACAAAACAACACTAATGACAAATACATCCTAGAGTGCAAAAAATAAAATAGAGCAACACAAAAAGAACACATAAAATTCAAGACTAAAAAAAAACACAACTGATACACAACCCCACCCCCCCCCCCCCACACCTACCTCACCCCCCCTGGAACAACAAATGCAGACCCAATGGAAAAACCCCCAAAACGCAAAAACCCAAAAAAGCAGCACCCCAAAACCACCCAACCGAACCCCGAACCACATGCAAAGAGAGACACATCACCTCCGGTCCCCCCCCCACCCCCCACCCCCCCCCCCCCCCCCCCCCCCCCCCCCCCCACCCCCCCCCCCCCCCCCCCCCCCCCCACCCCCCCCCCCACCCACCCCCCCCCCCCCACCCCCCCTCCCCCCCCCACCCCCCACCCCCCCCCCCCCCCCCCCCCCCCCCCCCCCCCCCCCCCCCCCCCCCCCCCCCCCCCCCCCCCCCCCCCCCCCCACCCCCCCCCCCCCCCCCCCCCCCACCCCCCCCCCCCCCCCCCCCCCCCCCCCCCCCCCCCCCCCCCCCCCCCCCCACCCCCCCCCCCCCCCCACCCCCCCCCCCCCCCCCCCCCCCCCCCCCCCACCCCCCCCCCCCCCCACCCCCCCCCCCCCCCCCACCCCCCCCCCCCCCCCCACCCCCCCCCCCCCCCCCCCCCACCCCCCCCCCCCCCCCCCCCCCCCCCCCCCCCCCCCCCCCCCACCCCCCCCCCCCCCCCCCCCCCCCCCCCACCCCCCCCCCCCCCCCCACCCCCCCCCCCCCCCCCCCCCCCCCCCCCCCCCCCCCCCCCCCCCCCCCCCCCCCTCCCCCCCCCCCCCCCCCCCCCCCCCCCCCCCCCCCCCCCACCCCCCCCCCCCCCCCCCCCCCCCCCCCCCCCCCCCCCCCCCCCCCCCCCCCCCACCCCCCCCCCCCCCCCCCCCCCCCCCCCCCCCCCCCCCCCCCCCCCCCCCCACCCCCCCCCCCCCCCCCCCCCCCCCCCCCCCCCCCCCCCCCCCCCCCCCCCCCCCCCCCCCCCCCCCCCCCCCCCCCCCCCCCCCCCCCCCCCCCCCCCCCCCCCCCACCCCCCCCCCCCCCCCCCCCCCCCCCCCCCCCCCCCCCCCCCCCCACCCCCCCCCCCCCCCCCCCCCCCCCCCCCCCCCACCCCCCCCCCCCCCCCCCCCCCACCCCCCCCCCCCCCCCCCCCCTCCCCCCCCCCCCCCTCCCCCCCCCCCCCCCCCACCCCCCCCCCCCCCCCCCCCCCCCACCCCCCCCCCCCCCCCCCCCCCCTCCCCCCCCCCCCCCCCCCCCCCCCCCCCCCCCCCCCCCCCCCCCAACCCCCCCCCCCCCCCCCCCCCCCCCCCCCCCCCACCCCCCCCCCCCCCCCCCCCCACCCCCCCCCCCCCCCCCCCCCACCCCCCCCCCCCCCCCCCACCCCCCCCCCCCCCCCCCCCCCCCCCCCCACCCCCCCCCCCCCCCCCCCCCCCCCCCCCCCCCCCCCCCCCCCCCCCCCCCCCCCCCCCCCCCCCCCCCCCCCCCCCCCCCCCCCCCCCCCCCCCCCCCCCCCCCCCCCCCCCCCCCCCCCCCCCCCCCCCCCCCCCCCCCTCCCCCCCCCCCCCCCCCCCCTCCACCGGTGCCCCAGCAAGCCAAGCCGCACACAAATCCACTACACCCCCCACCCTCACCCCACAGACGAGCTTCCCCTCATCAACACTGAGAACCCCGATCCGGCCCGTAAACGCCCAAGACGCGTCCTTCCGCCCTAAGCCCCGAACCACCCAAGAAGCCAAGCGGCCTGCCTCGTCCGCCTCCGCCCCCCAGCTTGTATCCGCGCCGTACCCCCCGACACACAGCCGACCCCACCCAACCTCACACATCCCCCCACCCCCGCCCTCCGCCACAAAGCTCACGCACAGTCCGATCCAGGGCCCCTCAACACTTCTAACGGTCCCTCCCGCGGACCCTCAAACCCTCCACGATATTGCACCCAGTCCCAATAGCAGCGATACCACCACCAACCAAATGCAGAACTTCCTCAAGCCCCTCCATGATGCAGGGCCCCGACCAGCCCCCAATACCCGTTCCACCACCCCTCAGTCCGCACCCTCATGCCCCCGAACTCACAAATCCCGCCACCCTAGCCACCAGCTACCCTCCCGATGCCCAACCCCCAAGTGCGGGCCCGCACGCCGCGCCGCAAACCCACACCCTGGGCCAAAGCAGCCGATAACCCCCCTCATCTCCATACAAGACCTCACAGCATCCCCCCCCACCACCGCCCACTCCCAGCCGCAATGTCCTACCGTCATAAGACCCAACACCGGTCACACCGCCGCTCCCCCACCATCCACTTTCCCAGAATTACCAAGTCACACCCCTGGCCAGCCCCATCTCTCCCCACCAGCCCCCCCCGTCCGCGCCATCACACGACCCAACCTCACCTACCCACCCACGCGTACTTCGCGCTCCCCCGGACTTGCCCTCCTACCGCACCCCCCCCCCTCGACCCTTGGTGCTATACTTCCCCTGGCCACCGCGGCCGCCCCGATCGTGCATGCCCCCAGCCGTCTTCCCCTCATAGCCCGTACATCCCCACCGCAGTTAGTCCCCGCACCTCCCCGTTCTGGCCCCCACCTCCAGCACGTTCACGCCCTTAGTCCGCTACATCCCCACCTCTGCCCGCAGAAGGCTACCTTCCCGCGCCGCGCCCCACCTCCGACCCTGCGCCCACCACCTCCGGCGCGGCTCCCTCTGGTGAGGCTACTGCCCCATGCGCCCGACCTCTGTTGTGAGAGCACCGCCCTCCAATCCCTCACTCCCACGTTCGACCCTCGACCACCGCCCCCAATCATGCTCACCCCACCCACCCGCCCTGCGGGCCACCTACCCCGGGACATCCCCTGCCGACCCTCCCCTCCCCCCCCCCCCCAGCCGTCCAATGCCGGGCCTCCCCCTACTGTCTCCCCCTCACGCCCCGTCTCCTAGTCCCCTGGCGTCCGCCACCAACCGCATACACCACAACCCCGGTCCCCTCCCGCTATCCCAACAACACAGCAGCCCATATTCTAAAGCAACATGGCGCACGGCTCATGACATGGGCCGGTGGCCGAGTGTTCTGCACATTTGCTTTGCAACCATAAGGTCATCGGTTCGAATCTGCGTAGGGGTAGGCATCCTCGCGGTATACTCAGCCCGCGCGAGACTGGTGGTGGTCGCGCGGCAGCGAAGCGCCGTTACGGCGTACAACTGACGCATTATTATTATTATTATTATTATTATTATTATTATTTATTTTATTATCATTATGGGGCAGCGAATAGGAAAACATAAATAGATGATAGACAGAAGTTCAGCAGATAGCGCAGGAGTCAGAGGTGGTTATCCAGAGTGGGATCTAAATAAGCTGTGAATTGCATGGGAAATTTACCAGTTACACTCCGCTCAAATTCAACGGATGTGCTTCGCATTGAGGACCCGTCAGTTTCTCGCTCTGCTTCGCTCTAATCTCGCTCCATGCACAATAGGAGAATACAGGAAGTACAACGATACTTCTGCATTCTTCCACTTCGGCTTGTTAAACTCACAATGGTCCCACATGGAGCAGCAGATCCGAAGATCCATCTCCCACCTGCGGAGAGTCAAGAGTCGGAACTACCATACCCTTTTAGCTGTTAGCCGCTGCCCTTAAGATGCGGTTAGCCTCGAATTATCTTGGACGAATATACAGCAATCGATCTCACTTGAAGGGGAATTTAGGATGTTTAATAATGCAAACGATCTAAATTTTTAATCCACCTGTGCCAAACCTTTATCTAGCGGCTTAATTTACATTACTTCATTCTTTACTGAGTTCACAGAAGCTAGAATCCAAGAAGGTAGCCCAACTCCACAGGACAACACGTCTGCTACGGTATCTGAGCCGTACCACTTTTACCAAACGACCAGCGTCATACGGTCCGCCTACAAGCGGAGTAACAACATAAGTCATTGAAGCAACATAAAGTTCGGCTTTAACGCGATCAGATGATACTGAGCCACCAGAGCTGTGATCTGGTGCGGGGCGTCGCAAAGGAATGTGAAGCCCGCAAGGCGATCGATTCCCCATGGGCTACTGATCCTTACAGATGCAAATATCCTCTAGCGTATCAAACTCATTGAAGACAGTTGCGACGTCAGTATCAACAAAACGGGACAAATTTATGCCACCCCATGGAGCACATGATTCCGCTTTTCTGTGTGTTACTGCGCCATTGGAGCTGTGAATATTGGACTGCTCAATGTCCGATAGGGCGACAGTCAAGTTAGCATGTTAGTGTACCAGTGATCAGGAACCCTGTTGCACATCAGTACACGATGCAGGGTCAGGACAAGCGGTAGCTGAAGAGGCTACAAATCTCACCACCTCCGCTTCACTTAGCACAACAGATTCCGTGTCATGATGTCAACCGCCAGCTTCCAAGGAATCACTACGATAGAACAAAGCAAAAAGAATCCCATATTCAGCCTGAGACGCATAAGCAGAAGTCACGAGGTGCTCAAAGGTTTCTGCGTGCGGCAGCAAAATCATGCACGATGTGTTGTGAGCGTCGTCCCGAAGATCTCCGGAACCGCTATGAGCTGCAACGCAAGCGCCGACCACCCATACTGGCAGGGTAGCATTTGACACTGTTTACCTTGGTGCGGCTTTAGGACAATTTGCCACCAACCACTCCAATCGTTCATGATGCGCATTGAGAAATCGAGTAACGGCAGCAGGTGGCTCGTTAACATCATCGTGAACACCTAGCTCCTGGTGCAACTTAGCCAACTGCAATTTAACTGCCACCCGCTCCTTCTCAGATTCTGCAAATAAATCTAAAAGCGACAACCGCACTATGTGAATCCGGCATCCGCCTACTCTCAAAGCTAACATGGGTCCCAGAGCAAGAAACCAAAGCATCAACAGGAGGAAAACGGGTAATATGCCACAGTTCTTCCTTCGCTCCGGCGACGTTCTCGGATGATTTCTTTCCAGTGGATATAGTGAAGAAAAGCAATAGACTGCGTCCAGTTCGCACAGCTATCGAAACACAGAGCATGGACTCAGAAGACAAACTTCCGAGTCATCATCAATACGCTAGCTGAGGATGAGAAACACCCCTTAACAAATGTGCCACGATCCAAAAAAGATGTGACTAAAAATTAGACTACAAAATGTTTAAAAAGCAAATAAGATAACGTGAAATATCATGTGCCGAGTACGAGACACTTGTAAGTCCAACGAAAGATTGTACACTAAATCCAAGCAAGACAAAGAAACGGTAGTTGAGTACTGTAACTAACTTCCGGCCTTATTTTGAATTGACCCGGGAGTTTTAGGTGTTGCTTACGATACTCAGCAGGCGATTGCACACACTTTCGAGCGCATATTGTTTTTTAATTAACGCATCACCGTTATTTTTCTTCCAGTTGCAACACGTCGCCTGATCAACTATCGTCTATTCCGAAGCCAAGTTGGAATGAAAGCGATGATGAAAGAATCAGTAAAAAATGACATTTAGTCCAGTGCAACCGTGTTGTAACGGCAATTCGAATTTCCCCTTTACCTTTCGATCGGACCAGCCTCGTCAGCCGTGTCACACCTCGTTGAAAACATACTCATCTGTAGAAAGCACACAGGTATAGCAATAAGAGGGAACTTAGTGAAAAGCAAAAGTGAACCTCAAATAGTTTAGGTGGAGTTCAAATTCACTGATGTTGAGCTCCTAATATGGATTCTTCAGGTATCTGTGCACTAGATGGTAAACGTACTTATGTGATTACGCGCAAGTTAATGTTGGGGCACCATGGCTTCACAACACGCTTACTAAGGAGTGACCAAAGCATAAGATGGGTTAATTCCTCTTTTTGGTGACACAAAAGCAAAGCTTAAGTTGATCGTCACGAGAAAGAGAAGACAAGTGCCTCTGTGCTATAGCACGTTGATTAGCTTCATGGGTCTGGAGGCACGTTATCCACGAGTTCCAGTGGGGCGAAACGGATGTCTAGCTGTCTTCCAATAGCATCAGTGGTATGACTCACTCCAGCTATAACAAAATACAATTATCTCACTATTTGCACAAGTGAATCGAACGGAACATCTTTTAGAGGTACATGGATGATTATGAGCTGACCAAGCGGGGCAGTGAAAGTAAACCACAAATCACACTCACTTCTGATCGTTCGCTTGAGAGGGATCCACATTGCAACTACTCATCAACTCCAATGGGTCTTTCAACTCAAACTCCAAGCAGGCATCGTACAATCCGAGGAGCAGTTCAGCCCTGCGGCGATTGACTTTTCCTGTCGCAGAAGAGGTGAAATCGGTGGCACCGTTCTGGAGTATGTAGGCAAGAGAGTACGGAAGTAATATTTGCCAATGAAGGAATTTTGCAATGACTTATTTGGACAACTGTTGTATCTGATTCGATCACTAAGAGTGAATTCGTTTCAAAGATGAATGCAGAAAAGTGGGACATAATTTGATTCGCAGTGAAACGTGGGGGACACATATTGTCGGGGTTCTATCGCGTTCAGATGGTGTAGAATAAGGCCAGTTTAAAACCTGAGACCGCATAAAAGAAAACTACTAGCAGCGGGGGCAAACCGTACACAACCTACAGTTCTGTGATATCTGCCTTAATCAGAACTGAATATAATGATTTTGAGTAAGGTGGAATGGGGAAATGAGCGTACTGCTGCAATGATAGTCCCGATCCCAGATTAAAATGAGTGACGAAGAGTGCCAAATTTTATGAGGAGCTAAATGTATCAGAAATAAGGTTGCACGGACAAGTGACTGCTTCAATACCGTGCTGTGAAAGATCCTTTACTGCACCATAAGCTGAGTAGCACCAACACGCGTTCAGTGGCGCAGGAACCGTGAATGAGACAAAATAACGCTTTGCGAACTCCCTATAAGTGTAGGACAAACTGATTTCGGGGCCCAAGGAGGATCATAACAACAAGAATTATGTGTAGATTAAGGGAAAAGGTATTTACTCCGTTACCAATGGTCAGCAACTGTTCACCTGGTAGATAACGATTGGAAAACAAGAATTCCTTTGGCAGTAGATTTAGAGCGAACGAAAGAACATAAACTACTTAGGAAGCATGGAAAGCTGCTTTGATTAGATGAGGTTCCGTAAATGCCAGAGGATTAGGGTACAAAAGGGCATAATTTGGAAACCGGATGACTACAATTAGAAGTGTCTCTGGATTTTCATTCCTAAAATATGAGTTGGGATCGAAGTTCACTGTCATTCAACAGATGATGATACACTTCAAACATAAACCTAACTCTTGAATCGAACCTGATTATTTGAGTTTTTCTGTGACCAAACGAATTAATCCTCAATGGGCACGTCTGAGCGACAGGAAAGGGGAGTATCTAATAAGATAATTACGTTTGATTGAAACGAGATAGTGGGTTTTGCGCTCATGACTGATTACACATCTAGGGTTATTGAAGAACGCAAAATTCCACCCGAGGTGCAGCAGCGCGCTCGTTTTCTCGAGAGTTGGAAGCAATGATGCAGTGGCAACAGCTTAGATTTTACGTGAGCACAGTGGGATCGAAAAATAGATGTTGTAGGACTACAAGTGGCGTGAGATAAAAGGGTTCAACAGCAAGCAAGAGGATGCACGTTTTAAGGAATCATTATGAGCTTACCAAACCAAAATCGTCCAGAGGAGTCACACGGAGTGAGTCAGAGAGGGCTAATAGGACGCGAACAGCTTTTGTGAACAAGGACTGGGATACAGAACGACCACACTCGACAGTTCCAGATAAAGTAGACTGCGTAAATTGACTGAAACCTGCAGTAGGCTGGGAGGATTCACTCTCGGCCTCAGATGAGTGTGAACGAGCCAGACGAAATTGACGCCAAGCACGAGAGAAGGCGGATTGCGTAATTAGCAACTGAAGACACCAAGCTAGGATGTCCTAAGAGAGAAGTAAAGGTGTGTCGTCTGGTAACGCAATCAAGTTATCAAGATGGATCAAAGGGAACAACATCGCTTGCTTGAGGGAATTAATAGCACAATGAGGTGAGTGAAGGTGGCGCATGTGATGAGAAACGCACTGGTACTATCGTCCAAACATAGTCAAAGGGAACATACGATGAAATGCGTCAACCTACCGGATGTTCGCAACAATATAACTCCCCGCCGGTTTCCGGATTTGCCATAACCAACTGGTCCAGTGAAACAGGTGGTCCGATAGGGACCCTCGACGTCTGAGAGGATGTCACACCGGTTGATGGAGGAAGTGATGAATCATTTATGTTGCAACGCTTTAAGTCCCTTAAGAATCCAGGAGATAGGCTGGACAACAGTAGACGCAAATACAGATTGAGTACCGGCTCATACATACCCTTGTTACGGGTCACCACTTCGCACAAACCCTGCAAAGTGGAGTGGAAAAGAGGGGGAATGTATAGATTAGTTGCCTGCTGATGAGAGACATTGTTGAAGAGTAGCTATGCGTGAAGACATAAAGTGACTGACTCAGCATGAATACTCACACCGCATTGGGACAACTCAGCCTTATGTGGAACCACTGCACGTGACCATAGGTTTCAAAAAATACTAAGACAATTTTCCAGGTACTTACGCCAGATGAAGAGTTGGATGGGTGGCGAGCATCATCCCGTCAGTTGGGAGAACGAAACAGATATTATTCAGTGGCATTTAAAATGATTGATGGGTGCCAAAGGGAGTTATGAGGAAATATTTCGAAATGGACAAATAACCAGTAGTATTCCGAGCTGTACTGATAAGATGTCGTGCTTTTGAGGGCCAACTCAGTTCAACATGTCGGAAACAACCATGCCAGTGAGGAAAAAAAACAATGGCCAACAAGTATCAATCGACAATGTGTCAGTGGTCTAAGACATTCCCCACCGTTTCAAAAGTGGATGAACACGAGTTTCATTCCTTCAATAAAAAGAATGATTGACGGCTCCGGCAAGAAAAAACAGACATGCAACTTTGTGTCGAGTGTGAAGTGGCTGTTATGCTGAGTGAAGCTGCAATGGATCTCCCTCTAATAGTCGGATGAAAATCAATTGAGTATGATGGACAATGTCCCACCAGTGAAAGTAACAGAGAGAGGAGAGAAATAAAAACTCGACAAGCAGAATCCTACTAATAGAAAGAAGGTGGGTGTTCACGGATTGCAACCGCGCATGGTTGGGGCACGAATGATCGCGGTTTGTTTCAAGTCAAATCTTATCGCGATTTGAGACGGAAAACACTCCGAAAGTTCGACAATGATGAATAGTTTCTGCCGCCTGATTAAGGCCCCTAATATCACCAGGTCGACACTAGATATTTTATAAAACATCACCATTCGGGACTTCATAGTCACGGTCAGACCGGGTATTGCTGTAAAGTAGCATCATTGTTGTGCGGACTGTAAATATACACTAGGATGAATAGCTTCCTTACCGCTGTGCTAAAACGATACCTAAGACTTAGTTATCTAAGCGCACTGAAGCGATTACCGAGAATCGTTCTACTCTGTCATACACTGAGCCTGGTACGTCACAGATCAAATCGGACCTTTCGCTAAAAGTAACGTACAAACCTTCGATTCGATGAAAATAAGTGGATGGGATTTTGGAACGCACATCTTACACACACCAAGTGTTACGGTCCTCATCCTGTATCGTAACTGTGCAGTGGACCGAACCCTAGCCAAGTAAGCGTGAATCCATTGTTCGGTCACTCGATCTCCATACTATATCAATCAAGGATCCGTTTCATCTGAGGATTAACAGTGTCTGAGAATTTGATGCGATGAACTAAGCTCCAATTTCCAATGTGGTCCGTTACACGAGTCAAGGTATGACAGGCAAGATAATGGTTCCTTCAAAACGTTGTCAAGGAGGCGACCGACTACATGCGAGCGTTAGAGGGCGCTCCGGAGAGATAGGCGAGTCTGCAAAGATCAGTTACCACGATAGCAAAATCCTTCAGATGTTGGTACGGAATCGACATACGGACAGGAAGAGCTCCATGACCAAGCAGATCAAATGAATTGACGACATTCCAGTTCGAGACTCTAATGACAGATGGTCAGGTAGAATAATTCGCCCTACGCAGATCCGCACTGCATCAAAAAAGGAGATGCGTGAAGATAACAATCACAGGAAATAGAAAAGAAATTCGTGTTTTAAGCATTGGGTGCACTACGGAATAGGGACTGTTAACCCGTCGGGAGAGATGCCATTGGTACCTGAACGAGACAGTAAAAAGTATCAGCAGCAAAGGATCAAAACGGGTGTCACATGTGTGAAAACAGTAGGCACTGATACCTTTGTAAGCTTCTGGTTGGAAGAAAAGTTTGGAGGAGATTAAACCTAGTAAACCGATGCGTCTCAAAGAGAAATTGTACAAACGAAGGATGTATACGCTGTATTCATAATTTCAATTGGAAATCTTCGTTTGCTAGGGCCCTTGTGTAGAGTGTTGGCTCAGCAACATTCGAATAGCGCTTTGCAACTATCAAGGATGAGATAGAGACGAACGTTGACAGCCAACGGTCCATCTGTACTTACTCCAGCGGGATGGCAATCGTTGCAATGTTTGACTAGCATCTACAGAGAAAAACCATGTACGCACCAAGAGAAATTGCGCTTCCCGTGCAGCTGGCTGCACAAGTGGGATTGGGTATAGTGCACATAGTATCAGGTGAGCAGGCGCATTTTTGATTGTATAAACAGGACACCGGTGTCCTGCTCTAGTGTTAATTGAACGTGCGATCGGAGGCTGCCGAACCTCAGACTGAGACACCCAAACTCACGCAAGTATGAACATCACATACGGGGGTGTGTGACAGCATGATTGGTTGCTGTGATACAAGCGGAAGACAAAGGCAGTGGAGTTCTTATCTACACATCTGCAGCATACGATAAGGCAGATAAGCGTCTTTCACTGCTTTCGGAAGCGGTGCGATGCAGTGACTGTTGTCTCACAGGCGGTGGTTGGGATATCACTGAGGTCCGAAAACAAGAAACCCGCGAACATTAGCAAAATGCAAAAGTCGTGAATGACAGTGTGCTGTAATCGGCGCTGACGTAAAAGAAAATCAACACAGATTGAGTGGAAAATATTGATGGAGAAAACGCTGTCTGGTTACATATAACAGGAAGTAGATTAGAGCAGTTTGCGACACTGGACCGTAACAATGAAAGCCAAAGTGGAACTAGTCGCCTCTCAATACTGGTGAGTTACTCGCACAATAATTTGTGGAGGAAACCACTGGTAACGAAAAAGATGCAACGGATCAACAGGGAAAAAAGTTATCCACCGCGTATTTAGGTCACAAGCACAAAGCCCTCTCTCAAGTGTATGCAACCGGATCAGCATCAGACTCTCTGGTGCGATAGGTCAGCGCAGATCCAACCACCTCGACGCCACAGACAAGTGGAAAAAAGTGTGGACAACGCGGTAATGGGGAACCAGTGGTAAAGCGAAATCAGTTGTCCAATTGTAGGGAGGTCAGGTTCTGGTGGACAATTCACCGCTTAAATATGTGTACATTGCCTACACCACATTTGAATACTTTGCCCCGTACCTACGAAAGGATGACTTCATGACTTGGTGTGAGGACTAAAGGATGTGTAGCGTAGTGAACCATGATACTTCTCGTCACAACCACCATTACTAGTGTCAGGTGAGTGAACGAAAAGACTTCTACCGGCAGCGAATGAGTAAGCACGCTTGCACACGACAAAGGCTGAGTAAAGAAGTTTGGTAGAAGACATTGGAAAAAGGACCGTATGTGGTGCGAGGGAAGCAAACAGCTTGGAAATGGCTCGTGACATAACCATCACTCGAAAACGGCTAAAATCGTAGAGAAAAACTGATCTCCCTATCTAGTCTGCAGTCATCACTAACATATACCTAAACCGGCTCGGTTGCTGGCCGAAAGGATTGCATGCTTGTGTTGTAATCCTGAGGTCGCCGGTTCAAGTAATACCGGAAGTGAAATAAACACTGGTTAGTTCGGCGGAGCTGTACGCCACCGGGCTCATCCCCAGGTTGCGGATCGGGGAGTGCCTTCCTGTCGAAGGTAACTGTGAATAAGTCTCGGCTGTTCACAGAAGAGATAATTAAGCAGTCGCGGACAATCAGCGACAGCGCCCTACAGTGTGGGGGGTTTTAGGCTGGTCACTTAGTGCCTCATTAAATCCAAAAAGAGCTCAAAAGACGCTGTGTCAAAGCCAACGTGACCGCTAAAGGGTCACTGATTACGCGCTCCTGATCGCAGAAGTGAGTACTTACCGAAGGGCGGATGAACAACATTAATGGGCACCGGCTTCTATGAATGTGTATGAGCCACCCGGCTGTCAACAGCCTTTGTACTTGGTGGCGAGTTCGGTGGTCCAGGGAATCTTGGCCTCTCCATAGCTTCAATCGGTTTTTTGTTTGAGCGCCCTGAGTAGTTTGTTTCCATTCGAAAGCCGTGTTATCCTCACCTAGATAGCCGGCTCCCAACGGTTCGCGGTAGATGTCAATCGCCCATTGCCTTGCGGTATAGGACTTTTATAATTCAAGGCTCCAGGTGGGGTCCTCTTCCAGCGCCTGGGCAACCGGTAGTCACTATGCCTACATAATTCATGGATCCATGTCTCAACAACTCTTCGCTCGCTCTCTCCGCTCTCACGCACTGGAACTACTTACTTCGGCCGAGATGCTGCCAATCGAAGCTACCAAACCACGTTTTACCGAACTATCGTTTAATCACTTTATTTCAGGTTTGTTCAACCCCATCTTGGTCTTCCTCCACCGTGCCACTTCAGCCGAGCGTTCTCGACATACGCATAAGGAGCTTAGGTCTGAGGGTGCTCCAAGTCATGCTGGCAAGCCATTTCTAGCGCCCTATCGCAATTCAAACTGCCAACCTTCAATGTTCGGATGCTGATGCAGATCGGATCGCAGGGAGACTTGTTCGCAGTCTAGAAACTACGGTCGTTCATATGTGAAGCCGCCGTACGACCATTTGCAGGACTCTAGCGGAACGTTGCGACTCGTTTCACCGTCTGCAGGTTCTACTAGCCTATCTGAAGCTTCAACCGCCGAATTTGCAGGTTATGTTGGTGTGGAGATCGTGTTGAGCAAGTGTGCCGAGCCTCGCTACTAGACTATATCCCCGTCAACAGTCGACTCTGCGCGATCCGACTTGAAACCTAAGGGTGACTGTCCAGGCGCGAAGCCAGCAGACAGGGTTTGCGCATTGTCGCAGCGTACACTCCCACAGACTACAGCTCGGAGTCAGTTAAGGATAAGTTCTATGGTCAACTGACCGACTTTCTCCGTAAAAAGCGCCGCACAGACATCGTGGTGCTCGCCGGGGACTTGAACGCGCACGTCGGTAGACTTGAAGTTGACGAACGCGCATTCGGTGGGCAACACCATCATGGCACTCGCAGAACAGATAATGGCGATTGCCTACTTCAGCTTTGTGTCGATCACGGCCTCTGTCTGTCGAGCAATAGCTTTCGGGTATCCTCGTGCCAACGCGCCACTTGACCAGCCATGGATGGAAATTGAGCAAATTGCCGGTAGCTATCGCTGGCGGGGCTGCATACGAGATTACAAATCAATATGGAGTACCTACCTCACTTCAGATCCCGCGCTGGTATGTGCGAAGATCGCGCTCCGTTTTGGTGGCTCTTAACAGCGTCGCCAGAAACGGATTGATGTGGCTAAGGTTTCTGCCCCGGACGTTCTCCGCGCATTTCAGGATACCTTGGCCTCAAGACTGAAAACTGCTTCATGCGCAGACATAGAAGCACACTGGACACACATCGCGGCGCCATGTACAAGTAAGCAACCCTACTCTGCGTTTCCCTAGTAGTCTTGGAAACCACTGCATCTCTGCACGATCCCTCCAACTTCTCGAAGCTCGTCGCGCAACTCATGCTAAAGTTAAATACCATTCACTATGCAAGACTACTAACGTTGAGCTCAAACAACTTCTCTGGGAAGATTGCGAGGCCTGGTGGACGCAGAAAACCATCGAGATGGAACAAGAGGCCACCTGGGGGAATTTCTGCAAGCTTTTCCTCCTGATCCGATCTACTGGCGGCAAAGAGTGGCTTGTCGAACAACCTCCTAGTGGTGCCAACTGGGTGGTTCGGGATTATCCCGTTCCAGTGAATGGTTCAGTGGTAGTGTTCCAGGACGTGGTGGGCTTTCGCATGGCAATGGTTCTCGCTATAAAAATCCACAAATGTAAAAACACTGTGACGTGACGGATGTAACTCGCCAATAAATCAAGTCACTACCCCTTGCCTCTCTCTCTGAGCGGCATCGCAAATCAAGGGTGTGTTGGGACACTGGTCCTATGCGTGCCTAAAGACGTATGAACCATTTGTTTGGTCACCGGTTCCCAACGGGTTGCGATACCCTCATATCGCCCTGCTGCCTTGTAGGTTAGATCCTGGATCAAAGGCTCAGGGCGGGGCACCCCAATAC
Source organism: Dicrocoelium dendriticum (assembly GCA_944474145.2). NCBI lineage: Eukaryota > Metazoa > Platyhelminthes > Trematoda > Plagiorchiida > Dicrocoeliidae > Dicrocoelium > Dicrocoelium dendriticum. The sequence goes on along the minus strand of OX104060.1, from coordinate 63,613,669 downwards.
AACCCGCTACTTCGGCCTGGGCAACCGGGTAGTATCACGCCCACTGACGAACCATGGATGGATTACACTGCTGCTTTCCCTCATGCTATGTCTACTAGCTATACTGTCTCTGCTGCTCAACATCCGCTCACAGATCGTCCCACGTCCTGTTCTTCAACTGCACCTACGTCTTCCCTGGTCACCGTCAACAACAGCTCACTGGTCGCATCTGACAGAGTTCTGAGTCAAACGTTTGGTGTTCGTTGCCCGGTGGCCAAAGATCCGCACACTCAACGGAAACTCAAGCTTTCCTTTGTCTTGGTTCTCCGTTCGGCCTTGCAGCGTTCAATGTGCGCACTCTGATGCAGATCCACGACAAGTATGTCTGGCCCGTACGCTTGAGACACTCACATTAGACATCTGTTGCCTTTCCGAAATCAGGTTGCGAGACGCCAGTACCGTCATCAAACTGACATCTCCGGCAAACCCTGACGTCAAATTATATATATATATATATATATATATATATATATATATATATATATATATATATATATATATATATATATATAAGGCATTCAAAGGCCGACCGTAAGCGAATTTTGTGCTAAACCAATGGCGAGCCAATCTACTGTCAAAAACGCCGACTCGAGCGTTGGTCCGAGCATTCTGAGCAGCAGTTTAATTGGCTAGCAGCACCAATGAGTTCCCATTCTGCAGTCCAGAGCGCTCCCTGGTGTGTCGACGCTTCGCCATCCATCCCAGGCTGACGCTGCTCATGAGCTTCGCCACTTAAAGCGCTACAAAGCCCCTAGCCTAGTTGAACTCCATTCAGCTCTTTTCAAAGATGGCGGCCCATTACTTGTTCAAGAGTTAAACACCCTCCCCCAAGAGATCTGGATCATTGAAGTTATCCCGTCTGATCGGAGTCTAGCGGATATCGTGCCCGTCTTCAAAAACCGTATCCGAATTGACTGCGCCAACCACAGAGGGAGTAGTCCCATCTGTGTCGCTTCCAAGGTGCTCGCAGCACGGCTTTTAAGAAGGCTCAGCCTGGTACGCGAACAGAACATACGTAAAGAACAAGCTCGGTTCCGCTTAGGTGGGGATTTGCACCGATCGCATCTTTACACTCCGTCAAATACTTGAGCGTCGTCAAATAGTTGGCCGGCCAACGATCGTTGTCTTCATAGACATACGAACCGCATTTGACTCAGTCGACAGAACTGCTCTCTGGAGTTGTCTATTGAGAAGGGGAGTGCCCGAGAAGTATCTCACCTTACTTCAAGCCATACAGCCTTAAACCTCAAGCCGAGTGCGGGTGTACGGCGGACGTTCGCCCCCCTTTAGTATCACCAGTGGCGCGAGACAGTGTTGCTCAGCATCCCACTTCTTGTTCAATTGAACTATGGATGAAATCTTAGAGAGTGATCTGGAGAACCGCGTACCCAGCGGCGTCGAGCTGCTTCCGGTGGACCGACTTCGGGATTTGGAATATGTAGACGACATCGCCGCAATCTGCGATTCCTCTCAGGCCGCCCGAAACGTCCTATGTAGGTTGGTTGTGTCTGTGTCCCAGTTTGGAAGGAACTTCGCACGATTGTAACATCACACTAGTAATGAAGATGTTAGACGGAGGATTTCCAGATCAGACAGACATTGCCGGCCACTGAGTAGCATAATTTCTCTGCACAGACTTCAGCGGTTTGGGCATGTTCTTCGCATGTTTACCCATCGTTAACCTCGCCGTGCTCTCTTCGCGCTAGCAGCAGTCGGTTGGAAGCGAAAGCGGGGTGGCCAACATATGAGTTGCGCCAGGAGCATGAAGGAGCTAACGTCAAAGTTAGCCGCGGTCGGGCGCTCTCGGCTCCCTGGCTGGAGTGAAAAGAATCAGGAACACGTAAGGCAAGAAACACTTCGCAATGGCAGAAACCGTGATTCACTATTCCCATGAATACCGTATTTCCCCTCTCCCTTTGTTTGTTTACTGTATTTTCCATCCGTTGTGGCGCTATGCCAATTGTACTGTTGGCCGTGTTGAATATATCTATCAAGTCCTCGTAGGTGCGACGACCTCGAGTGACTGGTGGTGGTTACGTGGCAGCAAGGCGACGATGCAGTTTGACGGCGGATGCCTCTGCAAGCAAACCAGTAAACAGGTAGTCCTCAGTAAGACTCGAAATCACCGTTGATGATATTGCAGAAATTGGCGTAAGGCGAGCGACGCGGTTCTTCTACCGCATGATACCATGTAAATGGCTGAGATTTTCAAGCCAAATGAATGGGACTCTAGGTTGGGTAGATGGGAGATAAACTGCATTCAAGTAGCTACTTCCGCAACTTCAGCTGTCAAGTAAATGTGCTTGCATGACACCAATGCAATCTAACCAGTCAATATCCGGGACGCATGCTGGTTACCGTACATTGCGCTGAAAACAACTGTCAGTATGCTACCGACACCCAGTCCAGTGGCAGATAACCTCCTGTGTTAGTGCCGAGAGGCCATTAGGTTTGGTTCACTATAAAGCCGAGGGATGAGCACTACTGACTGGACTCGGTAGGACTAAACGGTCGTGCAGAGCTTTTCCAGACGGGTGGGAGTTAATCCAACTCGGAGGCCACTACTATAAAGACCCCTAAATTTCAGTACTGTTTCATATGACAAAGGAGGTCCCGGAGAACCCATGAGCCAGATTACGGAGTACCAGAATTTTACAGACAGTAGACAAACGTGTGCTGTGCTACAAACAGTGATACAACAAAGTGCAATCAAATGGATGTCGGCAACGAGCAAAGAAAAAGAAAGACAGATGCAGTGAGGTAAAGACGTTTGGTACGGAAAACCTAAGGACTGAAGCCAAAACTCACAAAGCCAACAAAGTATAACGATTTTGGAACAACGGCTCAAGATGCCCAGGAAGATAGAAAGTGCACAATTCACGACAATCCAGGTGAAATTTAACGATACCATCATGAAACGTTGTGCTTTAGTGACGCACCCAATAGACGTCAGATTTCACTTTATTCTCCACATCTTCCAATAGGCACCCAGCTCGAGATCGGAAAAACGCGGAAAATATAATTCGGTGAAGCACACTGATAATTTCAGTGCAGAGAGCTTCATTTTGCACAGAATCACAAGGTAAAGCGGTAATTTGCTGAGCAATCTGACGAGGCAAAAATGGGGAGAAGCTGGATCCAATTACTCTAGCGAAATCTGAATGTGGAAAGCAACAACTTTGCTAATAACAGGGGGACAAAACGATGAGACGAGATCAAAAAGTGGAAAAATCTAAATCAAGTGGAAGTGGTCTTCCCGATGCATTCAGATATCAAGGGACAAAGATATCGGCTAATGAAAAATGCTTCAAGGAACGGTGCACATGAAGTTCAGTAGCCGAAGCATTGGAATAGTGGTCCGATGAAAATGCAGTTGCCTAGCTAAGTACTGCCTTCGATATTTTTAGGCTCATTCTAGCGACCTGTAACCGGGCGTGAAATGTTACGAGCGATTGGCAATTGAACACGGCATCCAGCCTACTGTAGAATCCCAACCCGTATGCTTTATGTCGCTCGTGACGAGTTGAGTGAGAACTTGGGTTACCTGAAAGAACCGGGTCTAATGCCACATGAAGCGGCAATGCAGACCCGTAATGGAACGCGAACAGATGGGAAGAGCGTATGAGCTGTGAACATCGTGTCCCGACTAGGGCGGAGTGCGTTTCTGTTTCCGTCAATGCATAGATTAAGTGCCTGTAACTTCTAACACGTAACAGTCGCGTCGCAGCTGAGAAGCAGCAGCGTAATAATGGGCACGTAACATGATGTGAGATGATGACCACAATTGTGATTGTATTGACGAGAAGTGATAGGGAATTGGGTGCATTAGCGTCCGTTGCTAAACATCGTTAAGTTTGTTAACGGAAATAGAGGATCTGTACGAAATTCTGAGCAAATGAAGAGTGCATTTTGAAAAAGGAACAAGTCTAACCGGTGCAAAACACCCACCTGAGTGGACTGCAGTTGGCTGTACAAAATCACGGGGTTGTTCTGTGTGAGTTGAGTGAAACCCAACTGTGTGTTCTGGGATAAGGAGTCAGAAGAAGACTGCTGTGATGCCGACCGGAAGGATGCTACGGAAACCTGCAAGGAATGTTGATAATTACTGCGGATTAGCCACCCCAAAGAACGTCGAAAACCGACGTATTCATAGGTAAGTGATAAGAGGGATCAATAGAAGAGAAAATGGCTTGAAACAATCAGCAGATGGTGCTGAGCTCGCATTATTAACACGGTTGGTGAGTGATAGGTTGGAAAGCGCACGTGAGTTTGCGAAACAAGCCACGTGAGCCTGGTTGATAGCCAGCTCCGGTACTCATGGTATGTGAAAGGTAACCGAACACAAAGCAGTTAAGTTGGCTCAAATGTGAGATCTGTTCTGCAGTCACTAAAACCCAAGATGTTCATCCATTCCCTCGCATGATTCATTAACCTCTAAAAACTTTGTGTCCGTTTCCGAGAGAAAACTAGTGTGGGGAAATGCCGACGGAGAAATGATTCCAACCAACCAAACAAATGTAATCCACCAGTTTAGTACCCAATGGAATTCAAAACACCAGCTGGGTGTACATTCCAAGTTAAATGCTTCAAGTTGAAACGCTCATGTGTCAGAGAATAAAGAAGCTACAAAACCAACTGCGAGAGATCCAATGATTTCATAGTTTAGAAATAACCAAATTCCGAGGTGAGAATGTATTCCTCCCGCATATCTTATCCTGATCCAACACACAAATTAAACAACGCAACGCATCATATACATGCACCAGCCACATCCACGCTCTATAATAATAAATAAAAAATTAAAGTTTGTCATGGACAATGCGAGACACCTCCATTTCGGCACAGTCACAAATGCCAAAAACACTGATACAAAAAGTGTTCAGTTTGGTGATACAAAAAATAAGTGGAATAAATTGCATTTTACCAACAGAACGAGATATGCGCTTGTATGACATGATCAAAGATTTGAAAAAAAACATTTGGATGTATGAGTTATAGACATCTTTAATTTCGGTGTGGCTGATGAAAATGACCCTAAGAAAGTGAAGTGGTCAAAGGATATATAACACAATCAACCTATGACAAGCAAACCACATTAATTCGTAACGTGGCGTGAGGATAAAATAAGAATACAACGAATATAGATGCCAACAAGCAATAAGATAAAAAAAACGGAAGCTGAAAGAGTACAGGCATCTACAACAAAAGCAACCGTTGCTTATGATAAACATCATAGGAAAGTAGTGACGCTTGATCGACGTGGATCAGTCCGGAAATCGGAATTTGTCTACAGCTGAATAGTTATATCAGTCCGAACAGGGCCCAGAATTAGCAACAGAAGCAAATGAAGCCATCAAGCCAAGGAGGACACCCATCATGCAACGTCTGCAAGCGTTGTAACGTTCAAATACCTGTGGAAGAGTAGAGGTGCAGTCAAATCACTCACTGTTGATGTGGAAGTTAACTTAGGATTCAGTGCTTCGTTGTCCAAAAGGATCAGTAACCCACTGCATTATGATGTACGCCAGTAGTATGGAGCTAACTGAGCCGACTGTTAACACGAGTATTACCACAGGGCGACCTATGGTGTTCAAAGATGGGAATAAAAGCAAACAAGCGCCAGCTGGAAGGTAATAAATACTTCCTTGAGTATAATAACGATGAACAAAGAAGGCAAGGCAGTCACAATCAAACAACCGCGTATCCTAGCAATAATGGTGGAAGGTCACCAGGGCAAGATGCTTTGTTTCGCTTAAGCAATACGAGCTCGTATTGGATCAGGTTGGCAGTGAGACCCGTTCCAACGAAGTCCCTTTAGCCTTCGACTCAACAGACCGAATCATAATACAGTAAAGTAAATAAAGGTTTGATCGAGGAGATACACCGCGAGCATTTGCCTTAAGGGTCCAAGTCACAAAGTAGTAAGGAGGAAATTCAACCCAGAAATGTGATTACAGGGTCCCCAGGGGACATTTGAGGTCTGTCAGAAGCAGACTTGACAGATTCAGACCATTTCACATTCGTTCATCAAGAGTAGCTTGTCGGAAGTAAGCTGACATCTGCTTGGTTCGCCGGAGCTGTACACCACCGGGCTCATCCCAAGGTTGCGGACCGGGGAGTGCCTTCCCTGTAAAAGTAACTGTGAATAAGTCTCGGCTGTTCACAGAGGAGATAATTAAGCAGTCGCGGACAGTCAGCGGCAAGGTCCTACAATGTGGGGGTTCTGGGTTGGTCACTTGCTTCCTCATTAAATGCCATAAGAACTAGTAAGACGCTGAGTCAAAGCCAATGCGACCGGCTATAGGGTCACTGACCACTCAGTTCTACGACCAGAAGTGAGTACTCAGTGAAGGGCGGATGAACAACCTCGATGGCTACCGGCTTCTATGAATGAGTATGAGCCACCCGGCTGTCAACGGCCTTCGTACTTAGTGGCGAGTTCGGTGGTCCAGGGAATATTGGCCTCTCCGCAGCTTCCATCGGGATTTTTGGGTGCCCAGAGTAGTTAGTTTCCATACGAAAGCCGTGTTATCTTCACCTAGATAGCCGGCTCCCAACGGTTCGCGGTATACGTTAACCGCTCACTGCCTTGTGGTTTAGGACTTTTATAACTCAAGGCTCCAGGTGGGGTCCTCTTCCAGCGCCTGGGAAACAGGTAAGCACTATGCCCACACAATTCATGGATCCATGTCTCAACAACTCTTCGCGCGCTCTCTCCGCTCTCACGCGTTGGAACTACTCACTTCGGCCGAGATGCTGCCGGCCGAACCTACCAAACCATGTTTTGCCGAACTACCGTTTAACCACTTTATTTCAAGTTTGTTCAACCCCATCTTGGTCTTCCTTCTCCGTTTCGGAGTCCACAACACCGTGCCACCTCAGCCGAGCGTTCTCGACATACGCATAAGGAACTTAGGTCCGAGGGTGCGCCAAGTCATGTTGGCAAGTCATTTCTAGCGCCATTTCGCAATTCAAGCTGCCAACCTTCAACGTGCGGACGTTGATGCAGTTCGGATCGCATGGAGACTTGCTCGCACTCTAGAAACTACGGTCATTGATGTGCCGCCGCAGTAAGACCGTTTGCAGGACTCTAGCGGGACGTTGCGACTGGCTTCACCGTCTGCAGGTTCCACTGGCCTATCTGAAGCTTCAACCGCCGAATTTCCAGGTCATGTTGGTGTGGAGATTGCATTGAGCATATGTACTGAGCCTCGCCACTAGACTATATCCCCGTCAACAGTTGACTCTGCGCGACCCGACTTGAAATTTCAGTGTGACTGTGCACGCGTGGAGCAAGCAGACGGGATTCGCTCATTGTCGCAGCGTACACTCCCACAGACTACAGCTCGGAGCCAGTTAAGGATAAGTTCTATGGTCAAATAACCGACTTTCTCTGTAAAAAAAAAACTCCGCACCGACATCGTGGTGCTCGCCGGGGACTTGAACGCGCACGTCGGGAGACTTGAAGTTGACGAAGATGCATTCGGTGGTCAACACTATCATGGCACTCGCAGAACAGATAATGGCGATTGTCTACTTCAATTTTGTGTCGATCACGGCTTCTGTCTGTCAAGCACTAGTTTTCCGGTATCCTGGTGCCAACGCGCCACCTGGATACCTGCCATGGACGAAAATTGACAAAATTCCTAGCAGCTATCACTGAGGGGCTGCATACGGGATTGCAAATCAATATGGAGTACCTACCTACCTCATTTCAGATCCCGCGCTATGTTTTGGTGGCTCTTAACAGCGTCGCCAGAAACGGATTGATGGGGCTAAGGTTTCTGCCCCGGACGTTCTCCGCGCATTTCAGGATACCTTGGCCTCAAGACTGAAGACTGCTTCATGCGCAGACATAGGAGTACACTGAACACAGATCTGCGGCGCCATGTACAACTAAGCAACCCTAGTCTGCGTTTCCCTGGTGGTCCTGGAAACCACTGCATCTCTGCACGATCCCTACAACTTCTCGAAGTCCGTCGCGCAATTCCTGCTACCGCTAAACACCATTCACTACACAAGACTACTAACGTAGAGCTCAAACAATTCCGGGAAGATGGTGAGGCCTAGTGAACGCAGCAGACCATTGAGATGGAGCAAACGGTCACCTGGCGAAATTTCTGTAAGGATTTCCTTCTGATCCGACCTTCTGGCGGCAAAATGCCGCTTGTAAGCGAATTTTTGTGCGAAACCAATGGCGAGCCAATCCACTGTCAAAAATGCTGACACGAGTATTGGTCCGAGCATTTTGAGTAGCAGTTTAATTGGCCAGCAGCACCGATGAGTTCATATTCTGGAATGTAGAGTGCTCCCGGGTGTATAAACGCTTTGCCAATATCTGAAGCTGAGGTTGCCCATGAGCTTCGTCACTTAAAGTGCAACAAAGTCCCTGAAACTGATGAACTCACTCCGGATCTTTCCAAAGATGGAGGCCCATCAGCTGCTAGGGTGTTAATCTCCCCTCCATGATATATGGGTCACTATTTTTCAACAGAAGTACATCATCATTATCATCATCATTACACGTTAGCTGGAGGTGGAAAACACCTCAGCTATTGTGCCGCATCATCAGCCATTTGAACTGATAACTACTAATAACAATAATAATAATAAGTACAGGGGCAATTTTGGACTACACGTAGTGACATTGGATTGCGACGTGCAATTGCAGTGTGGACCGTGATTCACATTGTAATGAACCTCGGTCAATGGGACCGTAGTCAAAGCAGATGGAAATTGGGTGTTGCCCGCCAGGAAACACTGCACAACCACGACGCGTTTCCATGTCATCTTATCTCATCAGGTGGAGATAGCAGGCCTCGAACCCGCGACCAATGGAATAGTAGTGGAAACCTCTATCCCTTTGGCCACCTGGTCAAGGCGGGCAACGCTTGGCAAAACGGTAAATGACTAATTAGATATTCAATTTTGGACTACACGTTGTGTGATTGGATTGCGACGCGCAATCTCAATGTGGACCGCGATTCACATTAAAGTGAAGCTTGGTCTCTGCGATCACTGGGACCGTACTCAAAGCAGATGGAAATTGGGTGTTGTCCGCTGTACGCTGCAACAGCGCTTAGCTGCCGTGCGACCACCACCAGTCGCTCGCGGACTAAATATACCGTGAGAACACTCGCCCCTATGCGGATTCGAACCGGTGACCTTATGATTGCAAGCCAAATGTGCAGACCACGGCACCTTGGTAACAACATGCCAACACAAAGAGCTGGGTTTTGTGCAAAGAAAAAGCGACATCGGCGAGACAGATTTCTTTCGGTTTTCACTGCCCCGCTTCATTATCAGCCAGCACCGCGCAGATAAATAAGCACCGGATACACATTACAAAAGACAGTCTAACTAGGAGACAGCAGCAGACAGGTCAGTGGCCTCGAATGCGAGCCATGTCAGATGTCGACGCACCTCAGATCCTCAGACCGAAGAGGCCAAGTCACACTTTCATAGCGTAAAACGGTCCTCACTGTGGCCTTGTAAACAAGGACTTTCAGACGGAAGAAAACTGCCTTCTGTCGCCAAAGATGTCTCAGGTTCAAAAAGGCAGTTCTGGCTTTTGCAATGAGTGAACTGACCAGTTCCTATGCGCACATCGTTGCTGATGCAGCTACCAAGGTAAGTGAATCGAGCAATCAGATAGAGTTCCTCATTATCAAGAGCGAACGGCTCATCAAGTGGATAATGGTCCTGCAGGAACATTATGCACGTTGAAGGTGCTAAGTGCAAATCAAATAATGAGACTACTCTAGTGAGGCTATTGAGGGTTGATTGGGCCGCCCAAAATTCTTCAAAGAGCAACTAACCTTTCACCAGGCCAGCATTGAGATTCCGTAAGAGAAAACAGCATGATGGAGTCCACGACGAAATTGAACAAACACTGGGAAATCAGACAACCCTGACGAACGCCACTTGTGGTCGGAAAACTATCCGACAGGTCACCGTAGACTCTGAAGATGCCTGTCTTGAACATAAAATAATCACTCATTTCATGGGAATGCCTTCCCGCGGAAGTATTTCGAACAGAACGCCTTGATCGACTGAATCGAAGACACTCATGAAGCCGAGGAACACGGCTATTGTCAGTCTGCGATACAAGTGGCGTTGCTCTAGCATCTGCCGCAAAGTGAATATATGGTCTAAACACCCGCGTCCTGGGCGGAAACCTGCCTTCTCTCCCCTAATGCGAGATTCCCGTTCCGCAGTGAGTCAACGAACCAAAAGTGACGCCAATAATTTTGCCACAACAGGCATTAGCCTAATAACCCTGTGGGCAGCGTAGTCGATGCGAGAGCCTTTCCTGTATATATACCCTATAATAACTTCACTCCAGATAGCCGTGATGGTCATTCCCTTCCAGACGTTCTAACAATGAGGACCTCCCTGCCAACCTTAAATAGTGCAGGTGGGAGGGAATCCGAGTCAGCAGGACGAAAACGACTGAAGGCTATGATCGCGTTTCGGACCTCAGCCCCTAACAGTGCATCTAAACTAATCATAAACGACTCAGCCAGCATCACATAAAAAAGAAGAGGTAATGGAGTACGCGGTCTACCGAACTGATCTTGAAAGTGTTCTGTCCAGCGGACAATAAGACGCTCTTTATTGTGCATCAGTGCACCCGCGCTATCTCTGATATTCCTACTGACACCTGGTTTCCTAAGACCAGTGGTTCGGATCAGCTGGAAAAGCTACAGATACTTGCCTACTGCTCCTGTTTCCTCCACCACTTGAGCTTCCTTGTTAGCACGCGGGCTCCGCTTCTGTTCTCGCCCAGTAGTCCGTCTGGCCACATTGTGCTCAGAGCCAGCCAAGTTTTCTTCAGGATTCCAACAGGTTCACCAACCTCTCGGATACCCAGTGACTGATGCGGTGAAGACTAATAGTGCTGCAAGAGGAGGCCCCTGCATGCGGGATGGCGGTCGATGTCCTATTCCACGGAAGCTCAGTGTGGTTAGGACAACAGGGCGAACGTTTCGTACGCAATGCATCCTAGTAGGCTTGTACGACAGAGGGTTGAGATAACTTCCCAGTTGCCAATCGTGGGAGACGTTCGGTACGCCTCCCGGTAAAGGTCATGGAAAAAAGGACAGTGTACCGAGGCATGATCAGAGTCGACGTAAGCACTCCAGAACGAGAGGAAATCCAGATTGGAACCACGCCACCTGTAACTTATGGCAATATGATCTATGTGCGTCCATCGCTGGCGAGCTACAGGAGGACGCCGAGTGGCACTTCGGCACGCACTGTGTCTAAAAGCGGTGCCACTAAGAAACAACCGGTCCTCCCCACATAGCTGTAAAAGATACTCGGGTTGTCAGGCCGTACGGAGTTTAGCCAATAATTACCAACCAGCTAAGCTTCTGAAGAGCTCAGACATTCTACTTGCTACGTTATTGGATTTACATTTCTGCCCCATTCGATTGCACAATAGCAATGACATCTTACATTTGTGAAACCTGTGAACTGTAAGTCAGATATGCTAAAGTATTACATAGAACTTGTCGAACGATTCGATTACCACGGAGTGCAGACACTGCTTATAACATTTTTGCCAATATTGCGGTGGATTTGTACAGATCTACATTTCTACTTGCTCCCCGCATGTACTGTGAAATCTGGATTAGTAGCACTGCGTAGTAGCGTGTTGTTTGTAGTAGAATGTGTTCTTGTCAGCATCAGAACTGTAGTCGTTGGGAGCAGAAGCGGAAAGCACAAACAAACAGCGTCTAGTGCTATCCCGTCACTCAACCTTAGTCGATGTCGTCAAAAGTACTGCAGACAAACAGCTATCCACGAGAATCCAATCAAACAAAGATGATTCCACCTTGGAGCTGGGAACAATACCCACTCCAGCTTGACTAGTGGTTGCCGCATCAGCGTCTCAGGATGCGCGCAAGCAATAACAAGAGGATAAACCGGGTGCAGTTAATTCAACAACACAGTGAGGGTCACTGATCCCAGTCTCGTATACATAACACACGTCAATACCTAGAGCGTCTAGTGTGCGTGCGATTGCTGCCTGTTGACCTACTTGTCCTAGAGTGCGAACGTTGAACACCGCCAGAAAAACGGGACAGTGTGACTTTATACAAAGCTGTTGGCGATTAGTGTCCAGCGGATGCTGTGGGAACATTGCTGCAGTGGGTGTGAATCCAGTGACATTGCGGTTGCTGTCAATGAAGATGGAATTATTGAAGGCTAGCAATGGGGACTGGGAGGGGAGTAAGAGGAGCAGTTGAAAAGGAAAGAAGGGAAGAGCCAGCAGTAGCACGTTTCAACTTGTCCGCCCTGCTGTATGCGGCAGATAAGGTAACCCTTGATAAGCTGTGCGACGGCCGATGCAGGATATGGTTAAAGTTTGAAGAAGTAGTCATGGTTGTAGGAGGGCGTGCAGATCTAGATGGAAGAATGGTTAGGGTGCCCAACCAAAGACTAGCTCAAAAGCCTGTCCGCAAGGCAATGCGGAGAGGTGGCAGTGATTTAGTTTTACAGAAATGGACGCCATCCTAGTTAAAAACCCAAATCTGGAGGACAGGAGACTGAGCTTGTCTGACCTCTAACCATTGATAAACCTGGTAGGAGTAGCTCTAAAGTGATCCAAGAGCCCCACGCAGTACAGTTCAATGGGTCGACGAGGTACGCAAAACGTGGCACCATGTGAAGGTCCAGTCTCGTAACGGGACACTTAAGCTATTCTATCAGATTGGAGGCTAACGGATATCATGTCCGCGTTCAAAGACGATGCCCGAACTGGCTGCACCAAGGTACTGGCCGCCCTGCTTTTAAGGACGCTCAACCTGGCGAGCGTAGAGAGTATACGTGAAGAGCACGCTGGGTTCCGCTCAGATCGCAGTTGTATCAACGACATCTAGACTATGCCGTATACTCGAGCGTCGTAAACATTTGGCCGACCAACGATCGTTGTCTTCTAAGACATATGAGCCACGTTTGACGCTGTAGATCGAGCTACTTCCTGGAGTTTAAGGGATGAGATCACCTTGCGCGTCTTCAAGATTCGGGTTGTTTTTGCTAATCTCCACAATCTCCCTGGCATCGAGGCGATCTGAGTCTATTAATTTAGGGCCGAGTTTACAATGGTACGGTGAGACCGGTGCTTCTCTATGGCTGCGAGACGGCCTGTTCGCGCAAAGGATGTTGAAAGGCTGACCGTCTTTGATCACCGCTGCTTTCGGAGCATTGCTGGTGTACGACTGCAACATCACACTAGTAATAAGGATGTTTGACGGAAAATTTTTAAACAAGGAAATGAGAATACGAATATTGGCAGATACTAGCATTTCGTATTATCTCGTCAGTACCAATAACAGGGAAATCCTTTTATAAGTCTAATAGGGCACAGTCAAGCCAATCAATTTTGCTGTGGTCATAGTTGTTGGGATTAGGATCACGGCAACCGCACGTTGATAACTAATTGCTTTTGAACACACAAAGTTAATCTAATTCGGCTTATCGCGACGGCCTCGGCAAAACGCAAAAGACGTGAATTAGTATGACGCAACAAGATCCGGAACGCCGATAAGGGATTAACCCGGTGACGAGTCGCCGATGTGCCTCGCTATGGAGGACGCTGGAGGCTTACGCGGGCACGTATCATCGGAGGTGAACTGAGTAACTTCGCGTTGAACTCAGTTTGGTAAGTGTTCCTTCACTCTGCAATCTAAAGCCAGTTCGGTTCTGCCAATGTAACTAATGCCGAAGTCACACACGAATTGGTAAGCACAATGTGATTTGGCGCCGACGGGTTCATCTTACTTTACTGAATGTAACGGCAACTTTCGGGTTCTGTTGATAATTACCGCCTCCGCAGCACAGTACGTACGCTGATGGGTCGAAACAATGCGTTTGGTTGTCCTTCTTGCTGCGATGTCACCCTCGAATGGTAGCGCGATGCACACCTTTTTCTTTGGGGCTGTCAATACCATTTCTGTGGGCGGTCTAACCTGGCTATGTCTGTCTATGAATCGCTTTGGGTAGCCATTCTCCATAAGCGTTTTACTGATCAGCTCAAACTCCTCAGGCAGGCAGTCGTTGGAGCAGATACGTCTGGTCCGAATGAATAATGTTTTTACCTGCGCGCGCTTGTGCCATCGGTGAGAGGCTAGTGAAGTAGGTACTGGCCGGACCACGTTGGCTTCCGGTATACAGATCGCTTAATCAGCCCATTATCCCTGCGACTCATGAGAATGTCGAGATACAGAAGACGCCCATTCGACTCGAATACAAAAGGCAACTTCAGCTTGGCGTGAACATTATTAAGTTGGTCCACTAATTGTTCGATGTGGATCTTCGTGAAACCGAAAACAAGGATACCATCTATGTAGCGTTTGTAATATGGCAACCAAGAAATCTCTCCACTTAGTTTCCTCTCAAGCATCAGCATGAAAAAATCAGCCAGTACCAGGCCCAACGGACTACCCATAGCCACTCAATTTGGCGATATGAGGTGTACCGGAATCGGAAAGGGACATTCTCCGTGCAAAGTAAAGAGGAGTATCTCAGGAGGTCTGCCGGCGTCGGTAGACGGAAGACGTTTAGATAAGAAAGACTTGGCCGGCCACTGTACAGACTTCAGTGGGTTGGGCACATGCTTCGCATGCCTACTCATCGTTTACCTCGCCACGCCCCCTTCGCGCGCGCACAAGTCGGTTGGAAGCGAAAGCAAGGTGGCCAACGCTTGACTTCGTCCAGAGGCATGAAAAAGCTAATCTCAGGGTCAGGCGCACTTGACTCCCTGGCTGGGAGCGCAAGGATCATGAAAACGTATAGCTAGAAAGAATAATAATAATAATAATAATGATAATAATAATAATAATGTGTCAGCTGTACGCCGTAACGGCGCTTCGCCGCCGCGCGACCACCACCAGTCGCGCGCGGACTGAGTATATCGCGAAGACGCCTACCCCTACGCGGATTCGAAACGGCGACTTTATGATTGAGAACCAGGCGTTCAGACCACTCGGCTAAAAACCCTATCGGAAATGGTAAGAAATCGTGCACAATGGCAGACTTGTTGTGACACTCGCCTCACGAACATTATTTTATATTTTCTTCTCTTCGTTTGGTTACTGTATTTCGCATACGCTGTGGAACCATGCTAATTGTACTACTGGTCGCGTTATATATATATATATATATATATATAAATATATATATATATATATATATATATATATATATATATATATATATATATATATATATATATATATAGCTGTTTGCACACCGGCAGTTGGCTTTTGGCGAGCTCTTACCCTTTTGACCGGGGATGTTTGATGGTAGCAAATTATCGAGCGAGGGAGTTACATTCCCACCGTCAGATACAATGCGTGGCGCGTAGTCTTACGGGGTGTAGCTCCAAATATGAGACTGAGTTCCAGGAATTGGACATGTTTCAACCTGTCCGCCAAGTATGGCCCAAGAGAACACATGAGACCGTTATAGGGAACGCATGCCCGAACAAAAGCGTACAAAGAGAAAACGCGCACGGTTCAGATACTCACAGTCATGTCCAGCCAGCATCTGTATTTAGAATAATGCAATTTTTCCTTCGCAACATCCGTAATTACAATAATTCACATTTCGAAGCATCCCGTTTACATGCGCATTGTGCTATATCACTTGCTTACACCGTAGTCTTTTGGTTCATCTTACACAGACTGGTCTATGTGGAAAATCACAAACGCCATCAATCTCGATATAAAAGTGGGACTGGGCGACGATGCGTTCATCCCTTGCAGGGTCAGTAAAAGCGCCGCAGCTAAGCGCTTGTTTTTCCTCCCTCTCGGGGTTGTGTAGACGCGTGTGTGATTCGTGTTCGTTTTGGTCGCTCGGTTTGGCCCGCGCCTATAAAAGGTTTGGCGACTAAGTCCCACAAGTCTTGAATGAGCAGAATCCGGCGAAATGCCACTCACCGCATGACCATAAGTAGTAGGCGGTCTATTATGTGACTTCTGAGCGGAACCGTCAGGCCTGTAGTGCTTAGAACCTGCCATAGCATAACATTTTGCAGTTGTGCAGAAGAATTCGCGACCATGGCGGTGTCATGTTTCGGTCTATTGCCTTGGACTTCGTACAGCTTTCAGAGTAGTCCTGTGCGGATCTCAGTATCTTCCGGTAACTCTAAGGCAGCGATAAATATGAGACACCTGAATTGGTCATCTGACAGACAGCGTAAATTGAAGCGTTCACACTGACGGTTAACTATGTACCCCAGCGCCCCATAATCATCTGTGTTCAGCTTGACGATTTTCAGACTGATATCGAATGAATAGTGATGATGACTCACCGAAAATTGCGCTAAGTTGTGACACCGCTTCGACAAAGCTGAAGTCTTGCGGCTGTTTCGGCAGTATGTATTCAACAAATCTTGAGTGTTTATTTGTGCCAAATTTACGGAGGAGCAGTCACACATTCCAGGAGACGTGATGGTGGCTGAAATATGATCTGAATATATCCTCCAAAGGTTTGAACCACGTACCGAGTGCTTTCGGAATCAGCATCATAATTGAATTCAATAACGGGATACGTGAGATCAATGGAAGTTGCCTGCGTGTCCCGCGAAGCTGTTTCTGGATACTGCAGATTGAGCCGCTACGTCAAAGTTTCAATGAACTTCATTTAGACCTCTACTTGTACTTGCTGTTATCGTAGCAGCACTTGAAATTTTTCTGCAGAGAAACTCATTGCATTGCCAGCGTTGTCTGTCGCCATTTGTTATGATCTATTCTTTTGTATACAATTCCGATTTAAGTGAAATCGTTTTCTGCCAGGTACGAATCCCAACCGAAATCAGAGGTCAACGCTTAGAGGTGTGTTAGAAGGGGCAACCGGAACGGATACAAGTATTGTAAACACCAGTGGTTATTTATGGGCCAACGCAGGAATGTTCGCATTTCAAAGAAAGTCAGGTCAGCGACCCAGATTGGTAGTTAAGTTCCACTAGCCAATGTTGAAGAAGGTACATGTGACGTGTAGACTTGAACGTTCCTGAAGCGAACATTCCTGAAATGTATTGATGTTTCTGTTGTACGCCAATGGTACAAATCGTTTTCCCAGTGAAATAACAAGTGTTGCTGGGAGATTCTACTCCCACGGGCTAGACCAGGGGACAACATGTGATGTTGGAAGAAGACGATAATGATGAAAACACGCGAGAAGAAGGTAAAAGGAGGAGAAGGCTCAAGCGGTAGCATTCGCGCCTCTATTCACTCTGTTCAGTGCAGCGGATAGAGCCGTTGATAACCCTCTGCGACAGCTAGAGCATCAGGAAATCGTTGGAAGAGAAGCATTGTGTAGATAGGATGCTACCAGGTTGCTCAGGCTTACAAAGAACGAGTAGGGTTCACAACCAAAGCCTTTGTACAAAAACTTGACCGCAAAGCAGTGAGGTTTCGGCACTGGGCAATATAGAGTCCGTTGTATAAGGTAAACAGCCACCATCACTTCAACCCCCAACCAGGAGGGCAAAGGGACTGTGTTCGTCAGGCCCCTAACCATTGAATAATATTGTATGAGTGGCACTGAAAATGCTTAACCACCACTCAGGATAGCGCGACGGGTGAGACTGTAATGACTTGCTCGCTTTGATATCTCTCACAGACGTGAATCTCAAGTCGTTCAAAGGGCGGAGCTCGTCCCAGGGAAACGAGTGATTGTATTGCCATCAACCCTCGGTCGATTGGCATAAGGCGTCCACGCTTTAATCCACAGGCCACCGGTTCGAATATGCGTGGGCGACTTCGTAGTTTTCCTAGCCTGCGTGTTACCGGTGGGGATCGCGCGACGGTGAAACGTACTTAGGACGTACCGGTGTACTGTTGATAAAACGTTGCAAGCAAGCATTTTATCACATGTTAGGCTAGCTGCGCTGAATGCTGATTTACAGTTGATTATCAAATTGCTGAAGGAATTGAACACAATGTGATTTACCAATTGGAGGAGCACCGAGGATTGACCATCAGAAATCGGATGATGATGCTAAGTGGCATTCACTAGGTTGATCCAAAGGGAGAGATTTACAATAACGAAGGTCCAGTGGCGATAAAGAAAGCTAGAAACGCGAGCCAGAAAAAGTAAAACACGATGCTTAACAAGTAGCCGATAATTGACACGATTGAAATCAGAAGAAGCAGTGTATGAGCCAGGGAAGCAGGCTAGGAGCGGCAATGACTAACTCTGAGGCCAAGAGGAGTCAGGACAAAAACTGCCGACCGGAGTCTGCAGATGGTGTTCAACCATAGCGATCAGACCAGTGCTCGGTTCCCTGTTCTTTGTTCTTGACTAACACCGAAGCATCGTAAAGTGTAATGGAGAACACAGTCATTGTGATTCCGTGAACGAAGTCATTTGCATAAGGAATGTCATTTGAACAAACCAATCAGAATTGTTCGATGGAAAAGTTAATCACAAAAGAGAAAAAATGATCGGGGCCATCTTGTGTTGTACCTACCCGCTGCTCCAATGATTGGATAGGTAGGATTGTGAGCAATAATGAGCATACAAAATCCGAGAGAAGCCAGTCTCGACTGAAGGTCTAAAAAAGAGATGGGCGCGAGGTGCACTGATGAATTTACCTTGATGGAAACCAATAGATTTTGACTAAATTGCGCTGACTCATTACAAAGGTCGAATAACTGAAGGAATACAGCCTCCCTGATGGTTGTCGGAACGCTAAAGAAAAGGCTAAGGGACAGCCATTGCTTACTTTGACTTTCCAGATGTCCCTGATTCGAAGTACAAGCGAAGATAATCGATAATAATAGCCAATGTTTTCTGAGTCGTCGCGAATTTATAAGAATTGACTTACCGAACAAGAAGATAGCAACACGGATTTTGTAATAGACGGTATCATTTGGTACTCAAAGCGATGAAGATCAGATAGGACTTTATTGAAAACAAGCAATTTGGAATCAACCGTGAATGAATACGACTTCATTGACTCCAGTAAACCAACTGCGTTTGCATTCGACCACCTAGATTAGGCCACATAAGTCAAAGTAACCAAACTGAGTTTTGCACATGGACTCAATCAATGGAGTAAGCACAACATTAGAGCCCTCCAGACGTGACAGAGACTTCCAAAGCGCATCGAAAATACTTAGGAGTGAGAAAGAGTGTGAACAAACCAGGACATTTCACCGCAATCAATTGACAGTTTGCTTATCATAAACACACAAAACCGCTCTAATTTCCAATCTTCCAAACACCCTACCTAAAAGCAAAACTCACCCAAATAACATCACGAACATACGGCATTGTTCAGAAAAAACGAAAGTGAAGTCCGATATGCATCCGCGATACAGCCAGACCACATTCGCTCGATCAAAGCCTCACATATTTCCAGTAGTCCTTCGTGTTTAAAAACGCCTGGACAAAATAACGACAAGATGGAATATCCAGTGACATACCGCAAGTAACAGCCTCCAACAAATTCACCGTCAATTCCGATTCGTCATCCGTTAGTAATTTACCGATGAATTTTGTTATCTGCTCTGTCTTATGAACATAGCAAATCTTACCTCAAGGACCCTTTTTGAGGCCAGAAGAGATCCCAATTTGACAGGACTTCCAACACAAGACAATAATTCCTCTTCCATTCACAAATATTGAGTTGTAATTGCTAGGCTGAAAAAATAGTAGCATGTGATAATAAAGATGAAATTGTCCTAGGATGGAACGAAAAAAGCCAACTTTGTAATGACGAAGTGCATGTCTATTATTCACCAGGATAAATTCTACTAGCATTTGGTCCGAGTTTCAGTTGAACAAGTGTGGTCCGAAAACCGAAATGCGATGGAACCCATTTGCCACGACTCGCGTCGTCAAATACAATAAAAAAGTACAAAAAAGAAATGGAACGCGAAGAGAAAACAAAGAAAATGGAATAAAGAAGAAAGCGCATTAAACTTGTCGGAACAGATGCAAAAACCGAGTGTTGGAGCTCCACTGACTGTGCCATGTGCAAGTTTCCAATCACTGATGTGGACTATCCCGAGGCACCCACCCACCAAGCTGACCAAGCTTCCTAGCTAATTTGTTCATGTCTTTATGGCACATCATCGGTTGACCACTTCGTGGTTTCTCCCAACTTAGCGCAGCAACAGCGAAAAAGGTTGTCACAGTGACAAAAGAAGGGAGCCCAGAGTTCCATTTTCGGAAGATAAAACGGCTGTGCAATGCGACAAAACCCCAATGGAAACGAAAAATTGGGGATGTTCGTTCGCAACATATTGTGAGTAAAACACATCGAGACGAAACTGAGTGCTGCCGTATAGTCATGGCTTATGCAAGAAAACCCACTAGGCTACGGTAGACGTTAAATCCAAACTGCTTTCGGAGCCAATCATAAAAGAGAGGTGAGGCATATATGGTAAAACAAACGGTAACAATGTCTTCCTTAAAGGACGTTGGTGAGTGTGGTGGCAGCTACGATTCAATCAAGACAAACTGATTAACTGCGATCTGCATGCGTCAATGCAGTTGATTCAGTTGCCGTAGCGCAAGTTGGAGTGACAACGATCTAAAAGACTTAGATAACGGAGAAAAGCAAAAGAAATCAAAAAGCTGCACTGGACAAAAATAGTGTGATCAGAATGGTCAAAATCAAGCTTAGAGAACGTGACAAGCATCGGTAGAAAAGGCGAAAAGCTAGGGTGGTTTAGCATATCTCTATGTGCAGATGTCTTCTGAAGGCGGACAGTGCCTGCTTCGGCGGATAAAGGGTTTGCGGTATCCGGTTCCGGATTTGCCTGTCACTGCGACTTCCATGAGGATAGACATATAACGACTGGCTTGTGCTGCACCACCCATAGTTCCACCCACACACCCCATGTCCACTGGAAACCCAAAGGAATAAGACCGAGAGGCATGTGGACGGGAGCCAAATTTTATCAAAGGAGCCTGACCACACTCCTTCAACATGCACAGCAGCAGCATTCCTGTTTGGCTATGTGGTGAACCAAGGGTACCAGTCGCACACAAGGCGGTGGCTGAGCCGCAGTCCGTTCCACACAGGATGGAATCACCCTTTGAGACTAGGACGTTCATGAGGACCGTGCACTCCGTCCTCGCAGTAACGACTCAGTTTCTTGGAGTCAGTAATCGAGGTGGAGGGGGTTAGGCAAGCAGCCACCTTGTCACCATTCATATCAAACGCAGTCACACCGAGAATATCAAGCAACAAACAGAACTTGAGGGGAAGTACACACGCAAAATTGACAAGGAATATGCAGCAGAACAACAGAACACAGCAAATCAAATAAAGCAGAAGTGGATGCATATATATATATATATACTGAATACTGAATACTGTATTATAGAGCAAGTAGAAATGGATTCTGTACAACTCTTTCGAAATATTGTGAAAAACATTATAATAGTTGTCAACCGTGAATATCCTTGTCGTTCTCATGTAATATTTAAAATATTCGACTTACGATATTTCAGGATTCACAAATGTGATATGTCATCGTAAGTATGCAGTCGTTCTCTGAATCGAATAGAGGCAAAATGCAAATCTAACAACGTTTTGAACTGTTGCACAGATGTTGCCTCAATCACATGTTCGGGCAAACTATTCCAAATGTTTACCACTCTCCGTTCGAAGCACAGTGGGTGGGGAACACGTTTCATATCCGGCACAACAAGTTTGTATCTGTGTCCGCGTGTGCTGCATGGCCCTCGTAAGTGCAGCATTGACCTTAACATGGGGAACTCACCGAGATGTAGAATTCGGTAGGTCATAATGAGGTCGACTCGTACCCGACGGTAGGACAAGGTGTAGAGTCCTAGTTTCTCGCACCGGTCTTCATACCCAAAGCCACGTAAATTCGGGATCAGCCTGGTAGCAACGTGTTGGACCCGTTCGATCTTTTGTGCCTCGCCTCGGGTAATCGGAAAGTAGGCGGGCGAACCGTACTCTAGCATTGGTCTAATGATAGAAGAGAACAGGCGAGTGGCAACCTCTTCAGACCATGTGCAGAAGCTACGTTTGAGCGCCCAAAGCATGCGCAGTCCGTTCCGATATAGCCTG
This sequence comes from Dicrocoelium dendriticum, assembly GCA_944474145.2. Classification (NCBI taxonomy): domain Eukaryota; kingdom Metazoa; phylum Platyhelminthes; class Trematoda; order Plagiorchiida; family Dicrocoeliidae; genus Dicrocoelium; species Dicrocoelium dendriticum. The sequence continues at coordinate 63,591,564 of OX104060.1, read as the reverse complement.
TTCGTGTTGTCCACGGACTTCAAATCGTAGCGTGAGAGTACACCTAGGTCCTTCACGGAGGGTGTGGGATATAGCGTTTGGCCGTCAAGGGTGTAGGTTCGGCCGTCTGCACCCTTCCCCAGGCTCATAAATACCGACTTGGCTGGGTTGACCGGGAGAAGAACTTCTGCAGACCATGTGGATAAGCGGTTGAGATCTTGCTGAAGTAGGCCACAGTCGTCGGGAGCGTCGATTTCTCTCCAAATCTTCATGTCGTCCGCAAACAAGGCACACGGCGACCGGAGACGCTGCGGTAGATCGTTGATGTGGATCAGGAACAGAGTGGGCCCCAGCACAGTGCCTTGAGGCACGCCACTTGTAGAGGGGTACCAGTCAGTTAGATGGTCGTCGACCTGTACCCTCCACTTTCGTCCAACAAGAAAGTCGCGGATCCACCGGTGCAGTGAGCCACCGACGCCACACATGCTGAGTTTGTGAAGGAGAACCTCATGACTGACCTTGTCGAACGCTTTACTGAAATCGATGAATATCACGTCGACGGACTTCCCCTTGTTTATTGCCTTCAACCACTCATGCCTCGTCACAAGCAGGTTAGTAATGCATGAGCGACCTTGCATAAAACCGTGCTGTGCGGGCGTCAGGACCTCGTTTGACTGTAGCAACTGCAGCAATCTCTTCTTCACGATTTTCTCAGCAACCTTTGCCAATATAGGTGTCAGACAAATTGGCCTGTAATTGTCTACTTTGCAAGGGTCGCCGCCTTTCGGAATAGGCTTCACCACCGCACATTTCCAGTCAACCGGCAACAAACCTTCGGAGAGCGACCTGTTGAAAAGGTCAGTCACGATAGGAGAGAGGATGGTTGAAAGTGACTTGAGAACCAGTGGGTGAAGCCCATCAGGTCCGGCAGGTTTGGTGCCGTCAAGGTTGGCGAGTAGTTGAGCTACCTCTTCGACGCCGCAATGCAGACTATCGAGTTCGGTAAAAGCGGTACACGTCGAACTCGGAACAGACACCTGGTTATTCGCAAATACAGAAGCGAAGTGCGCCGCCAACGCGGACGCACGCTCAGTGCTGGAGGTTAGGGGCTGTCCATCCGTGCCATCCAGCACTGGCACATCACCCGCCGGCTTCAGGCGTCGCTTCACGTATGCAAAGATTCTCTTTGGGGCGGTCTTCGCGGCTAATGCGAGCTGCTCTTCAAAGTGTCGGCGTTTATTCTTTTTTGCACTGTTGCAGAGATTCCGCTGACATTTATACCCTTCGTAATCATTGGCAGAGCCAGAGAGAAGGAATTTGTCCCACAGTCTGCGCCGCCTCCGAGCCAGGTTTCCATACTCCTTATCAAACCAATGAGGCTTAATCGGTCCAACCTTTCGACATTTCAATGGCACAAATTTGGAACACAATGATGTCAATCTCTCTTTTATAAATATCCAACAATCTTCCACAGATGCAGTTTGTGACAGAGACCAATCCAGTTGGCTCGCGGCTCGAGCAAGACCATCGAAGTCGGTTTTCCAGTAGTTGGGAGCTGGTTGCAGCGGATGTGAATACGGCAAAGATAATTCCATATCAGCTATCAGTACTGAGTGGTCGCTCGTAGCCAGGGGCTCCAGAATCCTAACGTCACGCACTCGTTGTTCGTAGCTCGTTAACATCAGGTCGAGACAGGATGAGGTTGAACGTGTTGATATGCGTGTTGGCTGGCATATGTGTTGCGATGCACCAGTTTCAAGTACCAAATCCACGAACTTTGCTTCAACCTCACTATGTCCAGGCATCAAATGCACATCAGGCCATCGTATTCGAGGACAGTTAAAATCGCCCATAAGCAGAAAGTGTGGACGACTCATGTAGGTCCGGAGATGGGGCAGCCAATCCAAACAACGACTCAGGGGACTGCGATAAACTGCGCCCACAAGCAGTTCTCCGCGCCTGAGGCGGATGGAGCACCACAGTAGCTCACACAGGCCATCGTCACTTCGGTAGGTGCTCACAAGTCTCCCACGCAGGGAAGACCGGATGTAAAGTAAGACACCACCGTGGGCATTCTTTAGTCTATCGCATCGGAAACACGAGTAACCGTTGAGTTCAAGTTCTTGGGTGTATAACTCTGCATGCAGCCATGTCTCTGCGAGTCCCACTACGTCTGGCCGCTCAGACGCAACGAAACAACAAAGCTCATCGCGCTTATTCATAACACTGCAAACGTTTGTGAACGCTACTCGCAGGCCGCAGCAGGAGCCACCGGGCGTGCTTGAAGTGTGAGCAGCCTGTTTATCCTGATTCGCGGATTGTTGGAAACCACCCGAAAATTTACGATACGAAGATTTGTTTCCCCCTCACCAGTGCGTCTTTTCAACTCAATGATGGCAGACTTGAGCCGCTCCCTGTCTACTGGGTCCAGGTCGGGACGAACATGGATCTTCAAACCTTTCAGCCTACTTAGGCGAGACATGATAAGTCTTGGACTGGCTTCGTCCACAAAAGTGATTCTCATAGGTCGATTTTGTTGATCACCTTGCTTTCCAAGACGGGTAATCTGCCTCACTTTTACCGAGTCCTCACCAGCGTCGAGGAGTCTATCAATTAGACCCTGTAAAAACTCGACATCGTGATCGTAGCGCACTTGGGGTGATGGATCACTGGACTCTGGTGCGTGAAAGATCACGAGATTATAACGCCTCTGGTCGGACGAGGTTGGCCTTGCAGGGCGAAGTATACTACCAGCCTCAAGTGGTTTGGCTAACTGTTGACTTACAGAACGTAAACGCCCAACGTTCCTTCGTAATTTCGTCCTCTGATCTTTCCACTGGTCTTCAGCACTCAGACTTTCACCTGCTGGGACATCAGTGTCCGGTGGACACAACAAAGGTAAACAATTTAGCCCAGGTGCAACTGGGCTTCTCACAACGGTTGGACTTGTTGTCAGTGAGTTTGCACGGGTAGAGGAGGACGACTGAGCCGAAATCTGAAGGCTCTTCGCGTTGGGTTGTTGGGCCAAACACACGGAGCTGTTCGCAACGAAACGCTGAGGACTACACGTCGGCTTTACTCTTTCTGGCTGTATCTGATTTCGGCAATTTTCACATATATATATATATATATATATATATATATATATATATATATATATATATATATATATACGTATATATATATACTGATGAACCCATGAGTAAGGGATTTTATTACAATTAATTGAGGGTTCGTCGCAACCAGATCCAAATCAGGTAATCGAACACATGACTACCAGCGGCTTGCACCAGTCAGCAGCCTGTGCCACTGAGCTACGGGGGACAGCTTCGGACCGTCATGATTTGCAAGCTAACTACGATATAGCGCGTCTTCTCATTCACTGTTACGCAATTTACGTACGTTGCAGAGGACAGGATTGGCCCCGAAATACACATGTACGATATAGCATTTAGGAACTGATAGGGCGGTTCAAGCCGCTGGTGGTCATGGGTTCTAATCCTGATGGATCCCATAGCTGCGCACTACTGACGATGCCCAACAGGCTGAATTCGCAGTCTAGTGCTTTTCCGGGCACGTGGACGACTAACTGAGTTGGAAGCCGGGTGCGAAGAACCTTAATTAATTATATGTAAATCCCCTACTCATGAGTACATCAATAAATGCATATTTATGCAATGAAGTGAATGAAAATTTTCGAGCCTCCTTAAATCCAAACGAGATACCTGTTCTTCGTTGCTTGTATTAGTTTAACAAAACCAACCTCAAGTGAAATGGACCTGCTCAATGGAGCTGGAGAGGCTTTATCGCAATGGGAGAAACTCTTTCTATTGTGACTGCCTCCCCCTCCATCTACGATCTTATTTCGTAGGGTAAAACGTAATTAAATTTTTGTTTTTGCCTAGTAGCCGGCTAGTAGCTTACCGGAACGATGCGTATCCGTTGCTGGTAGCTCAGCTGGCATGCAACTGTCGTATTTATTTTTCCTTTATGTATTGTATGTATGTATTTCCTTTATGTATTGCGGTACAATAGCGATGTTTTACCATCTCTAGCTGACATGTATAATGATGATGATGATGATGATGACTGCGAAAACGCACCTACAGCTTCAATAACTTCATTGTCATAGAGTAAAAGTTTTCAAGCTAAAGGCTTTTTCAACTTTGGGGATAGGGAGGCACATCTGGGGAATAAGGTGTGTGAAGGAAAAGCTCAAAGCCGCAATCATGGATTATTTTCGGAGCAACGGAAGATGCGAGCTAGTGTTGTCAGTGTAGAAATTAGCTCCTCTCATCAGCATTCCTGGCCATTTTCCTCGATTTTTTGTATGAGAGGTTTCAGAAGCGCACAGTCATACTCCTTGGTGATAGCTGGACCACTGCAAGGAAATCATCCTACCTCGAGAATCCCAAATACAGATATCATCACGTTGATAACTGACGGTGTAACGCTGGACTTTGTGGTGTAGGATATGATGCACACTACTTTCTGGTTGAAAGCGGTGAACTCAGCAAGCATCCATAATGAGGAATAGTGCAAGAATATTATCGGCATCTGGTCCAAACAGTTCCAGATTATTCTGACATCAAATGCCGGCTCGTAGCCTAGTGGTAACGAGAACGTCTCGAAATCTTGCGCCGAGGGTTCGAATCCGTAGGGGTGGCCCTCCTCGCGGTATACTCAGCCCGCGTGTGACATGTGGTGGTCGCACGGCAGCGAAGCGCCGTTAAGGCGTACACCTGACAAATTATTATTATTATTATTATTATTATTATTATTATTATTATTATTATGGAGTCAGAAGACGTGGTACCATCGAACGGAAACTTTTGAGTGGCCTAACACTTCGTCTGAAGATGATGTGCACGCTGCTGGGAAATGCTCAACTTCTCTGCTATCTGATGAGTTCTTAGTTGATGATTCGGCACGATCATATCCACTACTAGGTCAAGATTTGCTTTAGCGGTGACTGCTGATGATCTACCTGAAATGAGTTCATCTTCAATACTCTTCCTGCTGAAGTTTAATTCTTGCACCCAACGTTTAACTGTGGCATATGAAGGGGCATTGCCAAGCAATGTATTGAGGTGGATTTCAGATGGTAACAAAAGATTAAGATTGCAATATTTGATCACTGCACGATGCTAAAATTTACCCATTCTCATCAAGTTGCAGACCCAGTTCAATACAAGAACCGGCTAAAATGAAATTACGAGGTAGAAACATGAATTTGTATAACGACTGAAGAAAAGTTTTAGTTACAAAAAATGGGGAATGGTTTGCCTGCCTAGCTGATTTCTGTGTCAGGCGCGTATCTTTTCATTCACCCCACGTATAGATGATTAGCAACATCCAATTTCAGAGCTGCCTATCACTGTGGTCACATGACGCCTGCGCCTACTCAGGGACCATGGGTGGCCTACGCTGCACCACTACAACTCCATCTACACACCTCATGTCTAGTGGAAACCAGAAGGAATAAGACCGAGAGGCAAGTGGATGGGAGCCACATGTTATCGACAGAGTCTGCTCATACTACTGCAACTTGCACAGCATTAGCAATCCTGCCTGTCCAATTGGGGAGTTGGGAGTACCCAAGGCAGTGGCTGGGCTGTAGCCCAGTCCACACTGAATGGAACCACACTTTGAACTTAACACGTTAACGACGACAGTGCACCTGATAGACCCCCGTAATGATTAGGAGCCTCCTAGAAATAGTGATCAAAGTGGGGGTGTTAGAAAGGTAAACACCTGTTAACATTCACATCAAGCGCAGCAACAAAGCAGATTACCAATCAACAGCCAAAACCTGAAATGCAATAAAATCGACACAGCCACACGCACAATGCCATTGCAGCGATGATACAGCATACCTTCCACATCGACATCAGTATTGATATAGGATAGTAAACTGAATAGGAAGCAGCGTACTTACCAAACGCTGTGCTGATGCTGATCGCCTATTCAGCCGAAACTTCTTCTTCGAGATAATGGCTAAACGTCAACACGCTAACGACTTGCCAATCCGGCTTGCCTGAGCTACTCGACCAATACATCACTTGGCATACTCTCCTCTTCCAGCCAGACTCCGGGTGCGCAAACAACGCATGATGAGGGAAGCCGTGCTGGCATGTGCAATACGCTGTCAAGCCATCGGAGCCTAGTGTGTGTTATAATGGTGCTGAGCGGTTCACTCGTTGTTCCTGCACCCGACGCAGCACATCCATGTCGTCCCAGGCAATGCGAAGAATCCAACGTAGGCACTTTTGATGGAAGCGACCCAGATAACGCATGTCCTTCCGATAAAACGGCCCGTTTCGCTACCGCAAGAGGGATGGAGAGCACAATCGACCGATATACATTCAGCTTCATGCCAAAAGTAAACCACTGATTCCTCTACACATCATCACATAAACTGGAGGCCAGAAGCAGATTACAACTATTGTGCCGAAATATAAAGGGATGAATATATGAAAATTTGAGATATTAAGCAATAAATAATGTAAAAACTAGATAAACTGTTTAGTAACACATTGTACTTCAGGATTGAGACTGTGGTTGGAGGGAGGAAATAAGCAGGGTGGGGAGGGACAAAGAAACTCATAAAACAAACGACAATGAGGTCGGCTTCCTGCCATGTCAAGCAGTGTATCTAAACAATGTTCATCGGTCGTCGGTCCCCTTCCTCGAAGTCGGGAGACACAAACCGACGTCAGGTTCAAAGTGAGGGCCTTCATTCCTCATGACCAAGTCAGTGCTAAGCGCGAAAACAACGCACACCGGGAGAGTCCATGTGCCAGCATGCTCAACTCATGGCCCAGTTATCGCAGTCTGGTGCGTGGTATAATGGCACAGGGCGGTTTACTCACTCTTCCTGCCGAACAGGCTCATTGCTCAAGCGGTGCTCCCACCAGACATAAGCTAAGCTGCGAAGATAGCGGTGGAAGGACGTACCTAGCCGCCTTATGTCTGTCGAGCTGATGGGCCAGGTTTTACAACAGTACGGAAGGGTCGAACGGAAGGCTGCCTTAAAAAATCTGCCTTTCTGAACGAGTGGTGTCGCTCCGGTTTCACAAGTGATGGAGAATGGCAAAAGCATCTTGAGAATTTGCCATACCGTTTGTGATTTCGTCTTCAATCCCACGGGCGCCAATTGACTTGCCCAAATACTCAAATTTCTGAATTCTAGCTGATCACCCCCAAGGGTCCGCGCAGAGGTGGACCCCTGCAATTTATATTCCGAGAGCGCAAACCGCAGCCCGAAAGGAAACAAAAAGGGCCTGGTTATCCAGTGCAGTTTGGCTGGTTCTGTAGCTGTCGCAGATAAGGGCGATGTTGTCGGTGTACTCCAAGTGAGGAGGTCGATCAGCTAGGAGTAACTCCATGACTTAGTCAATGGAGAAGTTGAAAAGGAAAAGTGACAGCGAGCAACCTTGTTTCAGACCGCCGGAGATATTGAAGGACGGTGCCAGTTTGCCATAAACCTTCACACTGCTCGAACAATGCGCGTACAGCACTCAGAAAATGTTTACGTGTTTATCGGGCACGCCTCTCCTAAGTAGACAGTCCAAAAGGTCAGATCGATCCACCGAATCAAAAGCCCTTTCTGATGTCTAGGAACGTGACTACGTTCGGTTGTCAACAAAAACGGGAGTGCCAGAAGTGACGTACCGTGAAAAGGAGACCAATTTCGAGGAAACCCAGCTTGCTCTTCGCGCGATTGGCTTTCAAGCGTGTCAGTCAGTCTTTGAATAGGCAAGCACATCAGAGGCAACTGAGATCAAACTAGACCCCTTATGACCGTCACATTCTGAACAAGAATCCCCCTTGAAGATTGGGACTATAACGGTCTGTTGGAACAGTCTCCTGCCTCCCATACATTCAATAGCAAGCTATGCAAGTTGTTCAAAAGATAAGGTTTTCCGAAGAGTGCCGAATGAAGTCCCGGCGGCTTGGTCCAATTTCAGCCATCTGAACTCAAGTTCGATTTCTGCGCGTGAGGACGAATCCAAGGGGACAGCCTAGGATGAAGGGCGATCACTGGCCGATGGAAAAGCTGGCAGCTCTGCCTGATTAAACTGCTCCTCAAAGTATTCAGCCCAACGTTCCAAACGTTTTGACAAGCTGCAGATCGGCCGTCTACTCTCATCGCGTACAGTCTCGCCAACACAAAGTGTCCTGCTGCCCGTTTCCCGCATCAGGCGGAATAACTTCTGATGGTTACTAACGGCAGTCACTGTCGCCATCTCCGAGGCAAGATGAGACCACTAGGGTTTATGATCTCTCAAGCTAGCATGCAGTTTTGCTATGAGATGTTTGCAAGTAGTTTTCGCTCCCAACTGCAACACGTCGGCGAGCATCGATAAGTTTCAGAGACTTCAAAGAGACCCAATATCCATGTTGGTTACTAGATTCAACCCATGAAGATTTGCCTGTTGCTAATAACGTTTGGCAAATATGCGACCAATGATCTTGCCGGCCCGTAGCCCTAAGGAGGACAAGTCTGCCTAGTAATACGATAGCGCCGGTTCCAGCCTGCGTAGGAATCGGGCGACCCTCCCAATTATCCCTAGCCTACGAGCGACTGGTGGTGGATGCGCAGCGGCGTAGCATCGATACTGCGTACCGGCATACTGCTGATGACCATTTTTGACTGACCAGTAAGCTACAACTGTGCTCGGCGTACACTGGTACGCAATCAGAATACCTGGCTTCGCTAGCTGGCAAGTAGCTATATGCTCACAGCGCCGTTACAGATGTCCGCCGAAGCGAAAGCGCTGGTCAGTGAAAATAAGTGCGTGACCAGAGCCTACGCTCGTGCTTCAAATCTAGCGGCAGTTTTGGACACGGCCTCTACAGAAGCAACTGACCATAATGAGATCGATTTGCCTCCACGTCTCTTCCAAAGCTGGTGGGCGCCATGCCCACCTTCGGCGGGTGACGTGACGGAAGTTAGAACTCAAGAGAATTAGACGCGCATCGTCATACAAGTGCAGCAACCGCCCACGGTTATCATTACGGGAGACGACATTGTGTTGGCTGTCCAAATGCAGCTCACCAATGGAGAGTTTTCCAACTAGGGCGTTCAAATCACCAGCAAGCACTACAGTATTCGTAATTCTTCTTTAACGAAGGAGAACGTCCAATGATAATAGTAGTCTTCTTCCATCGAGTCAGCAATATAATTTGTGGGCGGGTTGCTCACAATGACAAACTGGTACTGACTGTACTCAAGCGACATACATGCTTTGAAAAAGGCAGCCAATCTGACAGCCCATAACCGGCTGTTCATCCTGCCACAACCAGACTGGACCTTCACGTGGTGTGACGGTTTGCGTACGTCGTCGACCCACTGAGCTATACTAGGTGGTGACTCCGGGCCACTTTAGAGCTACTCCTACCAGGTTGGTCAATAGTGAGAGGTCCGACAAACTCAGTCTCCTGGTCCTCCAGGATGAGTTTGAAATGGGATGGCGTCCATTTATTTAAAACTAAATCACTGCCACCACCCCACTGCCTTGCGGACAGGCTTTTGAACCAAAGGCTTTGGATGAGGACCCTAATCGTCCTCTTGTCTAGGTCTGGACGCCCGGGCAGTATCTCAGTCCACATACAACCATGACCTTTTCTTCAAACATAAACTTCATCCTACATCGGCCGTCGCACAGATTATCAAGGGTCGCCTTAACGTGGTGCGACAGTTTGCGTACCTCCTTGACCAATTGAGCTATACTGTGTGATGCCTCTGGGCATCTTGAGAGCTACTCCTACCACGTTGGTCAATGGTGAGAGGTCAGACAAACTCAGTCTCCTGGTCCTCCAGGTTGGGAGTTTGAAATGGGATGGCGTCCATTTATTTAAAACTAAACCGTTGCCACCACCCCACTGCCTTGCGGACAGGCTTTTGAACCAAAGGCTTTGGATGAGGACCCTAATCGTCCTCCTGTCTTGGTCTGGGTGCCCTGGCAGTATCTCAGCCCACATACAACCATGACCTTTTCTTCAAACATAAATTTCATCCTGCATCGGCCGTCGCGCAGCTTATTAAGAGTTACCTTATCTGCCGCATACAGCAGGGCGGATAAGCGAAAACATGCTACTGCTGGTTCCTCCCTTCTTTCCTTTCCAAGGGCTTCTCTTACTTTCCTCCCAGTCCCAAATGCTAGCCTTCCTTCTATAATCCCAGCTTAATTGACAGTAATCGCAATGTCACTGGAGTCACACCCTCTGCAGCAATGTTCCCACAACATCCGCTGGACATTCGAGAAATTGAAATCTCTGTTGAAACCAGACCTATTGCTTACTCATTGCATTCCGAATCTGGATATCCTGATTACAGACGCTTCGAGCTATGGAATTGGTGCAACCAATTCACACACACCACCACGTCCTGAAACACTGCCGCCGATTCATAGAATGGCTAACGGCAACACTCTAACGGCTTGGCTCAGCTACTCGCGACCACATGTGTTGCGACCTCCAGCGCTTGGTATCCATGGGCTAGACTCTGTCGGCGTTTGTCGCTTCTGTAGCCAGCATTTCTTTTCCGCATGCAAACCAGAGTTCTCGTGTACCTGGGCCACCGCCCACTTGGTAGGCCCTCGCCATATCGTTCGCTTGATCCAAGCATCTGAAATTAATATTAGTTCGTGTTAGATTCATCTTGATCCTGTCCTAACGTCGCTGCTTCGGTTTTCAGACTTGCCGCTTTCCTGCACTAAGTTGTCCATGTAGCAACTGCTTGGGTGTCCGCGTCGAATGCCAACAGCTGATATACATCAGCCACCTCAGATGCCGCAGCAGGAGCATGGAGTTCACTGCATACAGGCCGCTGAGGCGCAGCACCCATTATAATCAGCAATACAGGTTTGTTGCAAGTGACAAACATACCACAGATAAGCTTCTGCAGTAAAGTGTCGCTCGTCATTTTCCACGTTAGAGATGAAAGCCACTTCAGCTATTATGCCGCAATACATAACAAAGAAAAAACCCATAACCGAGGCAAGCCAGCTGAGTCGCTAGTAACGGATGGGCATCGTTCCGGAAAACTAACCCCCGGTATCGTGTCGAAAAATGTTACGCAAAATTTGTGGTATGCTAGGAAACGAGATCATGGTTGGAGAGGGTGGCTAAGCGGGAAGAGAGGGAAAGGAACTTACTACACAAACGCCACTTAAGTCGGCCCTTAGTCACATCAGCACTGTGTCCAGGCAAACCTATTCATCGTCTTTCAGACCCCAACCAAGGAGCCGGAATGCTCCGACCAAGGCCAGCTTCGAAGTAAGAGTCTTCACTCGTCTTGAGCAAGTCTTCGGTTGGCCACCTCTCCTCTTCGTCCCTTCACATCCCCAGCGCGAAAACAACGCACGTCGCGGGAGTCGGTGTGTTGGAATGTGCGACAAATAACCCAGCCACCGGAGTCTGATGCGTGAAATAACAATGCTGCGTGGTTCGTTTCCTATTCCTGTACCAGAGAAAGGCATCGAACACGCTCATTGTTCACACGGTGTATCCATCAGCTATGAGTCAAAATGCGAAAGCACCGGTGGTCAAACGTAACTAACCTCTTTAGGTCAGCCGATCTAATGATCCAGGTTTAATAACTGTACAGTAGAGTCGAACGTACGGCTGCGTTGTAAACGCTACCTTCAGGGACAGCGTGATGTCGCGCCAGCGCCCTAGGTGGCGAAGATTAGCTAAAGTGCCTCCACCTTTGGCTATGCTGTGTGTGACCTTACCTTACCCACAGGCACAGATACAACTGTCCGTAAATATATATAATGCATACAGGTACGGTGACACAACACTTCACTACATTAGCATATGCAATAAAATGGTTACGAACAAGTTCAAGTGGGACCAGAACAGCAGGAAAATCCCGCGGATGTTCTACTCTCGAAAACGTCGTTGATCCAACAGGGAAATCGGTGCCTTGATGTGCCAAAGGAGAGCCAAATCAACACACACGATTCACATGGTCAACCAAACAATGCTCACGTGCCCTGCACTAGCAGTCCCCGCTGTGCTGGCCACGTGAAGTATAAAAGAAAACAGTAGTGTCAGTAAAGGAGAGGAAAAAGAGAAGAAAGGCTTATCGAATATCGCAGGCAATATTAAGATGTAAGTTAAGATGAGTTAAAGAATTGTAGGCCGTAGTAGAGGAAGAAAAGTTTAAGACATGGAGAGGAAGACTTTAAACTGCAGACCGAGAGCGTCAAGTCGATGCTCGAACTCTTTCACCGTCGGTGCCATAACGACGTCTGTAGGCAATGTGTTCCAATAAGATATAACCCTATGCGATAACCGAAAAGCTGCCCAAACCTGGTCAGACCGGGGTTTGTGCAACTTTAATGGGTGGCCACGAAGGGTTGGCACTCGAGTTGGGCGAAACAGTCCAGTCAAATCAGGACCAATCTGACGCATCAATATACGATATGTGAGGACCAAGTCGCCCCGAAGCCGCCTGTAATACATGGAAAACATATCCAACTTACACAGCCTCTCCGAGTACGTCAGCTTCTTTAACGCGTGCACCATTTTCGTCCCGCACCGCAAGACTCGTTCAACTGCCATCTTATCACGAACCAGGCATGAAAGACAAGCCTGGACGCAGTATTCCAAGTGCGGCCTTACAAAAACCGAAAATAGTCTAACGAACATGTCGGTGGTCATGATCCCGAATGACCTGCGGATCATCCACAACATGTTGAAACCTTTGCGAGCAGCTGTAGTAAAGTGTTCACTGGACTTAAATTCGTATGATAGCAAAACACCGAGGTCAGATTGGAGTTGAACTCGCGGTACTTCGTTGCCGCCAAGCAAATAACGCGTCGGCGGGTCATTCGGACCACCGCGTAAAACGGAACATTTCGCTAAACTAACGAGCAACTGCCACAAAATTGACCAGCCCCAAAGTCTATCCAGAGCCCACTGTAGAGTCAGTGGGCCAATCGGCTCGTCTATCGTGAACGAGAGCTTCAAGTCATCCGCAAAATTTAGGGTTGGCACACCCAATACATCAGGTAGGTCATTGACGTATAAAGTGAAGAGGAGGGGGCCAAGAACCGAACCTTGCGGAAGCCACTGAGAACACATTGGCGGAAAGACAGGCTTGAACCCACCCGCACACACATTTCCCTTCCGATTAGGAAAGCTGAAATCCATCGTAAGACTGATCCGGAAATAACACAGGAATTCAGCTTGTACAAAAGGCGCGAATGTGGAACGGTGCCAAAAGCTTTGGAAAAGTCAATAAACAGCACGTCCATTGCCTTCCCGCAATCAACGGTTTCGGCCCAGTGTTCACGAGCGGTTAACAAGGTAGTAAGGCAAGAATAGCCCTTACGAAAACCGTGCTGAGAAGGATTAAGCAACTCAAACGCTTTTAAGTGTCCTTCGAGAGCGTCCCTCACGTGTTTTTCTAATAACTTGACCAGCATACTCGTTAAACTGACCGGTCTATAGTTACCAGGGAGGTGCTTATCACCTTTCTTAAAAATGGGACAAACAATAGCCTCCTTCCAGTCCTTGGGTAGAGAGCAGCCTCGTAGAGACTTCACAAAAAGTTGCGTAAGTGGACGGCGAAGTTCATCAGCCAACTCGTACAACAGTTTGGGATTGATAGCATCCCCACCGGCAGCTTTGTTGGGATTTAATTGCCGCAGAAGCCGGAGCACTTGAGCCTCGGTTATAGGAACCTCCTCCAAGTGGGAGCCCGCAGGAACTTTTGCCTGGAGACTGATATGCGGCGGCTATGACTCTCGAACATGAATCCCAGCATACAGTACTCAGAGCGAACAAGCTTTTTCGTGATCCGTGACAACAGCAGTGCCGTCCGGGCCAAACAACACTGGGATGCACGAATTCATGTTGCTTTGCCTTTTGACATAAGCGAAAAAGCGTTTCGGGTTTGATGAGGCTATACGAGCATGCTCTACTTAATGCTGTAGACGAGCACCTCGTAGATGCTGTCTGCAGGCATTTCGAACCTCACGATATCGCTTGAAGGTGCATAATGAAGGAGCAGATAAGTAAGTATGCCAACATCTGGCACGTCTGTTGAGTTGTTTGCGTACAGCAGAATCAAACCAGAGTGGCTTTGCCCTAGTTTATTCCTGCCAGATAGTGGTATATGGGGGGAGAGAGCTCACTCAAGTATGAGTTAAATCTGTCCCAGGCCGTTTGAATGTCGTCACTTGCCAAAATGACACAAGGCGACTTTGCGGCTTTGGCTTTCATTGTCTGAAAGTTCGCGCGCCATATATTTGGAACTCGGTCGGGATGATCATTAGTCTTACGACTAAGGGTGCACTTATATGAGAGACATGCGTGGTCGCTATCACCGAGAGGTGAGTTGTATACAATATCCGTGACAAAAGCAATGGATTTAGCGAAGATCAAGTCCAAGAGGGACGGGTTTTGACCCATCATGAATCTAGTAGGCCGATCGACAAATTGGTGCAGGGAAGCATGCAAGGCCAGCTCGATAAGCTCGGTAGCCAAACACCTTGTAACAGCGTCGCAGGAAAAATTCTGCCAGTCAACGTCTGGAAGATTAAAGTCCCCTATCACTAAACACCTATTTGCCGAATGCTTGCGGATGAAATCAACAAGCCCCTTAGCAACGCCGTCGGGGCTTCTATAGACCAGCACAACTTTAAGTTGCGCGGAGGCAATACACAGGTTAACTGCGAGTGCCTCAACATCACCCTGTGAGGCACTGAAACTATACGTCTTAAAGACAGTAATTGCGGAGTTAACATACAAAGCAACGCCACCCCCGCGCCGATCAGAGGTGCGGTCACATCTCAGCAGTGCGTAGTCTGGCAAGCACACTTCACTGTCCGTGACGTCGGTGGACAACCACGTTTCAGTGAATGCGAGAACATCTGGAAGGCATTCGTCGACAAGAGCGCGGACTTCGCACAGCTTGTTTCGCAGGCTACGCACATTGTTTAAGATCACCTGAATGGATTTAACATTGTGAGTCCGGGATCGTGCGCTACCGGAACCGGCTCTGGTAAGGCGAAAGTGAACCGCCGGCTCACCGCTCGAAAACCCACCAAGCGGAGACCCTTTTCTCCTGCGTCACGGCGGGCTTTAAGATCCTTCACAGCTTCCCGCAATTTCAGCCTATCCGCCAAAGGGAGATCTGGGTACACAATGACACCAGTGCCCTTGAGCTTAAAGGTGAAACGCAGAAGTGCTTGGCGCTCCTCCGGAGTGGACAGAACAACTCGCAACAAGCGAGGGTGAGACTTGTCAGCTGGCAAGTTACCGAGTCTGGTTAGTTTGCGCACAGTCACGCCGGAGAAGCCGGGAGGCAGGATTTTGGTAACGCATATTCTAAACCACTGAAGGTCATCTAGAATACGGTCTTTTGGGAGAACAGCAGAAGACTCAGTGGCGTTTCTGAAAATAACACTGCAGTCGGTATACGAGTCTCCGCGACGCGGAGTATTTACCGAACGCTCCATAGACGTCGGTAGTTTCAGTTTAGTGTCCGTTTTTATAGACTCTAGGGTCGCAGATGTTTCCAGTTGCAACGATTCCGTAGTAGTAGAATTTGAGAGGGGGAATGGGCACCCGACGGACCTCTTGTGTTCGCCTTGGGTTTTGCCGCTTTTTTCAACCCTCTTTCGTTTTCTTTTGACAAGGGCAGAAACCTGCTGCTCTCCTTCGCTAACAGCCGAATCAAACACATTGTCTGAGGGTTCGTTACTAATAAGGCTGTTGCTAACAGGTAAACTGATATTCGACAGTGAACAAACAGATGCAGGATCTGACAACTTACCAGTGTCTTCTACTGTCTCTTGACAGAGAAGACCTGGGCTTTCTAGGCCTGTCACAATCCATTCAACTTTCCTGTCTAGCGAGACAAACAGAGACAGCAAACTTTCCAGAGAAACAGGACTGCTATTTATTGGCGTGTAACGCTCAGTCCTGCGCATGCAACAGTCATTACAACGGTAGAGTAAACTCTCGCTACTGAACAGAAGAGCATACTGTCTACGATTCAAGCCAGTACAGGCCTTATGGAAACAACGGTTACAGATATCGCGCTGCATGCCGCCGGACGAATCTGTAACCGCTTCTAGACAACCCTCTTTACCACACATGACCACAGAGTCGTCAGAAGGCGGACACGGAGAGTTTAAGCAGCGCGGAGAGGGTTCAGAGAAAGAATTGAATGTAATAGATAAGGAGCAAAGATGTGAACCGGATTACGGTGATAACTTACGCAAGCGACGAGAGCATCAGTTAGAAAGACCAAGTGTGACACGAGTGTATTGAAATGGACTCACCAAGTCACAAAGCCGAAGTGGACTCCAAGGATATAACAACAGGACCATTGCGAGAGAGCAGAGACTGACACATGGATAACTGAATATCCACTGATCCGTTCGACCACAGCGAACGGATCCCAAAAATGGAATCAAGTAAATCCGCCTTTGACGAATGGAGAAGAGCGCACAAGAGGCAAGGGGTAGCTGGATAGCGTCCAGTGGTCAAAAGAAGGGTAATGACACAGTGACTCGCTGACAACAACGGAACAAAGACAAAGTTTACTCGCAGGAAAGTTCGCCGTTGGAGCTGGGCGAGACTGAAGGAACGAAGGAGCTTCTTCAAGCTCGTTTGAAACACAAGAAACACAAGGTCAAGCTTTTTGGTCAGAGTTATTCAACACTGTTTCCACAAATGACTTCCGAGAAGGAAAACTCAAGCGGTGAAACAGGACAACCACGCTGTGGCAAAGGAAGGCACACAAGAAATTCCGAGTATGTTGGCACTTCTAGGTACTTTCGGATCACAATAAAACTGACAAAGCCAAATTTTCTATGTAGTGTTATTTAACTGCTGTTCTCAAACAAGGATTTCAGTAAAGAAAACCTCGAACGGTGAAACAAGACAAGCACGCCGTGACCTTGAACCATAAATTCCATACATCAGGAGACGTGCTCCACAACGGCAAAGTTCAAGTTCAAGCGGGACTGGAACGATAGGATTATCCCGTGAGTGTTGCTTCTTCGGCGGGTCGTTGAACCCAGGAGTTGGCGAACTTTGAAATACTGATGGACCTAAAACAAAGACCGCATCACACCCTGTCCAACCAATTAATGCCCACGTATCCTGCTCTAGCAGTCCCTGCTGGGTCGGTTAAGTGAGGAAAAAAAGTAAACTCAGAAGGCAAAAGGGGGAAGTGGAAAGAGCTAAGCAAGTGGAATACCAAGATATTTGAGTCATTAAAAAAAGAACTGAAAAGTGAAGGTGAGTCAGCTAGGAAAAAGGAAAGGTTTACTGTTGCCACCCAAGAGCATCGAGCTGGTGCGCAAAACCCTTAACCGTAGGTTCCCTAACCACCTGATCGGAAACCCCTCTTTGCTTTCTTCCATCAAATAAACCTAACGCATGTGGTCAGCGCACAGCCGCTAATTAGTCTCACATTTCTTGATGTTCGTTTATCACTTACTCGTTGTAAGGTCTTAGACCTTCTTACCCGCAAGCCCCGGACAAACATTCCCTGGCTCTATCCAGCCTGGTACTATTATCTTATCACCCTAGCAAGACTTGGTTCGCTGTGCGCTGCTGCGCTTGTGTCTCAAGCTCTGAGGTCCTCAGCAACCTTAGGGTGTGTTTGTATTCCGTCCATTCGCTGCTCTTTCGTCAATTAACCTTTCTTAGCTTTTTAGTTTACTCATTCCCCACCTGCTCAGCACACAGATGGTCGTTATCCTCTCATTTCTAGGTGCTCAGTTATAACTTACTTGCTGAGGTGTCTGGATATTGCTCATGTAAGAGTCCAGCATATGCACCGCCTTTACCTGGATCAGCATATCTTAGTACCATACACTTAGCACTCTAGAATGACTCGTTTCTCGGCGCGACGGTGCGCTCAGGTATCACAGGTAGTGACGTCCGAAGCAAACTGTGTGCATACATTTGTTCCAAACGTTTGTGCTTTATTAGTTCAGTTCTATCGATCAGTGCTTTTCATCTAGTCAGCAACGCCGCTCCTTAACCACACCTTTGTGGGTGTTCTGGTTCCGTGGCCCAGCAGTGGTTTCGACACCTGCTGAGGTAGGTGTTTAGCTCTCTCACTGGATTTCCCAGCTGTAGGCCATGTCACTATTCTCTCAGTACCCTGGCGTCGATTTGCTGTCTAGATCCCGTGCTTGTGTCCTATCTTTCCGTTAATTTACCACCAATTGACCTCAGAATCTCTCTTTGCGCAGGTTACAACTCTAGCATAAAATATTTATTTATTTATCTACTTAGTTATTCTGCGCGCCTTATCGAATTAAGCTGGCTACCAGCTCTTCATCCACCATTCAATTGCCGGCAGTCTTTGAATTCTGCTTTCTGTATTCCCAAGCAATATTTGCCCCATAGTAAACCAATACCGGGTTGTATGCATAATGGCACAACGCCCTGTTCTACGTGCAAATAATAGCAATCTACCTACTTTGTTATTACTTTCGTAGTACGTTCACAATTCCCTTTCAGCACAAGCACATTTGCCCATTATACATCGTTTTGTCTCCACTCTAAACGTTATAACACAAGACATTAACACTATTTGATTCCACTCCTATTTTTTGCGGTCTTGCTTGTCCCTCACGTTCCCCTTTCTTCGAGGTCCGGAACTTCTTGTGACCTGGGATTTGACCGAGGAACAGCATTTTCGCCCGGGAGAGGACTTGCTAACTCACTAGGACCTAAAAAGAACATGTCTGTGCACCAAAATGATTTAACCGCACTCATTACTACGACCGCTTTCTAGTAATGCTAGCTGGACACGATATCTTCACCCTCCCGAAAAATATACATAACCTGTAAAATGCAGACACAAGGAACGCTGATATTTTGCTTAGTTGGACACTCTAATAATAACGATTCGTGTCTCTCCCATCCTCAATTTGCCTCAGCGATTTTATTGGCCCTGACCATGCTATCTGAGCAGCTAACACAGGAACTTGGAAAGCACTTAGCTGCAAATAACCGAGTGTGAAATCAGTCGGCAAGCTGCTTTGTTAGTTGTACATTGGTGTACAAACGACATGTTGGGCTTTTGCCCGGCAAGCCTTCTCCGTATATAGAGCCACAACTGTCCGTTTAACAATACTGTGACGTGGCGAATGTGACTCGCCACTGAATAACGTCACTGCCTGCCACTAAATACTGGCAAGTCGACCTGAGTCATAATTCAATAGTTTGTTGACACGTACAAGACTAAGGTACTCTGTGTCTACATCTGCCCTTTCCATTACAATTATAGTGCCTTCACTGTTAGCACTACATACACTTGAACCCAAAGTATCGTCATTCATTGACGACTTTAGGCCTCATAATTGCTCTTACAATTTTTCGCAGCTTGTGCAAGGTTCTGTTTACTGCGGATTACTGACCTTGCAATGTATTTGTTGCGAAACATAATTGACTGTAATGTTTGAATATGCTTGGTTCGGTGTGCTTCGATGCATTTGAGAATTAACTATTTATTTAGTTATTTAATAAGAAATGATTTCTACTGGTGGCGGCACTTAGGCTACTTTCGCGTTCCAGAAGCTAAGAGGAAGACAGAGCTTCTGCTAGGAAGTGATATCCCATAGTTGCACTGCGTTTTGGATCAGAGGCGAGGGAGTGCCTCTGATCCGTTTACTGTTAATATCTTATATTGATGTATAGTTTGGGGTCTGAGTAACCTGCCTGAGTTCTAGGAAGAACAATCTGCGTCAGTTGTCGTGGTTATTGCACAGAAGATAAAGGCTGTTTGCAGCGAAACCATCAAGCTATTCCATTATTTCGAACAAATGTATGAACCGGACCCCGACGGCTTTGGCAATCCCCAATTGGCCGTGTCCTTAAACAACTGTGGGGGACTTAAACTTATGGAGACTTCCGGAAATTTAATCCGCGCTCATTATGCGATTGAGTAGAATGGCATGCGCCGGGACCCCGGTTACCAGCTAATGGACTGGTTGTACTTATAAGGCTCGTATTGTTGTACAAGCCACTGTTAAACATGCTAAGGTACTCGAAACATACACAAGGGCAGTGAAAGCAGATGTAGCTACAGAATGCGCAGAATTGGTTTCACTGCCGAAGGAGCATATCAAAGGAGCAACCATGAATATACCACGTGCACCAATATCCCTTTCGCGTAACCCGGGTAAAGTAGGCGTATTTTTTAATGGTCTGGCCTCTTACCGCAGGACTTTGCTTAAACAACAGCATATTCAGGGTCCCCATTTATCAAACATTTTAGTTGGTGCTTTCGTAGTTTAGCTCCCGCTCAATCGCGATCGCATGCAACAATAAAGCAATGTTCCACCAGGTCGAGTTTCCTAGTAGTGATAGAGCTTGCTCAGGGTTTATTTGTGCTTCAGGCCAGAACAACATTTAATGGGAACGAATTCTATTATCACATAACGTGATTAGCAAACTTTTGCATTTGCAGTAATAATCTGTTTCGACACTGAAACAACTGTGAGATGAAATAGTCTTCATAACCTTATATCATTTCTTGCAACTCACTCAGCAGCTAATTCCCAATGTCAAGACTAAAGGTGATCACGCTTGATCGTCGCAGATTTGCATGTACCTATTTGACCATGCATGGTTGCCGTGTCTCGTTCAACACCGCGAATATAAATTTATTTATTTATTTGTATAATCATTGCCTACCTGCTACTGAATAACGCATAACTGTACATCGGTCTGCAGGCACTTCGTCAACTAGTGCACCCTTTGCTCCATATCAAGCCATTCCCCTAATGCAAAAGAATTCCAAGCTGAGGTTAATAAGGTTGCATGAAGTTGTTTCCATGTTGACGAGTCTCTTCAGAGTTGCTTCTATCTTTAAATCAAATGAACTAGCCAAGCTTCTTATCCGTATCTTTTTCAGTGGGGTATTTCATTTTACATATTTAATTAGCAAGCAAAGCAAGGTTATCCCGCATTTTCCGAGAAGGAAATGAGGATTCACAGAATACGATATCAGACTGAGAACAATTGCGTTGAAAGTACACTTGGTTTACACTGAAACATTACCGAGGACCACACAAACTTCAAGCTGGAAAGTTTTGTTAGTGTTAACTCATTAGCCCATATTATCATTTGTCGTTTTCGTCCATGGTCCTCTCGGCCTCATCTCAAATACACTCTTATCAGCAAAGCTAAGTTTACAAATTTTCGTACGAAAAGAGTCGGATTAGGATTAGTCCCTTACAATATAAATCAACGGATTTGCAACCAATTGTCATTGAGCACGCATGGAAATATAACAGCCTTTCCGTTGCATGATGCGTCACTCTATTTGGTAGCATGGAACATTCTGTACAGTGGCATGGTTTTCCTTGTGCAAGTGAGACCGGCTACGTTGCTGCCCAGCACTTGTGAAGCAAAAATGTCGAAGGCACTGTGAGTACCCTCATTGGAAAGTCCAGTAATAGTCCCAATTGAACCGCTTCTGTACGAAGACTAGAACTCGTCGCTGCTGTACTTGCCGTGAGAGTGGCAGCGAAAGTCATTGAGAGTAGTTTCCAGTGCAGCGCAACTTGATGGGCGGATTTCAGGTTAGTTCTCAAGTTTCTTTGTAATGTTCAGTGGCGATTCCTGGCTGACGTTGCTAACCGGATTGTTGTTATACGACAGCATTCTCATCCCAGTCAGTGGCGTTACGTAAACACACAACAGAACACGGCCCATACAGCTTTACGATACTTGCTTTGTCACAAGCAAAAGAACTAAACACATAGTTGCATGATACGCAATTTCTCTTTCACGATGAATCTTTGCGGCTGTTGCCTCCGGAGAATTTGGGGAAATTTCCGTTGGAGTGCCCGCGGCCTGACGTCAAGCACGCCCTTTTGGCAAACCTAAAAGAACATTGGATAAGTAAATCCAAAGGCTGCCTCACTTGGACTTCGCCTTTTAAGTCTTATTTCATAGCGAAGTATCTGAAGTGCGCTGCACCATACCGATATGGCGCAATAGAAACCGCAGAATTTCTTCAAGCAACCCTTTGGATTGTTAAACTGGTAAAAGCGGAAACCTTCACAGCATGGTTTGCTCTGCTTTCACACGAGCAACCCAAGTTAGCAGTAGAAACCTGAAGCTTAAGTCGTGCAGCTTGAGACGCAATATGCCTTTCATCGGTAACGGTATAAGCTGAGTGGGCAAAGTTTGAAACAACCTTTGAAGTCATTCGGAGCGAGTCTTCCTAGATTAACTTTGATCGCCTTTTGGCACTCATCTTCTTACACTGCACTACCATTACGCAAATGGGCATTTCGGAGATAGGCATACACCGTAAATCTTCTGCAACCTTATTCGGTCGTGAGAGGAGTTTCCGCCGTAAAACGTGTGGTGTTTATATGCGGTAAATGCTCTCTAAACTATGAAAAAGT
Source organism: Dicrocoelium dendriticum (assembly GCA_944474145.2). Classification (NCBI taxonomy): domain Eukaryota; kingdom Metazoa; phylum Platyhelminthes; class Trematoda; order Plagiorchiida; family Dicrocoeliidae; genus Dicrocoelium; species Dicrocoelium dendriticum. The sequence goes on along the minus strand of OX104060.1, from coordinate 63,569,173 downwards.
ATTTCGTCAGCTACTGGTGCCGTGTAAAACCCTTCGGTGTCTGACCTTCCGTTTGGCATTTACTGCTGTTGGGGTTGATCACCTTGGGCATTTAATGGTGAGCATATAACGATATGTGTATATATATGCAGAAGCTTGACTACAAGAGCGATTCACAATGATTTTACTTATTCCCTAGCTACCAATGCATTTCTGTGTGTATTTTTAAGACTTTCGGGTAGGTGCGGACGGTCGACTGTTATATACAGCGATAACGACAACCTTTGCACCTGATTAGAGCTGAATTCCGTAACCCGTTGAAGAGTTTAAAGCAGGCGGAGATGAAGAACTACATGCTGTCTCAAGAGATTGGTTAGAAATATAACCATGTTTGTGTTGGTCAGCCTGGGGGTATTTGGGAATAACTTATACCACAAGCCGTATTGTTGCGTAATATCTGCAACGATAAGGTCGCAAAGAAAGAAGTGTTAATGACGACACTTGCTGTAGCCAAAAGCTTATTGAACCTTTATTAAAGGTGCCTGACGCATCTGCTCCGCAAGCCACCGTATTGCCGAGTGAACTGTTGACGCTGGTGAGAGAAAAGCCTCTAAATAACCCGGGAACCACATTACCGATTCAATTGAGTGGATGATGGCAACAAGTAAGAACAATTTCCGGCTTCCTTTGGCGTAGATGGATTGGAGTGTACTTACCAAAATTACGGCAGAGGCAGAACTTGGTAACTATAATAAGACAGCTCCTTCAAGGTGCTCCGTTCCAAGTTCGTAAGTTACGCACCTCAACGGGTCTGTGGTAAAGACAGTCGCGGAACAAATCACGCAAGGCAAAGACCGACTGGTTCGAAAGACAATGGTGAGGACAAGCAAGTTAGCCTCCGAATAGGCTTCAGACAAACCAGTTGGTTAGATGTATACGGGGGCAAGAATTGTGAGGATGTGGAAGCCCATGCGTAGGCTATAAGACGGCCGGGGAAGTGTAAAATTCAAAGGCAACTTTGAGAACGCAGTTAAGCTGGTTAATATATTGGGGTTCCTATTTAGGTGAATTTACTGTGATGGAAATGCATATCTTTAGGCTTCTGCATAAACAGTAGCCTTCTAAAGCAGCTGATCCTTAGCCAATTCACGCCTAGCTACTACATGCTTGGCGGCGCAACTAAGTTAGCCGCTGACGGTGGTTTTTAGATGTCAGGTTATAGCTGTACATTGCCAACTAAAGGAAAGGAGGCTGGCGTCTGACCCAACTTCAAAGATGGCAACAGAAGTCTGTCAGCTAATTATAGACCAGTCAGTCAAACTAGCACCCAAAAAAGAATAAATGGCTTATTCAGGAGTTTATGGTGGCACCCTTAATCAGGCGTTATCAAAATTACGTACAAATACGTTTCACAAGTGAAACGTTGCTATGTATGTAATCAGCAGTGGCCGATAGTTGTACAGGCTCCGGCAATTGCGGAAGTATTCATGAAGAATATAGTCGCCAGTGGATGACGGTATGTTGGAGTCAAGTGTGCATGGTGCAAACAGTGATGGCACTATAAGGGCAGGGAAAGGGTAGATGTAGACTGAGAGTATCCTAGCCTTGCACGCGTCAAGAAAAGTTTAAAATATAACTCTAGTCGACTTGCCTGTATGCAGTTGTGCTCAGTAACTTTATTCGTTGACGAGTCACATCCGCCACGTTGCAGAGTTGTTAAACGGACATTCGCGGCTTTTTCAAACGAAAAATAAATATTTTAATCTCGAATTCATCGAGGCACGCTAACTCAGGAATGGTCAATATTTAAAGCCAAGGTTGTTGCGCAAAATATATTTTACAATGCACGTAATTGGCTATAGTCAAACCTGTACAATTTGCAGCAACGGAAGAAGTACTCATGATGAGCAAAATTATCAGTGGGTTGACACTGAACTGGAGTCATGTGTGTTTAGAGTAAATAGGAAATGTACAGTAGGTAAAGTGATGACAGTATGGGAAGACTGAGCGTATCTTTTGTTGTACGTGTCGATACAATATTAAAAATTTTCTCTAGTCAGTACGCCAAAATGTAATCGTGAGCAGTGAATTTACCCATTAGCCGGGCACATCCGCAATGTCACAGTGTTGATAAATGGACGTTTGTGGCTTTTATTTTAGGATTGGCTTGCCAGGCGAATACGCACCACCTGTTGGAACACTATCGCTGATTGAGTTGAACGGTCATGACATCAACCAGTTGTGTACTGTTATTCGGTCGAATGATCCCTCTGTAAGCTGATAAGATAGCGCACTCAGGGCCCGCCTTAGAGGTTGAGGCCAGTCGAGCAGGGTGCATAATTGTGCAGGTAAGCATCATTTCCAGCTTACCTGGGTCTCAGTTTCTCCACTATTGTATACTTGTTGGAGGGTGAGGAATTCGTGTCCAGCTGTCCTCACTGGACATCCGTTGTCGTGTTATGTGCAGTTGCTTGGCTTCAGTAAAAGACCCTGGTTCAGCTGAGCCAATGTTGGTTATGTTGTCGCAACTCAGAAGGAGGCAGTTCCCCAGTCTAATCCCGGATCACAATAATGTTCTTGCCCTCGGAGAAATGGGAAAGAAACAGGTTGAGAGAACATCGTAAAGGACAATCAGGGAACCAAACAATGTGCTACACCTAGTTTATGACCTTTAGACCGGTGACAGGGATGTACAATGAGCAAAAGTTATTTCGCTGAAAATGCATCTAGTTCATGCAACAAAAAGCAGGGTCAAATGGGTAAATTACTGAGATGTGCTTAAGGTGCTAGAGCATGGCATTAGTAATCAAGCAACCAGGTATTAGTTAAATGGGTTGGGACATATTTGTAGGAAGAAAGAAGAAGGTTAAAAGACGTGTGGCGATCGGAAGGTGAATAAAAGACAGAGAGTTAACCTATGAACCATTACTTGTTTAACAAGATGACGCATCGCCGTCACAATAGCTTAGGTGCTCCATTCGAGAGTAGTTTGCTACGGAGCAAAAAGCGAGCAAGATAGACCAGTGGAACAGTGAGCGTAAGAGCCGGATTAACTACTAGCTGAAGCCGCTGGTTTTTGTGTGTTTAAGGAAACGTGGACGGCCGGGCAATCACCCAAGTGAATGAGGGTTATTGTGAAGTAAAAAGACCGTAGCTACAGCGGTTGTTAGATTGTGGAACAGGCAATACTATGAACCCACCGTTGTGGATTAGGAGGCGCACCGGTGTCTCCGTATATTAGATAAACAAGTCAAAGGTGGGATTCTTCGGTGTTAAAAGGCAGCCAGAGGAACCCAGAGAGCAAGGAGAGTAAGAGCCAGATTAACTACCTTGCAGAAGCCGCTTTTGTCGAGACATTAGAAGAACAATGACGGCTAAGCAGGCCTTGAGGGGTCATAATGAAGAAGGAAATGCCGTAATAGAAGTGAAACTTGGATTGTAGAACAAGCAGTAATATCAAACCAGCAGTTGTGGGACAGGATAGCGAATCTGCGCTTCTAAAGAATTTGTGAGCCACCCGAAGGTGGGAAGCTACGGTGGCAAAATGAAACCAAGTGGACTAAGCCTGGGATGAAGTTCAGAGCCGGAGTAACTGCATAGCAGAAGCCGCTATTTATTGACAGATTAAGAGAAGACGTACCGCCGAGTAGTCAGTTAAGTGTAGGGTGAAGGCTTGCCAGGGGAAAACCGACTACGTTCTGGAACACCGCCGTAAATCCGGTTGCACACTAATGTACAGCTTGGCGACTGATTTCACACTCGGTTATTTGAATTCTAATATATTCTAATTTCCTCTGTTGGCTGCTCAGTAGCTTGATGAAGGCCGCCATACTCGCTGAGGTCGGACAAGGCTAAATAGTCATAAAGTGTCTCCTTGTTGCGTGTCCAGCTGGGCCAATTTTCAAAGTTTCTACTTTGTGAAACCCATATATATGTATTATATATACAGTTCGAGAGTGCGCAGACATCGTGTCCAGCTATCCACACAGGACAACGGTCTTGGTGGTGAGTGCAGTTAAATCCCTTTGGTGTACAGCCATACTCCACGTTGCTCGTTGTCGGTTCTTCCTTCGGCCTTGAGCGAAAATGCTGTTGCTTACTCCTATCTCAGATTCCGAACAAGTTCCAGACCATAGAGTAAAAGGAATGTGAGGAACAACCGAGCGAATACCATGAAGAACAGGCGTGGAATTAAACCTTGTTAATGTCGTTGGTCATAACATTTAGCTTTGAGACAAAATGATGTACCATGTGCAAAACGATTATGCTGAACGTGTCGTTTGAACGTGCTGCAAAATGCAATAAACCTGTGGGCGGGTTTCTATCATCTACATAAAAAACAGAGCGTTGTACCAGTAAGCCATCAACGAAGCATCAACTTACTATAATGCAACAATTGCGTGGGATGAGAGTAAAGAGATTCAGCAGACTGGCAGCGATGCATGCTGAATGAATAGAAGGTAACCAGCCTACCTTGATAGTCAGCGCAGAAAACTACGTACAAATATGAGTATCTCCCAACGAGAGCGATTCAAAGGTCAATCGGTGGTCAAACAGCGGAGTGATAGGACTCACAGGCGGAGTAAAAACGCGCTGGGGCTGCAGACATGAAGACAACACGAAAGTACTAAGAGAATAGTGCTACGGCCGACTAAGGGAGCTGGACCCCTACGTGAGCAATTGTGGAAAACGGTGCTTCGAGACAGAAACAGAAAGCCCAAAAAGGAGTGGGTAAGGAACGCCTCCATTGAAATGAGGCCGGATCTTACCGTGGTGCCATGGGTTGCGTGCTGCAGGGATCCATTGAGCTATGCTGAGTAGTGCTTTTGCACTTTTGGAACCAGTCGTATCAGCTTGGTCAATGTTTAGAGGCCAGGCGAACTCAGCCTCCTTGTCCTCCTTTTTGGGGGCTGGAATGAGGTGGCTCCTTTTTGTTTAAAACGGACTCCTTCTAGCCCAACGTTTAATTCGCCGCATTAGGGTAAGGTTTTCGAACCAAAGGCTTTGGTTGAGAACCCTAATCGTTCTCCTGTCTAGGCTTGGACAAGCTGACAGTATCCTGCCCACGCAAAACTATGTACTTTTCTTCCAACATTTTAATGATGCTCTTAGCACCACAGAGGATAATCAATGGTACCCCATCCGTTGCATCGAGCAGGGTGGATAGGGGTTTGGATGCTACCGCTCAAGCTTTCCTGTCTTCTTATTTCCCTCTCAGGTCAATGTACCCTAATCGTCCCGCTCCAGCTTCACTTTCCTCACCATTTTTCAAACCGCCAATTCTTGGCCCACACTCACCTAGCTGTGACAGGCTTTTACATTTCAGTTTCCACTCAAGTGTGAACTCGGAGCGTCATTTCTGCCCTGTCGACAAGCCCATGTCCAACCAAGCGTCCAAGTCCAGTTCTTCTGTTTCCATTTGGGGCCCTCGATCCTCCTTCAGATTGGCATGCCACCATGTACCCACACTGCATCAGCTCGGTCAACGGGCAGCATTTGCCCGATTATTAGAGAACGGCTCGGTTGATAGCTGCAACTTATCGGAGAACCGCCTGCAAGACTCAAGCTCAGTGCTCACTTTGCGATACCCTTCGGGTGACATGAGCTGCACTTTTTCATTACGTCTATCCGATGACGATGCAGCTTCAAGCACCCTACATGCCAATGTTGGTAGTGCTCTGGGACCCGGGCTTGTACCTACCCTACTTGACTGGATTCCAATCAGTAACCGGTTGTGTGCGATCTGCTTGGCTGGCAAGTTCAACGCTTCGAAGCCGCACGTGAATATTAGGTGTCTATTCGTCAACCCTGCCATGCCGTCACAACTTCTGGCGATAATTTAGTAAAATAAGACTGCTATCTCCGACTGAAAGAACTCCTTCACGACAGCAAGAGTTCGGACACTGGCATGCTGACTGAGGATCAGAAATTTCAGGTTGGGAAATTATCCACTGATGAACTCCATATGGGCGGCTAATACTCCTTGGGATAACGGTGAGCGGTTACTTCATTTATGTGCAGTTGCTCGCTTATAGCTTGCGAGCAACAAATTCCGATGCAGCACCTGCCGGAGGGTGAGTTGGAGTTCACAGCATCGAAGCAACTATGAACAAAAATCGATAACCTTGGGATAAGTTACGAATGGAGAGGCTGTGTCCAGAACCGTCGATCGATTTGGAGCACATATGTGGACACGGGCCATGCACTTGTATGTACTGACCTGCGAATACGTTTTGGCGGACGCCCACGAGGACATTGTGAGCGCATTGACAGCACCCAGATGGTGAAACCAGCTGCCCTGAATGCCTAAAAAAGTACACTGTTATGCCAGTCAAATGTGCGCTATAGATTCATGTGAAGCTCACTGGTCACATATGCACCAGACCTTACTAGCAGCAGGCAACGCTTCATGTGCTAAGTCTGATCGCCAAATGAACATTGGGTCGCTTCGCAGTTCCCGGAACTTATCGATGCTGGCCAGCATATTCCGGCTATATGCGAACACAATAAAACTCGCAAAGAGCTCTGGACGAAACTCCGTTCTAGCCCGAAGAGAGACCGCGACTCCTGGTGGCCCAATCGCGCATTGGAGATAGAAATAGCCGCTGACCTTGGTAACCATAGTTAGTTATTTCGGCTGATACGAGAAACGGGCAGCCGGTTTACTAGTGTTAGTGAATCGATAGGTGACGAGAGTTGACATCCTATCCACAACCTGTCAACAGGCTTAGTGCACTGTGCTTGGCACGTTGCAAGGCAATTTAACCGGTCGGAATGGTTAGATTTCTCGCTTGCCGCTGATCGCCCTGCTCCCTGGGCTGTCCATTAGGACCTACGATCTCGGTCAGATGTCAAACTTGCGACCTAAACCTTAAAGTTAAGTAAAACCTCGGACCAGGTAATAAATAAATAAATAAATAAATAAATAAATTGTGTATTCTCGACTAAGCGAGGCACGCCTACGCAGGCATGATCATGTGATCATGTGATCAGTTAGTGTACAATGGAACAATGGGATTGTTGCATATGTTTATGTATGAACGTATGTAAGTTTGCATGTAGGCATGTTTAGATTTGTTTATGAGATTGGTAAATGTTTCCTGTCGTTTTGCTTGAATGTGTTTGAAGGTGTCGCCAGTGCTAAATGGATGCTTGATATCTGTGGACTTGAAGCGATTGTCCGGATAAGCAATGGGTGACTTTAGTTAGTGGCGAGTCACGACCGCCACGCCACAGTGTTGTTAAACGGACTTTTGTGGCTTTTTATAGGGAGAACGCTTGCCAGGCGAAAACCCACCACGTCCTGGAACACTGCCGCCGAACTATTTGCTGGAAGGGGGTAAACCTGAACCACCCAGCTGGCACCACGAGGAGGTTGTTCGGCCAGCCAGCCACCTTCCTCCACCTTCCTTCGAAATCGGGGGGACCTGCTGTTTTGGATGATGTATACTAGATACTATTGAAGATGTGGGGCTGGTAACTGTCCCTACAGACTAAAGCCGCTTCGCCATAGTCCCAGTTCTCAAGGGAGGCTCACGGTCGGGATGCGGCAACCATAGAGGTATCTGTCTGACCTCCGTCGTTTCCAAGCTGCTTGCTTCTGGGATCCTTTACAGAAAGACTGGCAGCCGTAAAAGCCATATTCGTAAAGGTCAGGCCAAATTTGCTCGTGGATGTGCTTGCATCGACCATATATTAACTTTGCCTCAGTTGTTGGAGCGCCGGCACATATATTGGCGGCCCAGCGTTGGCGGATACCACGATATCATAGGTGCATTCGATTCGGTGGCTAGACGTGCACTTTAAGCCTGTTTATTCAGGAAATGTGTGCCTAAGAAATATAAATAAATAAATAGTTTAGTCTCAAATTTATAGACACAACAAATCAGGCGTGTGCAAGGTTTACAGGCAGGTGTGTACCACAACGATACTTTGGGTTCAATCGTGCGTAGTGCAAGCGGTCAAGGCATTATAAGTACAGTGAAACGGTGCATGCGGTCGGAGAGTATCATATTCTTGCACGTGTCGGGAAGAGTTAAAATATGAGTCTAGTCGACTTGCCAGTATGTAGTTGTGGGCAGTGACTTTATTCACTGTCGAGTCACATCCGCCACGTCACAGTGTTGTTAAACAGACAGTTGTGGCTTTTTATAGGGAGGACGCTTAACAAGAAAAAACCCATAATGTCCTGCAACGCTGCCGTAAAGCATTTTGAACACTGATATACAACTGGAAAAGCAGCTTGACGACTGATTCCATATTCGGTTATTCGCAGTCAAATGGCTTCCAAATTCCTCTGTTGGGTGGACAGATAGTTTGCTCAGAGCCGCCATAATTCTTGCGGCCGGTTGAGGATGGGAACCTTACGAATAGTTGCTTGTTTTGTGTCCAGGTAAGCAAAGTTTTAAACTTTCTGCTGTCTGGATTTTTCAGATGCATAATTTTCGGGAGAGTAAAGACGTGTCCAGCTCTCCATACTGGACAACGGTTGTGGTGGTGATTGCAGTAACGTCTGTTTGTTATACGACCATGGTCCATGTAAGTCCGTGTCGGTTATTACGTCCGTCGGGCGAAATCTGTTCCTCCGTCCAGTTCCACATCTCCAAGAATTTCCGGACCTCGGAAAAAAGGAAAGTGAGGGACAACCGAGAGAAAACTGCAAGAACGGGCGTGGAGTCAAACATTGTTAAAGTCTTATGTTACAACACTTAGAGTTGAGACAAACGCATGTACACTGCGCAACAACGATTACGATGAAAGTGCCTTTTGAATGTCCTATAGAATCAATAGCCATATGGGTAGATTGCTAACGTCTGTGTAGAGACAAAAGCATTGTACCAGTAAGTAATCCACGAATTATCAGTTTAGTATGAGGCAAAAGCTGCGTGGAGAGTGTGGAGAGACAGTTAGAAGGCTAGTGGTGAGTTCACGGTGCACGGGCAGCAAGTAGTCAGCCTAATACGATAAAGGAGCGCAGAATAAGAAAGTCAAAAATAAATTGTTTGCCGCGAGAGTGATCTAAAGGTCAATTGGCGGTAAGGCAGCGAAAAGATTGGATGCAGACATTCAAAGAGAATAAAGTTATTGAGATAAGGAGTGGCTCCTAACAAGCTCCGGATGGTCGCAGATGCAAGGGGCCTACGACCACCACCTGCTTCTAAACAGAGGTGCCGAATTTAAGATGAGCGACGAATGGTGGCACTAGGAAAGACTACCAGTGGCCCAATGTAGCCATTCCAATATGACGCTTGGTTACTAGTGTAGGCCCACAGGGTCACAGAATGCATCGAAAGGCCAGCGAATGTAAGTGCTACAGACATTCCAATAGAATGTATGATGGAGAGACAAGGAGCGGATCCTAACAAGCTCAAAGTCTGCACAGAAGGGGCATGGAGCCTACGACGTATCGCTGCCAAGTGTTGAGCAATAAGAGCAACAGATAGTGGCGCTAGGAGAGAAAGTATCAATCGCTAAAGAAGGCATTCGGATTAAGCCTTTAATTACCAGTGGCTACCTACAGTGACAGAATAAGTCAACAAACCAGCTATGTTATGTGATGCAAATAATCCAAGAGAGCAAGAGTTGGAGAGATAAGGAGTGGCTGCTAGCGCAAAGATGTATGCTACCTACAATGACCCGCCTCAGCTGAAATGTAAAGGTTGAAGGGATAAAACAGTGGCTCTAAGCAGGCTCCGGATATCCGCAGACGGTTGGAGCCTACGAAGAATGGCTGTTGCTAAACATAGGTAAGACGAAGGACAGGTAATGGCGCTAGGAGTGAGAGTGTCAGTGATCAACAAAGGCATTTGGATGAGTCCTTCTAGTTGCTAGTGTGTATCTACAATATCCCAAAATAAGTCAATAAACAGCAAATGTATGTGCTGCATTCAGTCTCAGAGGATGAAGGTTGGAGATATAAGACAGTGGCTCTTAGCAAGCTCTGGATATGCACAGTGATACATGGAGCCTGCGACCACTAGTTGCTGCTAAAAAGCCTTGCTGAGGTTAGGACGATCGATATAATGGTGTTATGAAAAACTTTCGGTCTCCCGATGTAACCATTTAATTAATCAGTTTGGTTGCTAGTGGATGCCTACAATGTCACAGAAGACATCAACAAGCCAATGAAGGTAAGTGATACAGACATTCTAAAAGATTACAGGATGGAGAAACAAGGAGTGTCTCCTAAAGCTCCGGATATGCGTAAAGGTGTATGGAGCCTACAACGAATCACAGCACAAAACGTGATGAAGATAAGAGGGAGGAAGGATGACGGTGCTAAGAGAGAGAACCAGTGGACAGCAACTGAATTTGCATTAACCATTCTAGATATTAGTGGATACTTACAGTGACAGAACAAGTCAACCAACCAAGGAAGGCATGTGATGCAAAACACCCACGAGAACAAAAGTTGGCAAGATAAGGAGTGGCTCGTGGCGCAAAGACGAATGCTACCTACAATGACTCGCTGCAGCTGAGAAGTGGTGACGTAGGTAATAGGAAGAACTGGTAATGGTACTAAAAGAGTGAGTATCGATGGTTAGCAGTGGCATTTGGGTGAAGCCTTCTAGCTGCTACTGGATAACTACAGTTTCCTAGAATAAGTCAACAAACAGTCCCAGATAATAAGTGTTGGAGAAATAAAACGGTGGCTATTAGCAAGCTCTGGATATTCGTAGATGCATGGGGCCTACGACCACTAGCTGTTTCTAAACAAAGGTGCCCAATTTAAGACAATCGACTGATGGTGGCGCTAGGAAAAATTATCACTGGCCAGAAGTAGCCATTCCAATAAAACGCTGGGTCACTAGTGTATACCTGCAGGGGCAGAGAAAGCATCAACAAGCCAGAAAAGGTAAGCGATACAAACATTCCAAGAGAACGTATGATGGAGAAATGAGGAGTGAATCATAAAGAGCGCCGGATACTTGCAGAGAAGTATGGAGCCTACAATGAATCGCTGAAATAATGATAAGACAAGACGAACGACATATAATGGACCTAAAAGGGAGAGTATCGCGGGCCAGCAACGGTATTAGGATTATCCTTGTAAATACCAGTGGATACCTACAGTGACAGAATAAGTCAACAAACCAGCGAAGGTATCTGATGCAAAACATCCAAGAGAGCGAGAGTTGGGGAGATAAGGTGTGGCTCCTAGCGCAAAGATGTATGCTACCTACAATGACTCGCTGCAGCTGAGAAGTGGTGACGTAGGTAATACGAAGAATTGATAACGGGACTAAGGGAGAGCGTATCAATGGCTTTCAATGGCATTTGGGTAAAGACTTCTAGTTGCTAGTGGATACCTACAGTGTCCCAGAATAAGTCAACAAACAGCAAAGGTATGTAATGCAGACAGTGCTAGAGAGTAAAGAAGGGTTAATTGGTGGGGCCTGTGTCCGATTGTTGGGTTTTCGGATTTAGAGGTGGCCTGGGCCATGCTCCCAAAGTATACTGCTGATGTTAAAGAGCTCGCCTATAGGCAGGGTAGCAATTTGTCTATGTGGAGATGATCGGAACTGTGCAGTATTCTCGGCTGCCCTAACTTTTAAGAGTAGCCTGTTTTAGCCGCGAGCGAATCTGTAAAGAAAGAAGTTGTTACGCACTTTGATGCGGGCTGTAGGTAGGGTAATGTTTAAGGGTCTTTGGCGGAGTGGATACCGAGAGTAACCGTTTTGTTGAATAAGTCTTGCAAGGTTCGTATTTGGGTATTTTATCGTCTGGAATAGGAAGGTGAGGTTGCGTCTCATTCTTCGTAACCCAAGAAGTTTACAGCGCTCACGGTAGTTGAGAGTAGAAGGGCAAAGCAGGCGCTTTGTAACTGAGCGTTGTACTTTCTCAATTGCTATTCAGTTACTATGGTGTGGGTAAACATTATTGAGCAGGATTCCAAAAGAGGTCTAGCGCACACCTTGTATAGAGTGAGTCCGGATTCTGTTACGAGCTTTCTCTTGCAGATATTACCAATGAGGCATCTATCTTTCGCTACACTATAGCTAACTTGTTCCAAGAAATTTAGTGAGCTTGAATAGTGTACTCCGAGATGCCTTACGGTTGGACAGTTGGCTGATTAGACCCCATTCAGGGTTAGCGCACTAGGCGTTACAGTGTATCTATACGATACGGCGCTGCACTTTGCAGAAGAGAAGTCAAGCTTTCATGTGTTACACCAAGAGTCTAATGCTTTAAGATCATTTTGAATATTGAGGAGACCGCTCCTTAGGTTACCCGGGTCAAAGGAGAGTACGACTTTTATTTCGTCGGCGAACAGATACGCCTTTCCATTTCCAAAGACTTGAAATACGTCGTTGATATAAATTAGGAAGAGTACAGGGCCCAGTACACTCGTAACAAGTTTCGGTGAGGATTCGAGGTCTCCTAGTCTCACCGACTGTGTTCAACAAGAGAGACAGGAAGTGAACCAAAAATGCAGCTGGTCCGACATACCGTAAGAAGCCCATTTAGTTAGCAGTCCATTATGAGGGATACGGTCGAACGCTTTTTTAATATCCAGTAAGATGATGCTCAGAGCTTTCCTGCAATCAACCATGGCAATAACATTGCTGAAGTTGGCATTTTTGACAAGATTTAGACTGGAAAAATCCATGTTTGGATTGGCTGATGAGACTACGATGAGTAAAGAACAGCAGAAGCTCTTCTTTGACGATCCTCTCCATCACTCGTGAAGCAAATGGTGCGTGACTAATAAATCGGTAGTTTTCAATGTTTTGACGGCTTCCCCATCGCAATGAGGCTGGACCTTACCGTGGTGCGATGGTTTGTGTGCCTCAGCGATCCATTGAGCTATGCTGGACGGTGCTTTTGCACCTTCAGAGTCACTCATACCAGATTGGTCAATGGTTAGAGGTCAGATAAACTCAGCGTCCTGGTACTCCAGGTTGATGGTTGGAATGAAGGTGGCACCTTATTCCTTAAAACGCACGCCTTGTAGTCCAACGCCAAAACCGCTGCCTTGCGGTCAGGATTTGAACCAAAGGCTTTGGTTGAGAACCCTAATCGTTCTCCTGTCTAGGCCTGGGCAGCCTGACAGTATCCTGCCCACGCAATACAATGAATCACACTTCAAACAAATTGCTGATGCTCTGGCCACCGCAGAGGATGATCAACGGTGCCCTATCTGCTGCATCGAGCAGGGTGGATATGGGTTTGGATGCTACTGCTCAAGCCTTCCCGTCTTCTTATTCCCCATCTTACACTTTTTTACTCTTACTATCCCCTTCCAAATTCACTTATATCCCCCAGTTTTCAACTTCCCGATTCTTGGCCCTCCCCCAACCTGCTATGCTAGGCATTTACCTTCTAGTTTCAACTCACATGTAAACGCGAAGCGTCACTCCTCTCCTGTCGACAAGCCCATGTCCAACCAAGCGGTCCATTCCAGTTCATCGGCTTCCATTTGAGCCCTCGATTTTCCTTCAGATTGGCATGCCTTAAAGTACGCACACTACTACAGATCGGTCAACAGGCAGCACTTGCCCGAACAATGGAGACCCTCTCGATCAATATCTGCTGCTTATCAGAGACCCGCCTGCAAGACTCGAGCTCTGTGCTCACTCTGCGATCCCCTTCAGGTGACGCAAACAGTATTTTCTCATTGCGCCTATCCGGTGACGATGCAGCTTCGAGCACCGGCCAAGCTGGTATTGGCATTGCTCTGAGTCCCCAGGCTGAAGCTGCTCTGGTTGATTGCATTCCAATCAGTAGCCGGATGTGTGCGGTCCGATTGGCTGGCTCCTCTAAAGCTTCGAAGTCGCGCGGGACTAATAGATGTCTATTCATCATCGCTGCCTACGCGCCCACAAACTGTAGCGATGATTCGGTAAAGAACGACTTCTACCGCCAACTGACTCAGCTCCTTCGCCACAGAAGAAGCACGGACACTGTTGTTCTGGCGGGGGATATGAACGCACCAGTTGGAAAATTGTCCACTGATGAAATGCATCTGGGCGGTCAGCACGTTGTAGGCTCCCGTAATGATAACGGTGAGCGGTTACTTTATTTGTGTGAAGATGCTCGTTTATTTCTTGCGAGCACTAATTTCCGATACAGCACCCGCCGGAGGGTGACTTGGCGCCCACCAGCCTTGGACGCAGATCGATCACATTGCTATTAGTTACCGCTGGAGAGGCTGCATCCAGAATGGTCGCTCGATTTGGAGCACATGTGTGGACACTGATCATGCACTTGTATGTGCTGACATGCGGATGCGCTTTGGTGGACGCCCACGACCACGCTGTGCGCGCATTGACACCAGCCAACTGACAAAGCCAACTGTTCTGAATGCGTATCAAAGTACGCTGACATGCGAGTTGAGTACTCGCTCACTGGAGCCAATTGATGGTCACTGGTCACATGTTCGCCAGACCTTACTAGCAGCGGGCAAATCCTCATGTAGTATGTCTAAAAGCCCACATGGACATTGGGTCTCTTCTCGGTCTCTGGAACTTATCGACGCTCGTCGGCATATCCCAGCTGGAAGCGAGCACAGTGAAACTCGCAAAGAGCTCCGGGCAAAACTCCGTGTTAGCCTGAAGAGAGACCGCGAATCTTGGTGGTCTCATCGTGCGTCAGAGATGTAAGTGGCCGCTGCCCTTGGCAACAATCGTAAGTTATTCCGTCTGATACGGGAACCGGGCATCAGGAGACCTGGTGTTAGTGAAACAATTTGTGATGAGAGTAGACAGCCTATCCACAATTTGTCAAAACGTTTGGAGCGTTGGGCTGAGCATTTTGAAAAGCAATTTAATCGGCTAGAATTGTCCGATTCGCCGGCCACTGATCGCCCTGCTCCGTGGGCTGTCCCTTTGGATCCACCCTCTCTCTCAGAAGTCGAACGTGAGATCCGACTGCTGAGGTTGAACAAAGCCGCGGGACCAGATGAGCTTCCTTCAGCCCTCTTCAAATTCGGAGGCCCTGCTCTTGTGGATGCTTTGCATGAATTACTAGTGAAACTGTGGGAGCAGGAGGCTGTCCCAACCGACTGGAGCCGCTCCGTTATTGTTCCCATCTTCGAAGGCGGCTCGCGCTTGGAATGCGGCAGCCATAGAGGAATCAGTCTGATCTCCATCGCCTCCAAATTACTCGCCTCCATAATTCTTCACAGACTGACTGGCGCTCGTGAAAGCCAGATTCGCGAAGAGCAAGCCGGGTTTCGTCGTGGTCGTGGCTGCATTGACCACATCTCCACTCTGCGTCAGTTGTTGGAGCACCGCCGCACATATTGGCGGCCCACCGTAGTCGTGTTCCTCGACATCAAAGGTGCCTTCGATTCGGTTGATCGATGTGCCCTTTGGAATTGTCTATCCAGGAAAGGTGTGCCCGAGAAAAATGTAAATATTATCCAAGCATTATATGCGCGTAGCACGGGCAGAGTGAGGGCTTACGGCAAGCTGTCGCCACCCTTTAATATCTCCAGCGGTGTGAGACAAGGATGCCCGCTGTCACCTTTCCTCTTCAACTTCGCTATTGACGAAGTCATGGAGTTTGCATTTACAGGACATGACTTGGAAGGTGTGGAGCTACTCCCAGGAGAACGACTTCTTGACTTGGAGTATGCCGACGACATTGCCCTCATCTGTGACAGCTCCCAGACGTGCCAAGCCGCGCTAGACAGATTAGCACTGGCTGTCGGCCGCTTCGGGCTTTGCTTTGCACCATCGAAATGCAAAGCGCTCCTCCAAGATTGGCAGGGATCGCCTTTTACGCTGACCCTTGGTGGGGATCAGCTAGAAGTCGTTCAGAAATTCAATTACCTGGGAAGTTGTAGCAGCGCCCTTGGGATCGAAGACGAGATCATGAACCGTATAGCGAAAGCTCGAAGTGCTTTTGCTAACCTTCGCCACCTTTGACGGCGGCGCGACAGCACTCTCGCCCTGAAGGGTAGAGTGTACAATGCAGCGGTACGTTCGACCTTACTGTACGGTTGCGAAACCTGGTCCATAAGATCGGCGGACATGAAGAGGCTAGTTACGTTCGACCATCGGTGCCTTCGCAGTTTGGCTCACATATGGTGGGAACACCGCGTGAGTAACGAGCGTGTTCGACGCATTGTTTACGGCGCAGGAAAAGGATCTGAACCGCTCAGCACCGTTGTTTCCCGCACCAGGCTCCGATGGCTCGACCACGTGTTACGCATGCCAGCTCACCGACTCCCTCGACGTGCGTTGTTTGCTCACCGGGGATGTGGGTGGAAGAAGAGGAGAGGTGGCCAAGCGATGACTTGGTCCAAGGGAATGAAGTCCCTCACCTCGGAGCTAGCCTCGGTTGGAGCTTCACGGCTCCCTGGTTGGGGTCCAAAAGACGGTGAACACGTTTGGCTGGATACACTTGCTGATATGGCAAGGAGCCGACCTCAGTGGCGTTCATGCTGTGAGTTTCTTTGTCCCTCCCCATCCCTTTTAGCCTCCCCATCCATCTACGATCTCATTTCCTAGGGTAAAACATAATATTATTTTTCTTTTTGCCTAGTAGCTAGCTGGAAGCTTACCGGAACGATGCCTATCCGTTGCTGGTAGCTCAGCTGGCATGCAACTGTTGCATCTACTTCTCTTTTGTGTATTGTATTGTAGGTATATATGTATTTCCTTCATGTATTGCGGCACAATAGCGGAGGTGTTTTTCCCATCTCTAGCTGATGTGTATAATGATGATGATGACTTTTGAGTCTTGGCATGACTACTGCATGTTTCCAAGCAGCGGGAAAGGCTCCACGTTTCATGGGAAGGGTAAAGGCGTTAAGCAGGAGGACGGCTATATCCAGGCCACATGGAAGTAGCAGAGCCGATGGGAGACCATCAGGTCCGGCGTGGAAGGATAAGTTGAGGGCTTGAATTTCCCGAGTAATGGTACGCAGGTCAAATTGTACTGCGCGTAAAGCATCATTGGTGCCACTAGGAATATTAAGAGGCAGGGTCAGGTTAGCAGAGGTGAAAGAGTCGCAGAAGTAGTGGTTCATGACCTCATATATTTCAGCTTGGTTACTCGTAACTGAGTGGTCTGGACGAATAATCGAGTTAGTCGAATTCGAGGCGGGGTTGCTTCTGCGCCTCATCAGAGAATTGAGGGTTTTGGTACGGTTGATAGCGTTTAAGGCAGTGTGTTCTTTGGACAGATATGCGGTAGTTAGTGAATTGCTCCACTCCAATAGGACTTCATGGATGCGAATAAGGAGGAGGAATTCTTGGGTCTTGCTGTAATTTGAACATAGCCTTTTGAGCTTGACGAGTACTTTGCAAGGGGAGCTGCATCATGCAGTAACTGCCTTGATTTTGGTTCTTTATAGGCGCAAGTATATCCGGGTAGCAATTGAGATTTCTATATAATACACAAGAGGCAGTGTCCGCACCTGTAGCCAGCAAGAATACATCCCAGCTGATGGATCTCAGAAGTAGTGCAAAGTTTGTCCAGTTGATGCGTTTGAAGGGCCGAACAGAACACGCCGGTCTAGCCATTGGGGGACGAGTGATGGGCAGTTGGAAAGAGAGCTTTACTATTTTGTGATCGCATCCAGGGAGCTTGTCAAGCACGCTAGCAGATGCATGCGCAACTCCGTTTGTAAAAGGTAAACCTAAGGTGTTATTGTGCCTAGTGGGTCCACGCGCGTGTTCAGTCTACCCAAATGCATATGTGGTGTGCAAAAAGGCACGGTGTTTGGGTGGCGCAGATTGCGTTTGCCAGGCCACTTGTGACATGTTGAAGCCACATCGATTATCTTATAGTGGGTAGGCATTGGGGACACTTCTGTGAACTGCTCCACTAGACTGCGTATATGGATGTTGTTAGTGTGTGGCGGGTTATGCAGACAGTCAATTAAGAGATCGTGCTGTCCCCTACTAGCCTGAATAAAACCCGAGTCTTTCAGAGGGACGATTGTAAGTTCTTGAAATGGTGGCGTCCCGAACGCGTCACGCACTTAAATGAGATATCCGCTACCACGATGGTTGATACGTCCATTGCTGAAGGAGGTGTAGCCTGGGATTCGCACCTGTGTATCGGGAGTGTTAGCATCGTGCCACGTTTCTGTGATGGGCACTACCTGGGGCCGGGTAGGATAACGACGGCGTTGATAAGGTGCAGCTTATGTTTGATGGACCTTGCGTTAATGAGAAGTAGAGTGAGTGCCTCGTTGCAGAAGTAAGCATCTGCTGCGTTTTCAGAGATAGAAATACTCGGAGTGGTTTGCGTGGGTATAGTTGCTGTTGTCTCAGAGGGAGTGATAAGGGTTATAAGGTTACAGAGGTCAGACAAAGTCTTAATGTCTGCGTTATCATAGAGCAGGTCGGGTTGTAGGAGTGTGACTGCTGGGTTACCATGCTGAAACGAAGCAAATGAGACAGGTTTGTGGGTGTGGGAAACGTTATTGGCGATGACTAAGGCATTGTCAGGGATATGTTGTACGTAAGCAGCAGAAGACAACGATGGAGTACATTGAGTGTGCAGCATTGAGGGGCATACTTCTGCCAGAGGTGGGTTGGTTACTGCGGTGTCTGTATCGCATTCCAAGACCCGGAGAGGGTTGATGGCATGTTTGCATGCAATGGTGAGTCTCCTGATTAGGTCGTCGGTTGGATGCGTGGAAGACAAGCTAGTAGGTGCGGCAAGAAGTGTCTCAGGGAAAGCAAAAACCTTCATTGCCGTTAAGCCCTGGCCGTTGGGTTGCGCAGCGGGGGAACTTTTGAGCAGGTTCTCCTGGGTTAATAGGAACTGATAATGCATGCTATTTCCGGAATTAGTTTTTAATGAGCCGGCGACTACATTAATTTTGGAGGGGTTGGTGGCGATTGTTCAAGGGCATCTGTGGGATGTTTAAGAGCCGGTAAAGATGGTAGAGGGCAGCCTCGTCCAACAGTCTCGTGAGTTGTGGCGAGCTGTAACGAGTTTCAGATCATTATACACGAGTAGCTTAGGTAGTATGAGGGCGTGCGACAAGCTGTTGTCGCCCTTTAGCCTCTCCAGCCGTGGGAGCCTAGGAGTTCCACTGTCAGCTTTCCACTTCAACTTCGCTATCGACGAAGCCGTAGAAGTCGCGTCTACAGGACACGACTTAGAAGGTGTGGAGCTGATCCCAGGAGAACGACTTCTTGTCTTAGAATACGCGGAAGGTATTGCCCTGACATGTGTAAGCTCAAAAACATGCCAGGCAGCACTGGACGTGTTAGCATTGGTTTTTTGTCACTACGGGCTTTGCCTCGCACCCACGAGTGCGAAGTGATCCACCAAGCTTAGCCTGAACCGCCACTTTTGTTGACTTTTGGTGGGGAACAGCTAGAACTCGTTCAAAAATTCATCTACACATGAAGTTGTACCAGCGCTCGAGGGATTGAAGTTGAGCTCACGAACCGCATAGCAAAAGCTCGAGGGGCTTTTGCTAACATTCGCCATGTATGGCGCCGGCGCGATAGCCCACTTGCCCTGAAGGGTAGGGTGTACAATGCAGCGATAAGTGTGACCCTACAGTATGGTTGTGAAACGGCCGCTTATATATGCGGTCATAAAGAGGCTAGTTAATTTCGAACACCGGTGCCTTCGCCATTTAGCTCACGTCTGATGGGAACACCGCGTGAGCAAAAGCATGTTCAACGCCTTGCTTACGGCACTAGAAAAGAAAATGTACCGCTCAAAACGGTTAGTTCATGCTCCAGGCTCCGATGGCTCCGTCACGTGTTTCGCACGCCAGCCTAACGACTACCGCGAAGAGCGTTGTTCGCGCGCTGGTGGTTTGTTTGGAAGAAAAGGAGAGGTGGTTAAGTGATGACTTCCTCGAGAGGAATGAGTGCCCTTACTTTAAAGCTGGCCTGGGTTGGAGCTTCGGCTTCCTGGTTGGGGTACGAAAGTCAATGAACACATTTGGCTGGATACATCTTTTACTATGGCTAGGAGTCGACCTCATTGGCATTCGTGCTGTGAGTTCCGTTGTCCCACCCCATGGCTCTTAGCCTTTCTCTCCAACCACCATATCAATATTTAGCTTTACATAATTTTGTTTAGTAATTTATATTTTGCTGCATTGTAGCCGGCAGGTAGCATACAGGAACGATGCCCACCCATCACAAGTAGCTCAGCTGGCTTGCACCTGCTGCATTTTATTCCCTTTTTATTTTGGGTGTTGTTGCCCAATAGCTGAGGTGTTTCCCACCTGTATCTAACCTGTATAATGATGGTAAGGTGCAGGTGTGTGCTGACTAGATGAGAAACGATTGTTCGATAGAAGAGAGCTAAAGAGGTTTAATCGAAGGAAGGCAAGCAGGCGGAACGCATGCACACATTAGGTTAACTGTGAGCGTCAAACCGTGTGCGACATAAGCGCATCGTCGTGCAGAGACATATCCTTCTCGAGTGTTAATAGTAAGGTACTAAGGTATGCTGACCAAGGAAAACCCAGTTAGGAGCTGGATTCCTACATAAGCACGTGTCGCAGACGTAGCAGCTAGTAAAGTTTAAATAAACGTCTAGAGAGGAGAGGAAAAGGAGCGACTTACGCGGACCAGATGAGATTGGATTGATGGGTAACAAGCCAAGAAATGTTAATTGAAGCAAGCGCAGCGAACAGGCAAAACTTAAGCATACACAACGGTTGCTGATGACGTCCCAGCATATGAGGCAAAAACACGGTGGCGCGCAGCTTATCAAGTTATGCTAGGGTGCTAAAGTAAACAGAGCCAGTAAAAGCTATTAATAGAGCTAGACTCTTACATAAGGAATTGTCGAAGACCGTGCAAGGAGTATGGGAAAACTGAACATCGAGAAAGGAGAGTCAAATGAGCGGCCGTTCGCTGGCCTAAGAAAAAGGGATAATGGCCCGAAAAGAGCTTCGAAGGTAAACTGAAGAAAGAACAGAAAACATACGTTAAGATTACTGAGGAAGTCTCATTATATGAGACAGTAGCGCGGCGGCGCGTTGATGCTCAACTCGCGCTGGAATACTATTACCAGGGATGGCGCCAGAGAAATCTAGTCCGAGAGCTGGACACTTGCAGGCGGAAACGTTGGAGACATTACGACGAATAAGAGATGGTTTGGCGTCTAGAATAGAGAGGCTAGGGAACGATTTTGCGCTCATATGATGAAATAAGAAGGATTGCTATAAGAAAGTTGAAATAGGTTACATGAACGAGGGACAGCAAACAAGCAGAATGCATGCCTACACTAAGTTTACTGAAGACATTGCAGCATATGAGGCAGAGGTACGCAGCTACTGAAGTCAGGTTAGGGTGCTGATGGAATAGTGTAAGGGAGACTGAGCAGGAAATAGCCAGTGAGAGATTTGGACTCCTAGATGAGTAGGTGTCTTAGATATTGCAAAGAGATATAGATGAATGAAAGTCTAGGAGAATGTGATTAAGGAGCACCTGTGCGCAGAGCACTTGAGTTATGTTTGGTCAACAGAAGGGAGTTAAGAATGATTTCATGATGAAAGGACAGCGAGCAGGAGGAGCGCGAGCATACATTAAGTTTGTTATATACGTCAGAGCACACGAGGCTAAAGCGCAGCGGTGCGCAGATACTCACATCCTTCTGGGGTGCTAAGGGGAAGTTGCTTATATAGATTGTCCCAAGAAAAGTCGGTGATAAAGCTGCACTCTCACATGAGCAAGTGTCACAAACGTTGCAGCTAGTGAAGGAGAGCTCAGCATCCAGCAGTGAGCGACTTTGCTTTGACCTGATAAGGTAAGTTTGCATGCCAGAAGAGAGCCGAAATTTTTGCGTGGAGAACGGCAAAACGGCAGAATGCTTGCCTACAGTAAGGTTACTGTGAAAGTTGTAGGATATAGGGCAGAACAGCAAAGGCGAGCAGGTGCTAAAGTCATGTTAGGGTGCTAAGGGAATAGTGCTATGGTAGACTCCGTCAGATAACCTAATAAAAGTTCTGCAATTGTACGTGAGCAGGTGTCACAAAGGTGAAAACGAGTAATAGATCAATAAAGATCTAGAAGTGATTGTCCAGGGATCGGCCGTGCGCAGAAAAAGTAGTTAGGTTTGCGCGAAAGAAAACGGCTATGCAAGGTTCGTTGATGAAAACAGAGCAAACGGAAATAGCGTACGCATAAATAGTTCAGAGCAGTAGCGGCTGGAGTGCCGAGACTTGCATTTACAGAAGTCATGATACCGGGATATAAAAAATGAATAATACACTCGCGAATATTTTTGAGCACCCCACATCTGGCATGAACAAGAATTTACAAGGAAACGTTCCGCAACAGGCACGTTGTTTTGTGCGAAATATGCTGTTCGCACAATACACAGAAGCTACCGAAATGGCGGAGAGACTGGGCAGGATAGAAAGCTTTAATGATATGGCGAAAGTCTGGGTTGAAGAACGTGTACTAGCGAATATATAGAGTGGAGAAGGATGGTCTAAACAGGAAAGTGCCTTCTTAGTGTACGTATCCAAAATATACTAAAATGATGTGCAAGGTGGCTCTAGGTAACTTAACTGTCTGACCTTCGGCAAATGAATTTATTCGGTGGCGAGTCACATTCCACACGTGGCGGTGTTGATAAACTGATGTTTGTGGCTTATTCTAAGGAGAATGCTTGCCAGGCAAATATCTACAACGTCCCGGAACACTGCCGTCAATCTGTTTGAATGGTAACGCACAGCTGGCAATGTATATTAGGCACCAAACGTACACTAGACTATCCGCAGCCATATATCCTCCGATTCTCTGCGCTGACTAAGGGAATTGCCTAGTCCAAGTCCGCCAATCATCATGGAAACCTGTCAAGAGATGAAACGTCTAGTAAAGTGGGGTGAAGGATTGCGCAGGCGAGTACAGATTTCGAATTAAGGGAATGTGGCTTTCTCTCTTTTATACTGGTCCTGGCATGAAAGCCTCGTATCCAGGTATTCACCCTGGACACCTCTAGTGGAGAGTGCAGTTGATGTTTGTGGCTAAACTCACCTCATCAGGCAAAAATGCGATCCCTCATGCAAATGCAGAATCCACAAAAAGATAGCAACAATGCTTTTTAGATCACGAATGAAATAGCATAGAACTCGGGCCGAACCTTTGAGTTTCTGACCACGTATACGCACCGATTGTCTACAGAAGGAGCGCACATTTCCTCCACAGATCTTATGGTCAAGAGGAATTGTCTTTATGTCCAGTACTGGCTCCATGGTATGCCACAAGGAAAGCTACAGGTACGAGGAAAATTATAATGTTCTTACAGAAATGCAAGGCGCCGAACCTAATTGTTCGAACCCCAGGGAAAGTCAGCAAAGCTGTCCATGTCAAGTAACGCAATTGTGAAAGAAGTAGCTGTTTCCATAGTGAAACAAGCCATCCGTGTAAAGACAATACCAGTGAGTAAATTGTAGCACTGCGGTTGCGGGGCGAGCTAAACCCATTCGCTTGGACACCGTGCGGGCGGCATCTCTCCGAATTGCCAGAAGAAAGATCTATTCGGGAGGTAATTGGAATCATCGGAATGTTAATTTGCTGTTGAGATCCCGTAGAAGACATGAATGGTTTTAAATCTGCTGGTTTTTGAGGATGGATCAATCATTGCTAGGTGATGAACCGTCATACGCTGCCCTCCGTATCTGTGGGAATCTTAGATAAACAACAAGCAAGGAACAGGAGGCAACGAAGCAGACACACGAACTGGAATGCATCGCTAAACCCTAGTAAATATGTACTTGCATACATTGGTACCTAGTTACTCCTACTATGTAAATTTGTTCATTATATATAATTTACAGGTGCCTTCTTACTTAATGTCTCTGATGTGGCCCAGACTAGAACTACAGCGCAGGAAGGAGGTTCTGTAAATCGCACGGTCTAAAGTGAGATAAGCGTGTTCACAGCTTTCAGCGTAAAGTACGCATTTTGAAAGTGTGCGTAGATAAGGTTGTGTAATGGTGAACGCAACCTTAATTATCCTTTCGGGAAACCATCGGGAAACGAGTTTTAGATTAGCTAAAGCTGAGGCCAACTGGATTACGGTGCATAGAAAGAGCAATCAGTCCATATAGCTGTGTATTAAAATCGGAGCAGAATGCAAATACTCGGTGATAAAGCTCTGATAATCCCACAAGGCTCTCCAATAATGCAAACAGCTGGGGCAGCGACATCGAAAGATTTAATGTCTCAGAGATTTAAGAGAATTCGGGAAGCAAGCCGATTTAGCCAAACTGGATAAGTCAGTGCATTGGACTAGAACGCACAATAAAGGCGGAAAGATAGTCTAAAACAGCTCTGGGTGAATAAGTCTATCCGGCTCTAGAAGTAACGGAAATATAGGGTGTTTCTGCAGAGAGTATACCGCTTACGTCTGTCTAGCCTAGGAGCAGTCAGAGAGAAATAAACAGGTCAGTGAAACTAGGTTGTTGCAGGGCAGTACAAGCTACTCCTTCAGTTGAAAAATGAATGAGAACGGAAAG
This sequence comes from Dicrocoelium dendriticum, assembly GCA_944474145.2. NCBI lineage: Eukaryota > Metazoa > Platyhelminthes > Trematoda > Plagiorchiida > Dicrocoeliidae > Dicrocoelium > Dicrocoelium dendriticum. Next base: position 63,544,785 of record OX104060.1, on the reverse strand, counting down.
CCCAACAAAAAAGGGTTAAGGCGGGGGTGAGAGGAGTTTATTGATAAAGGCTATAGGAGTCCACGAGGCTCTCCAAGAAATGTATACGGCTGTTTGGGTTAGCCAAAAAAGAGGTGAAGTCACAACCGTCAGAGTGAATTCAGATAACGGGATGCCGGCTTGGCGAGACTCCATTAGTCGGCCCGTTGGAGGAGGACGTGCAACCTGGTATGGAAAAAAGCGTAGCACCTATGGGTGAGCAAGTATTGCAGGCTCTAGAAGCAGGGAAACAAAGGGTTTGGCTTGCGAAGCGTATACCGCTTAACTATCGCTAGCATAGAAGCTGTCAAAGAGATAGACTGGTCAGGTGAGACGTGATCACGGCAGCGCATTGAGTGCTGGTCTTCCGATTGACAAAGGAATGAAACGGGTGAGCGTGATTTGAAAAGCTTGAGATCGGGATGAAAAGTGTTTAGTACTAAAAGGTGTGAAAAGCCACGGGGCTTTCCAGATAATATAAACGGATTGTTGGGCCAGCCGAACCAAGAGAGTTAACGACACCGAACTCTGAGTAAATTTGTGTGACAGTAGCCGCTCTGGGGAGACTGGATTGGTCGGCGTATTGGAATAGCACGTACAACAAAAGGCGGGAAAAGCTGTTGTAATAATAAAGGTTGAACGAGACTAGCATCCTCTCGGAATAGAGAAGCCAGAGCATGGTGTCTGTAAAGCCGATACCACTTAAGCATCGGTAGCATGGGAGCATGCAGAGAGAAACAGACGGGTTAGTGAGACTAGACCACCGCAAAGCAGTGAGAGCTGGCCCCCGAGTTGAAAGAGGAATCAAGAGAGGGCGATAAGAAAATATTAGGGCCTGGATGAGAAACGTTCATTGATAAAAGGTGTTTAACGCACCAGGCTCCCTAGGTAATTAAAACGGTTAGTTGAGTCAGCCGAACAAGTGTTTGTAACGTCTAAGAAATCTGCGTGAAAGCGGAGGGCTGGATTAGTCAGCGTGTAGAAGTATGAGGTACCATAAGGTGGAAAAAGTGGCTATAACAATTGAAGATGAACAAGTCTAGCAGGCTGTAGAAGAAAGAGCAATATAAGGTAGAGTTTGCAGAGGCAATACCGCCTAATTAAAAAGCCACATATATCTGCCTAACGACAATGTGACGTGGCGGATATTACTCGCCACAAACTAAAGTCATTACCTCTTGCCATACCGGAAGATCTTACCCATTCCGCCCACGTCATCCGCTTGAAAGATTTAATCGAATCCATTTCTATGTTGGCGAATTTGCCGAACAACCTCCCTACTTCACTTAACCTAATGGCTTACACATGAACCCATACACATACTACATATATAAAAAATAAATAAATATTTTATTCTCGACTATGCGAGGCACTCCCATGGAGGCATGTTCAGGTGTGTACTGGTTAATTTGCAACATGTCTGTAACTTTACTGATATTACGCGTTTGTATTATCATGATCATGCATTTTAAGGCGTGTCCCGCATGGTCGAGAATAAAGCACTTATTTATTTATTTAATTCTCGGTAGCATAGCAGCAGTCCGAGAGGAATAGAGGGTCATAGGTGATTAGATAACGGCAGCGCAGTGAGAGCTTGCCGTCCGATAGAAGAAGGAATGAAAGCATAGCGTGATACAAAGTTTAGGGTCGGGGTGAGAACGGCTTATTGATAAAGATTGGAAAAGCCCCTGAGGCTTTCCAGATAAGGTAAACCGATCGTTGAGTTTGCCGTAGCACCCTGAGGGAACTCGGATAACAGGATGCCGAGCTGTCCAGACTGGAATAGTCAGCGCGTTGGATTGGGACGTACGGTAAATATAAGAAAATGGCTATCTTAATAGGGGAGCAAGTCCAACAGGTTCTGGAGATGGTGCAAACATATAGTCACGTCCGTAGAGCCTAAATCTTTTGCGTCTCTGTAACATGGAAGCACTCAGGGAGTAGGAGATGGACCCTTAGCATTGCACTGAGAGCTGGCCGTCCGATTAAGGAAGGAATGATTACAGAGAGCACCATAATGAACGTACTGGTCAAGATGAATGGTGAGGAAGCCAACGAGACACACAACACGATCTGTTATCCAAACACTGACAGATAACGTAACAATGTTCCGATAGGTTTGAGAGCCAGAGATGTTTCAGACGAGATTTAATTAATCGGTGTATTGAGACCGGCTGGCTAGCCAAACAACCTCTTCGTGTTGTCAGCTGGGTGGTTCGGATTTAACCCGTTCTAGCAAATTGTTCGGCGGCAGTGTTCCAGAACGTGGTGGGTTTCGCCCGGCAAGCGTTCTCCCTATAAAAAGCCACAAATGTCTGCTTAACCACACTGTGACGTGGCGGTCGTGACTCGCCACAAAATAAAGTCACTGCCCCGTAGATATCCGGATAATTCTATCCAACCCACGGACATTAATCTCCTACTCGCATTTTGATGATGATATCAAACACTGAAGATGGGAACATCACAACTACAGGCACAAAATACACAGCTACATACACATACACCCACAATGACGTACATAAATACCCCCTACACAAACACAAACTGCTATGGCAAACATATCGAATTTTTGCACTTTCTTGATCAGGCATCGTTATGTCAAAATGATCATGCCCGTAAAGGCGTGCCTCACCTTGTTGAGAATAAAAGCTTTATTTATTTATTTATTTAAAGCAAATAAAGAGGGTCTGCGGAAATAAATAGGTTAGGGTTGGAAGGAGCTGAATTATTCAGGAATATACACTTCTCTCAGGCTCACAGGAGAGGGGAAAAATCGCATTGAGTCAGCCGAACCTAACTTGTTTGCACCTCCGTAGTTTTGACGAGTCAGAGGGGAGCAGACTGGCCTGTTAAGACTGGGACCGGGCAATGTACTGAGAGTTAGCAGTCCGATGGTAGGAGGAATGAAGGCAGAGCGCGCAGTAGGGAAAGCAAGGTCTGAGTGGAGAGCTTTACTGATTAGGAGTTGAAAAGCCAACGAGACTTTAAGGCAATGTGGACAGGGTGTTTAGTCTTCTCAATCTTGGCCGGTAAAGTCACAGTAGCCTGAGAGAATTCTGAAATCTAGAGGCAGGTCAGACGAGACTAGTTTAGTCAGAGGATCAAAACTAACTGTTTTAATGGAGGTTTGATGACGAAGGGAGGGGGTCAGCTAAGACGACCAGGTTAAGGGATGAAAGGAGCCATGCTGCTAAAACGTGAGCTATTCCAGCAACATTCTTGGTGTAAGGGAATTGGAGCGTTGGGTATGTAGTGCCAAAATCATTTACGTCTCGGTAGTGTGGGTGCGAATAGGAAGCAGGAGACTGGTCAGTTGAGACTAGGTGAAGGTAAGGCACAGAGTTGACTGCCTACTTAAAGAAGTTCAAGCAGATACGATGACGAGGAAAGGGCAGGGTATGGATGCGGAAGCCTTTATTGCTAAAGAGTGTAAAAGTTAACCAGGCTTCTGTGGTAATGCGAACAGTCCATTAGGTCAGCTAATCCAAGTGAGCTAACGTCTCAGAAGTCTGAATGAATCTGGAGAGCAGGAGACCGATTGAGCAAGACTAAATTAATCGGCGCGTTATGGTTAAAGCATACAATAAAGACGAGAAAGGAGCTAGAACGATAAGGGTGGACAAGTATAGAAGGCTCAGGACGTAAGACAGAACACTTAATAATTTAATAAAGGCTGCGAAGTATTCACAGGCTCATGAGGTAAAGGAAACCTAGCGTCAAGACAGCAGCGCCTAGCTTGTTTGCATCTCCGTGGTTTTGAAGGTAGTCCGAGGGAACTAGACTGGTCAGATGAGACTCGGTCAGGGCAAGGTACTGAGAGTTAGCAGTCCGATGGTAGGAAGAATGAAGACAGAGCGCGCAGTAAGGAAAAACAAGATCAGAGTGGAGAACTTTATTGATTAGGAGTAAAAAGGCCAACGAGACTCTCGTGGTAATGTGGACAGGGTGTTTGGTCTTTTCAGCGTCAGCCAGTAACGTCACAGTAGTCTGAAAGAGGTCCGAAAGCAGGAGACCAAACACCCAAGGCTGTATTAGTCAAAGCATTAAGATTTATGTGTACACTTAAGGTAGGAAGACAAATAGGGTTGGTCAGCAGAAATGGACCTGTATGATATGGAAGGGGTTAAATTAATGAACTAAAAGCAGGCCCAGGGGCACTTGATTTAGGGAAAATAATGCTTTGGTTGTGCCGAGCCTACACCGTTAACAGCTCGGTAATCTGTAGCTAGTTAGGAAGTAGGAGACTGGTCCGCTCTGGTTGGGTCAGCGCACAGCGATGTGTTACTGGTAAGGTGTGGAAGACAACAATGGTCTCGAGTTAAAGGGAATATAGCATTCTGGCTTCCGAACAATGGCAGGTACCGTCATATCATGCAGAGAGGGTCAGCAGAAATGGACAAGTTAGAGATATAAATGGCTATATTAATAAGGGGTTAGCATGACGAGCAGGAGCTCGGGTAAAGGGGGCATACCCATAAGTCTACCGAGTCGCGAACGTTTATCTTTCGGTAGTCTGGAGTAAGTCAGAGAGAAGCCGGCTGATCAACTGAGACTAGGTCAGGGCGGAGCACTGAAAAATAGCAGTCGGATAGAAGAGGAATTTAAAGCAAAAAGCGCGGTAAGAAGAGGACATGATCGGTTTGAAAGTAGCCTAATTGGTGCTTGGTGTATAGGCTGGCACGGCTCTTGGCGCATTGTGATTATTCCGCACAGTTAAGGAGGTATTGTGCGGAATTCTAAATATCATCGGGGCCGCTCTCCCAGTGCTTGTCCTCAAGAATGCAGGTGGCCAAATTGTCTGCTACTTTGGGGACATTTAGTGGTCCATTCATGGCCGTGGAGAATTGCGTGCTACTGTCCGATGCTCTGATGGCTTCTGGTTACTTATTCCACACATGCGCATATCTATGGAGGCAAAAGTTAAAACATGTGAAGCAACTTGTTTTGGGTAGTGGGAACGCGTGTGGCTTTTTGCCTAGAGGATAAGTGCACAGCCAAGCAGTTGATAATATCAGTCAATATTCGAGTCCATGTTTTGATTATCTTATATAGGAAAACAAGGTTGCTTTTTAGTCTCCGCAGCCAAATTGTTTCCAGACCAAACTGCTTGTAGCGGTCGTAATGACTAAGCCTAGGTGCTTCTAGAAAACGCTTAGGTAACGTACACTGGTATTTCTCGATGCCCATCCTATCACTTTTGCGTCATTTAGTAACAACTATCGAGCAGTACTCTACTATAGGCCAAGCACACGTTATAAGGCTTGGCAATAGACGCTAACCAGCCCATTGGCCTTAGTATATTGCCAATGATAGGCCTGGCTTTTGCAGCGTTATAGCTTGCTTGTTCCGCAAAATTCAAGGAGCTCGAATAGTGTACACCGAGATCGCACACAGCGGAGCTGTTATCTAGTGGTATTTCGTTAAGCGTTCAAATGCCGGGGTATAGCGCACCGGTAGGTAAGGACGTTACATTTCGTTGGTGAGAACTTTAGTTTCCACAGGTCCCATCATGTTTCAAGAGTGCCGAGAGCGCTTTGAATGTGGGAGTGGCCATTTCGTAGGCAGCTAGGATCAAATGAGTACACCGCTGTTATGTTATCAGCAAAACGGGTAAGAAGTGCCTTGTTGGAGGTCTTGGAATACACCATTTATATACAGTCAAAACAGCAGAGGACCCAGGACGCTGCCTTGGAACACTCCGCTGGTTACAGATGTCTTTTTGGATGAGATATTGCTCGGTTGCACCATCTGCGTTCAGTTAGAAAGGTAAGAAGAAAACCAAGCAAGCGGTTGCCAGAAACACCGAACGCGATTAATTTTGTCACCAAATTATTGTGTGGAACGTGGTCAAATGTAGTTTTCATTTCCAGAAAGATGAGGAACAATGCCTGACCCAGGTCTATTTAGTGCATTACGTAGTTTAAGCATTCAAACTAGTGGCTTTGATAAAAGTTGGTGGGTAGAAACCCGTGCGGGGACTTATTGATAAGATGGCTTTGCAGTAGAAAACGAAGCATCCTGTCATTTATTCTTCTTTCCATGGGTCTAGATGCAATGGGTTTTTGACTAATAGAACAGTAATTGTCAATATTTTGTCGCCACTCTCGATTGTGCAGTCGTATGACGGCTGCGTGTTTTCATGTAGACGGGTATTAACCGCGCATCATAGAGACGGTGAAGATATTGAGGAGAAAAATTGGAGTGCCTGGTCCTCCATGTATTAATACGGAAGAAGGGACACCATCAGGACCTGGGTAGTATGACATTTTCAAAGAGCAAAGTGCCGGCTTGATGTTGCTTAAGTCAACTTTAATGAAGTGTATTTGCTATTCTGTGAACTTGTGTATCTTAGTTGATAATGGTGTCGTTGCTAATGAAGGAGTTACAGAAGTGTGTGTTAATGGCTTCACAGAGCTCGACCGCATCAGTGACTCGACTATAATAAGGAAGCAAAAGGGTAGTGCTCGGTATATTTTATTGTCACTCTACAGTAGTCAGACAAGGGACTTTGCCTTGTTGTCAGTGCAAAGCGCTGCATGTTCAGCTGATGCACGCGCCTTCCTTGATGCAATTCACCAGTCGACTAGTAATTCGTTCCTGCGGATGATTAGATGAACATCTTTGCTCGTGCTGTAGCAAGCACAATTTCTTAAGCTTGTTAGCCACTTTGCATGAGAAGGCATCATCAAGCGTCTGACGCCCTCTTGTCTTCGTTTTTGGGGCAAGGAAGTCTAAGCAGTTCGTGAGGTTGTTATAAAACTCCCTGGTCGCAATATCTGTAATGTCAGAAAGGAGGATGTCGTCCCAGGGTGATGCTCGAAGAAGAGAGGAAAATGTTCCCAGTTAACGCGCTGGTAGAGACGTAATACCTAATACTTTTCATCGGCATGGTGAGGGAATTTATGCAGTGCGAAAGACAAATTCTTCACCTAGTGGTCGATGCCGGTATGTTGTCGAATATGCTGGCGCATGCGTGCGAATGCTGCTAATGAATATTAGGTCCAGTATGTCAGATGGTGTAGTCGTTTTATACATATACTGAGTCCAGTCACGCGTGAAAATAGTATCTACCAGGGCTCTATAGTTAAGTGGGGCTGACTGCTTGAGCCACGGGATATGATGTACGTCGAAATATCCATCAATAAGCTTATAGCGTGTAGAAAGGAATGAGCCTTCCTGAAAGCGCTTGACCCTTTTGTTAACGCTAGCACAAGAGAAGTGGGGTGGGTTGTATAAGCAGCCAATCAAGAGGTCAAGTGACCCTCCAGTCGCCTGAATCCACACTGAATCTTCAGAATCGTCAAGGGAGACTGTTTGGACATATGGCCCATAAAAATCGTGCTTGGCGTATGTGAGGAATCAGTCACCACGGTGATTTCTTCGTCCAATAAAGAAAATGGTGTGCATTGGAATATGGAGTGGTATATCAGAAGCATCGGCCGAGTATCATGTTTTTGCGGGCAGCACCAGGCGCTGGCGTAAGAGAAGTAGGAGGCCTTGGAGGTGCGTTTTATTTTGCGTTGGTCGTACGTAGAGCAGGATCGATGTATACGACTAGTATCCACGGAGTCCTGTCGTCTGTTTGCCAGCTTCTGCAGTAGTGTCGTAACCGGGCAGTTTGGCAATGTTTGGGATAGGAGAGGTAAGTGCCGCGGATATGTGTTCCGGAGGCGGCGGTGTGGATAGCAGCCGGCCGTCGGCTAGTCATTTGTGAATTTAGGACCTATGGGGGTTACGTGTAGGGCTGGAAGGATCCTTATTGAGTTGGCTGCGGTGTATAAATGAGCCTCTGTAGATGGTATAGAGCAGGGGCTTGCTCTTGGAGAATTGGGCGTGGTGTCCTGTCTCTGTTATATCCCACAAAGAAGGGGCTTCAGTAGGTGTGGCACTTATCGGCGACCTGGCCATCCGCAGAAGTCCTGATGTGTAAGAGCAGTTAGTCAAAGTAAAAGGTGTTGTAGTAAGCATGCTGAATGTCGTGTTGACAACAGCGTTAGGCTCTCGCCTTCGGCAGCGCGCCATATATCCGTGTGTTTTGAACTGATGATGGTACGTTGGAGGTTGGGCAGTTTGATTTTTGGTTCAAGTAGATATGTTTCTCCGAATGGCTGGCTAGATCTAGTCAGAGCAAAAATCCCGGGTAAGTGATAACAGTAGGTGCAGTAGTCAGGGATTGCAGTTGCAAGGTTTTGGTTTGATGCCCTGGGTAGTGTACCGGAGTTTATTGGGAATTCCGAAGTGCTTTATTGGGTTTGGGGTTTTGTACAGTTAGATCCGAGGATGAGACTGGGTTTCCTTGTAAATAGACTTCGGTCAAAGATGGGGACGTAAAGGCCTGGTTGTTTTGGGACGTGCCATCTGGTGGCGTGGCATACCTTGTACCCTCAATGAGTATGCTTCGGCCATATCGGGACATCTTGGTATAATGCTATTGCTGTACTGTTATGGATGCGATGGGAGCCGATAGGGGAGAGCTGTGAAATACCGTTGCTTTACGTTGCTAGGCGCTAACGTTGTGTCAATAGAGCGTTGCGTGGGGTAATTGCCAACGCTGGCTAATGAAATATATACTGATAGGGAGCCCACACTCTCAAGTTAAGAGTTTATGTCGCACAAGTCAGACGTATTAACTGGCTGGGTACTGTGTTCGGTTGTATCCACGACAACCTCCGAGGTTTCAGCTGATAGTACGGACTTGTCGACCATAGTTTATAGCTGATCTTGGTCTGTTGAGGGATATTGCATCGCGATCCGTTAGTCGCTCTGACGAATCCAGGTCAACGCTGCATAGCATCGAAGAAGAGGCGGTGTGCATTGTATTTGGTTGCGCATTTGTGAGCTGGGACTTTTTGAATGGTGTCATAAGGATTTCTTGTTTCTGTGGGCTTGAATGGCAAATTTGATCTTTGAAGCTGGGTTCTGCTCGGTTTTAGCAGAATTGGCCTGAGGTTCGTGTGTTGATTCAAATCATATCGGGCCCCAATGCATCGTTTATCCAGCTCGGGGCTGCTAAATTTCGTGAGTATTGGGTAAGATCGGTCGGGGACGTTTGGTAGGCAAGTGGCTGAATACAATGGCGTGGTAGTCTACAATCATTGTGATGGGTAGGCAGCGCATTGTCAATTGGCATTCTGTCAGCTACGTTTAATACGACCGCGTTGTTGGCACAACGAATACACTCGCTGACCTCGTGCGTAAGGTTGTTAAATATTTCCCCTGCAACTAATAGCAGTGTATCAGGTTAGCCAGCCAAAGACTGGATGTTGTCCAGATTGACGAAAGGCATAAGTTTGTTTAGTAGCGTCGCAATAGCTGGAAACTCATCATTCAGCGGGCTTACCTACCTTTAGAAAACACGAACCTTGGCACAGGTAGGTTGCACGTTTTTCACTATGACACGAATAAACAGTATAAAAAGCGAGTAAAAATGTCCGGAAAACGCGTAAAATGATAAAACCCAGATACGGACAAACGACTTTGGGAAAGCGGCTTGGACATACGTTCAAAAACAGAAAAAGGATATAACAGTTAATATGGGTTACTTTAATGTACCACAAACCGAAATAGAATGATGCGATATAGAATTCAAAGTACAGTGGGACATGGCGCACCCAAAGCGCACCGTTTTAAGGTCCTTTGCGATTTAAAGCGCTTATACAGACTGGTCAAACTGCATATAAAGCTGATGAGAGATCCGTCGGTAGGTCGCATGCATAGCTTTAATCTTCTCATTGTTGGGCCACTTCCTGAATGGGTTTGCGCGTCTGACGGATTTGTTGGTAGCCCGTGAGCTTGGACCGGGGCAGTGGACCGGGGTCGCGTAATGGATGGGTTTGCTGGCGACTATTCAGAAGCATTTGCTGAGTATATCCCCAAAGCTGAGTTCCTACGGTGTGCTTATCTGCAAGCTTCCCTATGTATCTTCACTTTTGCAGGGCAGCGAGCAGAGTTTACATTTGGGTGGCAGCTTATCCTTTAGTCAAGCGGCCCATAGCAATGTACACGGCGCTCGGTCCCTGGACCGACCCTGTTCTCCATATACGTAAACGGTCTCCCTGGGTAGCCTAGAGTAGTATCACTATTGTTTGCTGATATTATAGCAGTAGCAGTTAATGCAGGTCGTTGGGGCTCCAGGCCAATTCGGCATGTGTGCACAGACCGCGCTTATCAGAAAAATACTAGGAAGGTTTCAGCCCATACCAAAACGCAAAAACTTTCGGAAAGAATCTACACACAGTCTAAGCACTGTTGAGTTCGAATCGTAGATTGCGCTAAACATGCGACACACGTCGAGCATAATGAAACTAAACGTTCGATAGTAATTCTGCGTCTAATATCCGATTCGTACGCAGACTGTACGGCCGCTTACACACTCAGAAGCAGCACAGCCCAAAAGCGGCACGACGGAACGCAGGCAACGAAGAAGCCTGTTTTGTAATCGGAACTTTAAACAAACTATACAAAAGTTGGCATGAAAATATTGCTGATCGGACAGACAAAAGGACAGCATTATCTGCACAGCACAGCTTTGAGGACGTACCCGCGACGGTCACCTGGCAAAGTCATCAACACGGACCAATGAAATCATCCGCACTTCACGATTCCGACATATGAAGGGAACCCTGAAAGCTTATCAAATGAATAAAAGTCACCTGCGTCGTCTGGCTTCAACAGCTCCAAGCACGTGCGGTAGCCTAGGAAGCAGCCAACCACACAGGCATAGGAAACAAATTGGTAAACATGACTGCGAATAACCGCGAGCAATACCTGCCAGAGGCAACATTTTCAACGTCATATCACTGGCCTGCAGTGTTCTAAGACGTGTTGGGTTTTCGCCTGGCAATCATTCTCTCTACAGAAAGCCACAAATGTCAGTTTAACAACACTGCTACGTGATGTATGGTACTCGTTACTCCTTTTATAGATTTTAAGGATAGAAATCCGAGTACAAGATGGCTTTCTTCTTCACCGATCTCTTCTCGACTTGCTTGGGTTCTCCTACGGACAATTTCGCCCTATGCCTGCACTATGGGAAGAGTAGTCACGGCAACTAAAGCATCCTCTAAGGAATAATTGGTTGCCTAACCCATATGAATTGTCTCCATTAATGACCCACATGCTTTTGTCTTGTCCATTGCCGAAAACAGAACACACGGGAGGTATCAGTCTGAGCAGTCCTACGCATCTTACAGGGGCTATGGTTACAACTCGGAAGGAAAAAGGTATTTAGCGGCTATGCATTAGTTCTTGATCATTGTTCATTTACTGAGATGCTGATCCAAATGCTGCATGGACCAGCCGGTGTCTACAATCCTCCGGCTTCTTTTTTCAATGGTCACTTTGTCAGTGTTTATAAATTTCAACAAACAGTGCAGCCTAGCTTACTAACTGGTGGGTTCTCAACTACGCAGGTATTCCTCACATAGGACATGGCAAAGCGGAAACGAAACCATCCGAGCAGGCAAACTTTAATCCTTACATCTTATCTACACCTACATGCCTTGTTTTCAGCTTTACCTTTTAGCACTATTCAAATTCTTAGACCAATGGGTCCGTGGAAAATATATTAGGCTTATGACTGTTGAGCTACGGCTAGTACATGCATCCTACCAGACGGACGCCTTGTATAAGATGTTGTAAAGATATCGTAGCTGTCGATACACTTAAAGTTACAGTTAGTGTTGTCCAAAACATTTTCTAATTACCAGCTTTAGATGTACCACTATGTACCTTCGTAGCTGACAGCTGCTAGTTGGCCTTAATTGATGCGTTTTCACTGAGCCTGATTACTAAATACTTTACTCCGCCTTTTCCAACTACAACTGGTAGGCTTATCGCAAAATAACATATATAGTTTCTATCTTGTCGACAAAGACATCTTCAAAAGTTATACGCTAAGGATCAGATACTTGCTCTCCACTTGTCCTCTCTTGCCCCATATACTTAGCTTTATTTGTTATACAGGTGCCTATCACTACTGGCACCCATAATAGACAGGCGTCATGAAAAATAGATCCTCTGTTTTTACTACCTTTGCTAGTAAAACCTTCGCATTTCCGGGTTACATTCCGATTCTCCATCTGTCTGGAGCTTTTCCGATATCATTTCACGGACAGCTTTGCGCTCGTATAGATGGCTTCTCCGATGGCCTTTTAGGGTGTTTTCACTTGACCATGGAGACAATTACACTGACTTACATTTGAAGGATTTCCGATTCTATTTTGCGGAGTAAGAAACTCGTAACGATCAAGCACTGGACGAATGAATGACAGTTTCGCCTGTCACGGACGTATTTAGCCGCAAGGAACAACTGCACTCACCATCTCCATGAAAAGTCTAGCGTGGATAGCTGGACATGGTTTGCGGACGGCGCAAGTATATAATAGAAAAAGATAGCCTCTATTAACAATGCTTTTACTCACATGCACCATATATCCTTTGACTCAGCGACTCTTTTGTATCCCTGACCGGTTTCAGCGACTACTGCCGGATCATTACCTAGCCAATTGGTCAACCAAGGAAGAAATTTGGCTGTCAGCGGAATGCGAATAATAAAGTGAAAAATCGGTCTGTACGATGCATCGCCGGCTAGCACTGCTGTTCAACGGAAGCTACGGCAGTGTTCCAGGAAGTGGTGTGTTTTCAACTGGCAAGCGTTCTCCCTATAAAAAGCCACACATGTCCGCTTTACAACACCGTAACGTGGCGGATGTGACTCGCCACTGAATAAAGTCAAAGCTGGACAGCTCACACTAACGCAGTCCTCAGACTTCTACATACAACCTGTGCAACTGGTTTTATGATGAATAATGCTTTGATAAAGCACAGAACATTCCGATTTTTTAATGGTTTTTGATTGCACCAACAGCTTGTTTGGGCTCCTGCGCTCATGAATTACTACTTAGCAAAATCACGCCCAACTTGTATATTGACACAACAGTTATGACTGCTTTTTACGCGCCCAAGCACCATCATCTTTCCTTGTCTGACTATCACCTGACAACATGCTCACTCGTAAGGACTACATCTTTTCGGGTATACCTTTCATTTAAAGGAAATGTTTTACTATTTCAAAAAGGCTATGCTTGTATGCATATTTGATCGCGCCTTCAAAGCTGTGTCGCGTTTTACCGAGAATATACCATTTAGTTATTTATTGCTTTCATTGACACGAAAAATAGCCAGCGACGGAGAGGCCTATGTCACACTGGCTGGCTGGAAATCTAAAAATCTTTGGCCACCACTTCGCGTTATCGCGGCCGCCCCTGCGTTATTAATCAGTTACTTGGCTGCAAAATTTACCATGCGTTATGCGCAATGGTGGGTGAACACCTTGCTCCCACTTCTTTTGTTAGTTACCATACCACTCTTGTTGCACATTAACCTTCTTTGCTCAGGGTGCTAGAACAACTGTTTCCAAGAAAATAGTATTGTTGATATTGTTACCTGGATGAAGGTCGCAGCAACTTGCTTCAAAACTTAAAATTGGAGAAAGTGCTCGAACTTAACCAAACAGCTGCACAATAGTGTGCATCAACAAGTGAGACATAATAATTTCACATTTTCAAGCAAGCTTAACCTGCGGTAGTAGAGTTGGTAATGTCCAAACAAGGCAGACCCTAATAGATTTCACTTCCCGAGTCATTTTGCTAAGTAGCTAAATTTTCCGATACCCATTGCCTTATTAATACTGACAGGCTCCTCTAGCCTACTGGTGTTGCAGACAGCCTGATGTATATAGAACATCGGCTCAAAGAAATAATACTGGCCATAATGATCCAAGAAAGTGTGCATTTCTCAGGAAAAAACGTGTCAAATGATCCAAAATATCCCCTGTATTATTCAGGTAGACCTAGATCATGCAGCCTTGGTATAAAGTTTGCAACCACTTAGCGGCTTAAATCACCAAACGCTATATTCCTAGTGGTTTATGGGACACAGTATTTACTGAAAACGGTACACTGAGGCCTTCATACCGTGGGTAAAGCATGTTGTCCTGCTGTCATGCATACAGAACACGCCTTACTGGATTCCTAGTGCTTTCGAGAAATATTATTGCTTATTTGCCTATAAGTGCTAAGTATGCATTAAAGGTTTGCCTTTCGCTTTCCTACGTCGTACCTAGATGTTGCGAGGTATTACGAGCTATATAAATAAATAAACGTATTTTATATTCTCGTTGCTGAGCGAGGCACACCAACAGGGCATGCTTAAATAGGTGCAATTAAATCTGTAAAGATCCAATGTGATCAACTTTGGTGTTGCCTATGGAAAGTGTAAAAAGTGTTATAAGCTTGTAATAATGGTTCGACATCACAGTCGAAACAGTTTGTTAATGCAAATGTAAAAAATGTTGTTAATTACGTTGTGTGATACTGGAATTAGTTCCAAGTAAATGTTGTGGCCTGAAGCAGACCTCGTGTGCTGTTACCCGCCGTCAGCTGTTATCCGCCTACTATCCTGAAGGGCATGGCGCGCTCTGTGCTCGCTTTGGGCTTCAGCCTTGGTCACTCAGGCGATGTGTTCTTTGCAAGGGCAATTAGCCGAGTTTCTTATTATGGACAATTTAGTCGTAGAAGGATTGTTCCAGTCCAGTGGGCGTATCCGTGGGAAACTTGGCAAGAGACACAACGGACAGAAGCAGGCCAATAGAGCCTTTCTAGGTAGCTATGCCAATCTAAAACTTATACCGCTTCGCCACTTTGTACTTATGGTTTCCTTTTTCTGATATTTGCTTGCAAAGCAGAACGACATTTTTAGCGAAACAATAATGGCGTTATTTGGCTGAATCGGTGCAGTTAGCTTGGGATAAATTTAAGGCGTACCTTACGGAGGTTCCCACTCCCTATATTCCACTCATAAGGAAAGGAGGGTTACGGGCATTTCCTCCATGGATTGATAACACGGGTATGTAACTACTTAAGCAACAGTCTAGATGCTAGCCTACCTACCAAGCAGTTTCATCCGCCAGTACCTATAATAGTTATCGTAAGATTAGAAATAAATACAAGCAACCTCTCAGGACTGTCCCTCACCAGCAACATCAGGGTTCAGCGGACTCGACTGCAGTTAATCCCAGGAGGTATTTTGCTTAATTTACAAGAGGCTGCACGACAAAACCGTTTATACCAGGAGTTATTGCGAGCAGCCAGGACCCTGCACAAAATGGCTTGTATACATAGTGAACATATACTGGGGTACTTGCACGGGAGACCTCGTAACACAGGTTAATTTAAATAAATAAATGCATAAATAACTTCTCGCGTATTTCAAAGCACACCACATATGACATGATCAAGAATTTACAAGGAAACGTTCCGCAACAGGCACGTTGTTTTGCACGAAATATGCTGTTCGCACAATACACAGAAGCTACCGAAATGGCGGATAGACTGGGCAGGATAGGAATCTTTAATGATATGGCGAAAGTCTGGGTTGAAGAACGTGTACCAGAGAATATATAGAGTGGAGAAGGATGGTCTAAACAGGAAAGTGTCTTCTTAGTGTACGTACCCGAGATAAACTAAAATGAGGTGCAACGTTGCTCTAGGTAACTTAACTGTCTGACCTTCGGCAAATGAATTTATTCGGTGGCGAGTCACATTCCACACGTGGCGGTGTTGATAAACTGATGTTTGTGGCTTATTCTAAGGGGAACGCTTGCCAGGCGAATATCCACTACGTCCTGAAACACTGCTGCCAATCTGTTTGAATGGTAATGCACAGCTGGCAATGTATATTACGCACCAAACGCACACTAGGCTCTCCGCAGTCATATGACCTTTGATTCTCCGCGCTGACTAAGCGAATTGCCTAGTCCAGGTCCGCCAATCATCGTCGAAACCGGTCAAGAGATGAAACGTGTAGGAAAGTGGGGTGTAGGATTGCGCAGACGTGTACAGATTTTGAATTAATGCAATATGGCTTTCTCTCTGTTATACTGGTCCTGGCATGAAAGCCTCGTATCCAGGTATTCACAGTGGACACGTCTAGTGGAGAGTGTAGTTGATGTTTGTGGCTAAACTCACCTCATCAGGCAAAAATGCGATCCCTCATGCAAATGCAGAATCCACAAAAAGATAGCAGCAATGCTTTTTAGATCATGAATGAAATAGCATAGAACTCGGGCCGAACCTTTGAGTTTCTGGCCACGTATACGCACAGATTGTCTACAGAAGGAGCGCAAATTTCCTCCACAGATCTTATGGTCAAGAGGAATTGTCTTTATGTCCAGTACTGGCTCCATGGTATGCCATAAGGAAAGCTACAGGTACGAGGAAAATTATAATGTTCTTACAGAAATGCAAGGCGCCGAACCTAATTGTTCGAACCCCAGGGAAAGTCAGCAAAGCTGTCCATGTCAAGTAACGTACTTGTGATAGAAGCAGCTGTTTCCATAGTGAAACAAGCCATCCATGTAAAGACAATTCCAGTGAGTAAATTGTGGCACTGCGGTTGCGGGGCGAGCTAAACCCATTCGCTTGGACACCGTGCTGGCAGCATCTCTCCGAATTGCCAGAAGAAAGATCTATTCGGGAGGTAATTGGAATCATCGGAATGTTAATTTGCTGTTGGGATCCCGTAGAAGACATGAATGGTTTTAAATCTGCTGGTTTTTGAGGATGGATCAATCATTGCTCTCTGGTGAACCGTCATACGCTGCCCTCCGTATCTGTGGGAATCTCAGATAAACAACAAGCAAGGAACAGGAGGCAACCAAGCAGACAAGCGGGCTAGACTACATCAATAAATACTAACACGTGGGTGATTGGCTGCAGTGTGTTCACTTTCCTTGTACTGTGTATTGTTTAGTGTATATGATTTACAGATGCCTTCTTGCATCAGGTCTCGGGTGTGGCTCAGACTAGAACTACAGCGCAGGAAGGAATTTTTGTAAAGCGCATGGTTTAAAGAAAGCCTACTGTGAGCACGTTCAAGAAAACGTACCGGCATTGGAAATGTGCGTAGATAACTTGGTGAAATTTTGAAGGATGTCCTTAAATATCCTTTGTGAATGCCACTAGGAAACGAGTAACAGCTTAGATGGAGCTAAGGCCAACTGGATTGTAGTGCATAACAAGAGCAGTCCGTTCTTAGAGCAGCGTGCCAAAAGGAGAGTCGAATGCAAAGGATTAGCGAGTAAAAGTGGAAAATCCCACGTGGATCTCCAAACAACGTAAAAAGATGTGTCAGCAAAATCAAAGGAGCAAATGGCTCAGATGTTTAAGAGAATTCAGAGCGCAGGCCGATCTGGCAAAAATGGATGAGTCAGCGCACTGGATTAAAAGGTACAACATAGGCGGGTAAAAATGCTATGACAACTATGGATGAACAAGTCTAGCAGACACTTTATGTAAGGGAAACATAGTGGTGTCTGCAGAACGAATAACGCTTAAGTCTTGATAGCCTAGGAGCAGTCAAATCGAACTATGCTGGTCAATGTGACTAGCTTACGGAAGGGCAGTTGGGGCTGACCCACCAGTTGAAGGAGGAATAAAACAGCGAGTGCGCTAAGGAAAGGTTAAGGTGGGGATATGAAAAGTTTATTGATAAAAGGTGGAAAACCCACGTGGCTCTCTAAGTAATGCACACGGGTAGTTGGGCCAGCCGAAACAAGAGCGTTAGTGTCTGAAAAGTCCCAGTGAATTCAAAGAGCAGAAAGCCGATATGACGAGATTCGATTAGTCGGCGCTTTGGATAAGGACGTTCAATACGGTGGAAAAGTGTTTAAGGCAAAACATGGTGAAAAATTCTAGCAGGTTCTAGAAGGAAAGGAAATGTAGGGCTGAGTCTGCAGAGCAAATACCGCTTAATTATCGGTAGCATGGCAGCAGTCAGATGAAAATAAACTAGACAGGTGAGACTAGATCGCAGCAGGGTAGTGAGCGCTGGCCATTCAGTTAAAGAAGGAATGAAAACAGAGAGCGCCATAAGAAAAGGTCAGGTTCAGGATGAAAAAACATTATTGATAAAAGATGGAATACCCACGAGTCTCTCCAGGTAATGTAAACGGATAGTTGATTCAGCCGAACCAAGTGAGGTAAAGTCACAGAATCCTGAATGAATCCGATACGCAAGAGGCTGATCGGGTAAGACAAGATTAGTCGGTGCGTTGTGCTTAGGAGGTACAATAAGGTTGGAAAAGGGGCTAAAACAGTAAAGGTTGGATAAGTCTTGCAGGCTGTAGGTGTAAGAGGAACATACTTTTAAGGCTGCAGAGCCTATACCGCTTAAGGCACGGTAGCATAGGAGCTGGCAAAAAGAACTAGGCTGGTTACTGAGACTACAGCACCACCAGGAGTTAAGAGCTGGTCCTCCAGATGAAAAATGAATAAAAGCAGAAAGCACGATAAGAAAAATTAGGGTCGAGGTGCTTAGGGTTTTTGATAAAGTGTGGCGAAGCCCGCGATGCTTTCCAGGTGATGTAAACAGAACTTTGGGTCACACACTATACACGTTAGCTAGAGGAGGGAACCACTTCAGCTAATGTGCCGCAATAAAAAACGAAAAACGGGAATAAAACGCAACAGGTGCAAGCTAGCTGAGCTACCGGTAACGGAAGGGTATCGTTCCGATAAGCTATCTGCCGGCTACTATGCAGTAGAAAGAATAACTACCTATGCAAAATTAGAAAATGCTAAATAATGAGATCGTAGTTGGAGGTGAAAATAAGGGGGATGGGTTGGGACAAAGAAACTCACAACACAAACGCCACTGAGGTCGGCTCCTTGCCAAACAAGCAAGTGAATTCAGCCACACGTGTTCATCGTCGTTCGGACTGCAATCAGGGAGCCGATGTGCCCCAGCTATGGCCAGCTTTCTTTGACCAAGTCATCGGTTGGCACCTCTCCTCTTCCTCCATCCACACCCCCGGCGCGCCAACCACGCGCGTCGTGGAAGTCGGTAGGCTCGCCTGCGTAACACGTGGCCAAGCCATCGGAGCCTAGTGCGAGTAATAACGGTGCTGATCGGTTCACTTCCTTTTCCTGTGCCGTAAACAAGGCGTCGAACACGCTCGTTACTCACGCGGTGTTCCCACTAGATGCGGGCTAAATTGCGAAGGCACCGGTTGTCGGAGGTAGCTAGCCTCTTCAGGTCCGATTCTTTAAGTGGCCAGGTTTCGCCACCCTACAGTAGGGTTGAACGTACCGCTGCATTGTACACTATACCCTACAGGGCGAGTGACGATGCGCCGGTGCCATAAACAGCGAAGTTTGGCAAAAGCGCCTCGAGCTTTTGATATACGGTTAGCGATCTCATCTTCAATCCAACGACCGCTGATACAACTTCCCAGGTAGTTGAATTTTTGAACGACTTCTAGCTGCTCCCCACCAAAGGTCAGCGAAGTAGGCGGTCCAGACCAACCTTGGAGAAACGCTTTGCATTTCGATGGTTCAAAGCAAAGCCCGAAGCGGCTGACAGCCAGTGCTAACCTGCTCAGTGCCGCTTGGCACGTCTGGGAGCTGTCACAGATGAGGGCAATGTCGTCTGCGTACCCATCGTCAGGAAGCCGTTCTCCCGGGATCTGATCCACCCCTTCAAAGTCGTGTTTTGTGAACGCGCTTTCCATGACTTAGTCCATAGCGGCGTTGAAGAGAAACGATGACAACGGGCATCCTTGTTTCACACCGCTGGAGATATTAAAGAACGAGGACAGCTTCCCGTAAGCCCTCACTCTGCCTGGGCTACGCACGCATAAGCATAGGATAAAATGTACATATTTCTCAGATACACCTTTCCTCAGTAGGCAGTCCCAAAGTGCACGTCTAGCAACCGTACCTAATGCAACTATGATAGCGAGGAATACGACAACGCTGGGCCGCCACTATGTGTGACGGTGCTCCAACAACTGACGCAAAGTGGAGAGGTGGTCAATGCAGCCACGACCTCGACGAAACCTGGCTTGCTCTTTACGAATATGGCTTTCATAAGTGACAGTATGTCTGTGAAAGATGACAGAAGCATGCATGTTGGAAGCGATGAAGATCAGACTGATTCCTCTATGATTACCGCATTCCGATCGTGAGCCGCCCTTAAAAATCGGGGCTACGACGGAGGGGCTCCAGCGGTTGGGACAGTTACAAGCTCCCGCAGTTTCTCTAGTAACTCGTATAAATCATCCAGAACAGCAGGTCTCCGAATTTGAAGAGGGCTGGAGATAGGTCATTTGTACCCGCGGCTTTACTTAATTTCAATAGTGCGATTTCACGTTCGACATTTAAACGAGTGGGTGGATCCAAAAAGACAGCCCAGGGAGTGGGACGATCAGTAGCCGGCGAGAAAGCTAATAATTCCGACCGAATTAATTGCCTTTCAAAGTAAGCAGGCCAACGCTCAATAGGTTTTGACACGTAGTTGATGGCTGTCCAATCTCATCACAAATTGTTTCATTAACACCAGGTCTTCTGCTGCCCGTTTCCCGCATCAGCCGGAGTAACTTACGATGGTTACCAAGGGCAGCGGCCATTTCTATCTCTGAAGCACTGTGAGACCATCAGGATTCGCGGTCTGTATACGGGCTAACACCCAGTGTTGCCGGGGCTCCTTGCGAGTTTTATTGTGTTCGCTTCCATCCGGAATATGCCGGCGAGCACCGATAAGTTCCAAAGACTGCGAAGTGATCCAATGTCCATTTGGCGATCAGACTTACCACATGAGGATTTTCCTGCGGCTAGTAGGGACCGGTGAATATGAGAACATTGGGCTGCAACTGAATCCATTAAGCGTTTACTCACCTCGCATGACAGCGTATTTGATAGGCATTCAGCACGGCAGGTTTCGCCAAATAGCTAGTGTCAATGCGCTCACAAAGTCATCTTGTGCGTCCGCAAAAAGCATCCGCAGTTCAGCACATATAAGTGCATGGTCGGTGTCCAAATTGTGCTCAAACTCGAGCGACAGTTCTGGACGCAGCCTCTCCATGGGTAACCTATGGCAATGTGATCGATTTGCGTCCATAGCTGGTTCGAGGCTGGTGGGCGCCAAGTCACCCTCCCGGCAGGTGCTGTGTCGGAAATTGTTGCTCGCAAGCTATAAGCCAGCAACTGCACACAACTGAAGCAGCCGCTCACCGTTATCATCACGGGAGCCAACACCTTGTTGGTCGTCCTGATGCAGTTCATCAGTGGATAATTTGCCAAATTGAGAGTTCGGATCCCCAGCCAACACAACAGTGTCCGAGCTTCTTCTGTGGCAAAGGAGCTCGTTCAATTAACGATAGAGGTCGTCTTTTACCGCATCATTGCTAGCGTTTGTAAGTGCACAGGCAGCGA
The DNA here is from genome assembly GCA_944474145.2 of Dicrocoelium dendriticum. Lineage (NCBI taxonomy): Eukaryota > Metazoa > Platyhelminthes > Trematoda > Plagiorchiida > Dicrocoeliidae > Dicrocoelium > Dicrocoelium dendriticum. The sequence goes on along the minus strand of OX104060.1, from coordinate 63,523,492 downwards.
TGACGATTAGACACCTGTTATTCCCGCGCAGCTTTGAAGCTTTGAACAAACCAGTCAATCGGATCGCACACATCCGGTTAAATAAATAAATAAATGGTATATTCTCTGTTAAACGAGACACACCTCTAAAGGCATGATCAAATATGCATACAAGCATAGCTTCTTTGGAATATTAAAACGTTTCTTTTTAATGAAAGGAATAAACGAAAAGATGTAGTCCATATGCGCGAGCATATTGTCAGGTAATAGTCAGATCAAGAACCATGATGGCGCTGTGGCGCGCAAAATCTGTTGCGTCAAGATACAAGTGGGGGGTAAATTTGCCATGTAGTGATCCATGAGCACAGGAGCCCAAACAAGGTTTTGGTGCAATCAATGACCATTACGAAGCCGGGATGATCTGTACTCCACTAAGCATTATTCATAGTAAAATCAGATGCACAGGTTGGATGTAGAAGGCTGAGGACTGCGTCAGTGTGAAATGTCAAGCTGTGCCTTTATTTTGTGGCGAGTCACATCCGCCACGTTGCAGTGTTGTTAAGCGGACATTTGTGGCCTTTTATAGGGAGAACGCTTGCCAGGCGAAAACCCACCACGTCCTGGAACACTGTCGTAGCTTCCGTTGAACTGTAGTGCTAGTCGGCTGTGCATCGTATAGACCGATTTTTCACTCTATTATTCGCAGTCGGTTGAAAGCCGAAATTCTTCCTTCGTTGGCCGTATGGCTTAGTAATGATCCGGCAGTAGTCGTTGAAGCCGGTCAATGATTTAAAGGAGTCGCAGAGTCGAATGATATTGTTGCAGGTGAGTAAACACATTGTTAATAGAGGCCGGCTTTTTCTATTATATTGTTCGGTTCGCAACCTGTGTCCAGCTATCCATGCTGGAATTGTCATAGGGACGGTGATGGCAGTTGTTTCTTGTGTCTGAATATGTCCATAACAGGAAAAAATGCTATTTTCCGCAAAGTGGACTAGTAATTTTTTCGAATGTAAGTGCAAGTGTCTCCATGGCCAAGTGAGAACTCCATGAAAGATCATCGGAAAAGCCGCTTGTCCGCGCGCAATGCTGTCCGTGAAATGACATCAGAAAAGCTCCAGGTGACTGGAGAATCGGAATGTTTGAGGCATTGAAGGTAATGACGCCAGAATTGGCTGTCTTCGGTTGTGGAACAGTGGATCCATGTAAATGCATTACTTCAGGTGAGTAAATTGTTCTACTGTGATTACGAGGCGAGCTAAACCCATTTGTTTAGACCCCGTGGTGGTAGCTTCTCCAGAATGGCGGAAAGAGCTTCATTTGGAACGATGTGTGGGTTCTTCATCTCCCGGAGAAAAGATCAAGCATGTAAACCATCTGGCTATGGAGGGTGGGTCGACAAGTCCCAGCGGATAAACCTTCTTGTTTTGGCGGATGTATCTGTGGAAATCTCGGGAGAAAACTGATTGGAATCCAGTCAACTAGAGCAGCTTCAAAACAGAGACCCAGGACAATACGAACACCGGTTTGGTTGGTGCTCAAAGCTGCATCATTACCGGATAGGCGCAATAAGAAAGTGCTGCTGGTAGCACATGAAGATGATTACAAAGTTAGCACGGAGCTGGAGTCTTGCAGGCAGGTCTCCGATAAGCAGCAGATTTCGATCCAGAGGGTCTCTAATGTTCTGGCAGGTGCTACCTGTTGATAGGTCTGTAGCAATGTGCGTACATTGAGTCATGCCAGTCTAAATGATGATCGAGGGCACAAAATGTAAGCCGATGAACTGGACTTGGCCACTTGGTTAGACAGGGGCTTGTCGAAAGAACAAGATTGAGGCTCCGCGTTCAAATAAGAGTTGAAACTAGAGGTTAAAAGCCTAGCAAAGCAAGGTGCTGGAGCGCCAAAAATTTGAGAGTGGAAAACTGGGGGATAAAAGTGAAGCTAGAGAGGGACGTACGAGGTGGAATAAAATGAATGGAAGGTTTTAGCAGTAGCATCCAAACTCCTATCCACCCTGCTCGATGCAGAAGATGGAGCACGGTTGATTAACCTCGGTGGTGGAGAGAGCATCAGGAAACTGTTTGAAGAGAAATTCATTGTATGGCGTTGGCAGGATACCGTCAGTTTGTCCAGGTCTGGACAGGAGAACGATTAGGCTTCTCAACCAAAACGTTTGGTTCAAAAACCAGACCGCAAGGAAGCTGGTTTGCGTTGGGCTACCTGGAGTTCGTTTTAAAAAGTAAGGATCCACGTCATTCCAACCCCCAACCTGGAGGACCAGGAGGCTGAGGTTGTCTGTCCTTTAACCATTGACCGACCTGGTATGAGTGGCACTGAAAGTGCAAAAGCGCCACCCAGCCCACCTCAACGGATCGCTGAGGCACACAAACCATGGCACTACGGTGGGGTCCAGCTTCATTGCGATGGGAACGTTGGGTCAGCGGAACAAAGAGTTGTAAATCTGTAGAAATTTGAGTAACATCGGATAGCAGGAGCTTGACCTGCCTAGAGTGGATTAGTAGACGCGTTGAAGTAGAACTACAATAAGGTGGGAAAAGGGCTTTAGCAATAAATTGTGGACAAGTCTAGCAAATGCTGGAAAGTAGGGGAACATTGGGTTGAGTCGACAGAGAGAATAACGCTTAATTCTCGTTAGCATAGGAGCATTCAGAAAGAAATAGACTGGCCAGGTTTGATAATATCACGGTAGAGCAGTAAGAGCTGGCCGTCCGATAGAAGAAAGATGAAAATAGAGTGGGTGCTAAGAAACCTTTAGGGTCGGGTTGAGAAGGGTTTATTGGTAGAGTGGAAAAGCTCACGAGACTTTTCAGATAATGTAAACAGGTCGTTTTGTCATCCGAATAATTCTGATTGAAATAGAATAGCAGGAGGCTGATCTGGCGAGATTGGATTAGTCGGCGCGTTAGGATTACGTCGTACAATAAAGTTGCAAAAAGAGCTAGGACATTAAAGAGTGGACAATTCTAGCGGGTTCTATAACTAAGCAAAACATAGCGTCTCAATAATTCCAGAGGATACTTGCTTAGCTGCGTTTAACATAAAGGATACTCACCTCTTCGAGCTACTGCAAGGGATTAATCCCTCTAAGGCTTCTGGTCCTAATTCAATTCATCTTAATCTTCTGCATGAATTGGCCACTGAGCGGTGTGGTTTTCTCTCATGCGTGTTTTCAATCTCGCTTGACAGCTGCGTTCTACCTACGGTAGGGAGAAGGCAATCATCTGTTTGATGTTTAAAGGGGTTGCCAGAATTCTGCCTGCCAACTACCGGCCTGTCAGTTTGACAAGCGTAGTAGTAAAGTTGGTTGAAAAGCAGATAAATGATTCAATGCAGAACCACATGTACAGCAGGGCGGAAAAGCGAATACATGCCACTGCTGGCGCCTCCCTTCTTTCTTTTCCACCTTACTCCCATCCCGGCCCTCATTGCTAACCTTCCTTCTATAACTCCCAGCTTAATTTACAGCAACCGAAGTGCTACTGCAGTAGTACCATCTGCAGCCACCATCCCACAGCACCTACCGGACGCCTATGGGCAAAAGTCCCTTATAAGGCCACGCTGTCCCGTTTCCATGGCGACATTCAACATCCGCACTCAAAGACAAACAGGTCAGCAGGCTGCAATCGCACGCGCCTTGGACACACTGGGTGTTGATGTCGGTTGTGTGAACGAAACTAGGATTAATGACTCTAACAGGAGTCTTCGTCTAAGAAATTTAAAGCATTGAGTTCCCTTTATCATTCTAAATAAGACAATAAGAAGACTGGTATTGCGAGATGGTACCATTTCGTGTTATCTGTTCACTCGCAAACTAACAACAGATAGATGAATCACGTGACAGAAAAATCGAAGATTTGAAACTGGTCACAAGGGAAAATTACGTAGACACAACAATGACAGATTAGCATCCTGATCTTAGGGTCATGAGCCCCAAGGAAGCTTCAGGGAGACTGTTAATTGTTTTTGCACGCATAGGATAGGGCGATGCCGGTTAAGTGCCACGGCTTCGGCAAACCTCAACACTTTGGGGTTGTCATTACGATAGATAACTGTAAATGTTGACCTGGGGTCAACCTGATGGCCTGATTCCAGTAGGTGTTTGGTGATCGATGAGGCCGGCATCTTAGATACCTTTTCTCGTTCGCCTGCTTCTTGTGTCGACAGTTTGGCAATCTATTTTGGGATATGCTCTCCAATGCGCTTACCCAACGATCGATCTGTTCTGCCAATGTAACTACTACCGCAATTACAAACGAATTGGTAAATGCAATGAGTTGTGGCGGAGATCGGTTGAGTAGGCTTCACTGGAGGCATAGGTAACTTTCTGGTCTCCCAAATGGGGCAGAATTTAGCTGCGTTGAACGCCCGCCGAATCGCTGTACGCACACGACTTTCAAGTTGGGCGGCCACGATATCACCTTTGAAAGGTAATTGAAGGTAGACAGACAATTTGGGCACAGTAAGAACCGTCGGCCTGTTTTCCTTCAGTTGACCGTGGAATCGAATAAACGCTTCTGGATATCCGTTGGCTCGTAGCGTCTGTGTGATAAACAGCAATTCCGATTCCAAACAGTCGTCAGTGCATATTCTGCGGGCTCGATTAAACAGCGTCTTGACTAAGCACCGCTTGTGTTGTATAGGGGCGAAGCTGTTGAATTGTTCATACAATCCTGTCCATGTAGCTTTCCTGTGTACAGAACGCTTAATGGAGCCATCTTCTCGTCTGGTCAACAACACATCCAAAAACGGAAGGCAATTGTTATCCTCCAGTTCGCAGGTAAAACGGGCGTTTGGATGTGTGTTATCAAGCACGTTGAGGAAAGATAAAACAGCGTCTCCACTTGGGGCGATCACTAATGTGTCATCTACGTATCGCTTGTATAAACACATTTGATTGATGTGCTGCTCACATCTCATTTCAACCATCGTCATGAAAATGTCAGCCAATACCGGACCTAGCGGACTTCCCATAGCTACACCATCCACCTGTCGATACGGCTTGTCTTCAAATAAGAAAAGCACATTTTCAGTGCATAGTAGCAGCAAATCCCTAAGATATTCCACGGGAATCGGTAACACTACTTTATTACTCATTATAAACTCACATAAGAAATCCACCGTTTCTCTTAATGGGATGTTAGTGAACAAAGACTGTACGTCCATTGAACACATTACCTTGTCAGCGATATTCATGTTTTGCACACAGTCAATCAGGTCGAATGTATCCTGCACTGTGTACTTTGTCATCATTCGTCTCACCGGTGTAAGTAGATCAACTAGCCAACGTGCCAACTTGTGGTATGGTGAATTACACATGGATAGTACTGGTCTTAAAGATGTGTTGGCCTTGTGGATCTTCGGTAAGCCATACATTTGTGGGATGCGTGTCCCTCTTGGCTTGAGAGAGTTGTACATCGCTTCTGTTAGCATTCCATGTTGCAGCAACAATTTTAGCTGATTAGTCACCCTCGTTTCGATTTGTGTTACAGTGGTTTCGCTTTGGTCTTCTTGAAAGTTTGATTCATCTCCTAAGATCTCATACATCTTGTTTTTGTAGTCAAGCTTATTCATAATTACAACCCCTGTGCGTTTGTCAGGTTTTAGCACCAATATATCTCTTGCCTTCAGATCACGTAAGGCTTTGATGTGACTTTTATCTATACAGCAGGTTTGGTGTATCGGGGCCGCCATGTAACCGTTTGCAATATCAACGAGCTTAACCTTGAGCCAGTTGTGCTGTTCCTTAGTCGTCGGGGTCAATTTAGATAGTTGGTCCAGTAGGTTTTCAAACTGAGTCTCAACGTGCATTCGGTCGACATTCTTTGGGGGAATCTTAAAATTCACGCATTGGAGAGCACATCCCAAAATGGATTGCACAACAACAAGAATCAGCGTCTCACACAGTGCGAGCTCAGCGATCCGAACGAGAAATACGGCGCTTACAACTCCAGAATCGCGTACCTAGGCACCGACTCAACTCTCTGACAATCAGCACGCAAGTCACACCCACTGACTATCTCATGTCTGCATCAGGTCTTGCGATACACTGCACAGGTCACTCCAGTTATCTCGTCAGCCCTTAAACCTGTGGGAACCGGCTGTGTAGCTATCTATATGTGAGCGCAACGCGCGGCACTTGTTTGAGGTTTGCATAGAGAGAGCGCGTGGAGAACAACTAGACAACAACTCTGAAGACAAGGCACAATAGCCTGGCCTAACAGTACCAGCAGAGCTCCTACGCGTTCACATCCTGTGCCGCAAAAACATAGGTAACCTTCATCCCAGGCAAAGGCTATACGAGCTCTCGTGAGGGTCTACAACGACCGTTCGTGCGATCACTGACATAAGTGATTCGACTACATACTGTAAGCATCGATGATTGTGAGTGCTCATCGGAGTAATCTACTGCCCTTCTATTAGACGCACCCGGCTCAATTCACCATTGGGCTACATCAGGGATTGTCCGCCTCTCAACGCTGACTTCCATCTACTCTAAGCACTGATGTACACGTAGTAGATGACGCATTATTTTAGGTACGGCAGAACGGAAGCTGAGAACAGCTTCACAAGTATATCTGCAGTGTAGACCCCGAAAGAACGGCGTACTAACCACAACATTCCGTGACTCCTACTTGCGACCTTCCTCTAGTTGTCACCGGAATGGATGGGAATCTGGTCGGCTGATAGATGTGCTTATACAACGGGGCCTTGTGAAGAAGATCCATGCCACCTGATGCAAAGTAGTCAGTAGAAGGGACCGAGTAAAATATAAGGGGCAGGTTGAAAGCTTCCATGGTAAGAAAGTGGGTGCGGTTGTGGTATAACATAAGGTGGACGTTGTGCAGCGGTCGCGCATCCTTCTTGGGGGAGTTCTTATGGGGTCGGTGAATGATAGCAAGGCAGCTGGAGTGTTTGGGAGTTAGTACGAGCTCGCATTACGTGTTGGCTGGCGACTGGAGGGCAGTGTTTGTTAAAATGCTGCAACTGAGGGAGAGGTTATAGTAAATTGCCACGCAGCCACTCGGGTTGCGCGATTAGAGCAGAGAACTGACATGTGAGGAACGTGGATTTCACCGTCGATTAGTTCGTCGGAGAACCACGTCTCCTTTATGGCTATTAGGTCCGCTGGCGTTGACAGAACCCGGGCTTGGAGTTCCGGAAGTTTAGGCATGAGGCCTTGTGAGTTCGTTTAGATACAGGCGAGACCCATTCCGGTGATGTGCGCGGAAGTAACTAGGGTGCTGCCGGTCAACAGCTGACCGGTAGTGTACCGTTTGTTTTGGTTTAAAGGATTGGAGCCATTGAGGTTGGTAGTTGGGGAGGCAAGGAGCGGGTTTTCGGAGCACAGCTGGATGTTTTTCCCTGGTTCGTTGAAAAACTAAAGGTTGGAATGTGTAGGTGAGTAGATTACTCCAGGCGGTTGGCTCGGTGATGGACCGTCAGTGGATGGTTTGGTCAGTGTGTCGGTACCGCGCGGCCTTTTTTGCTAGTGGTCTGTGGGAAGCTGTGCGCCGCGGCACCGGGTGTCCCTCAGGGCGCAGACGAAGATCTGGTGGTGCCCGGCTTATATTAGCGTACCAGGTGGTGAGGGCATCGGTTGCCATGCTGGTGGGGAGGAATGTCACTTTCAGGAGATGGGGCTCTTCCTGTATAACTCGCTGTACGAGGTGGGAGTTGAACATCCGTTTTGCTTACGTTGATAATAGTTAGTGTCTGCTGAAGGAGCCGCCATTGATTACAGTCTTGCTGTTGTCGTGGTTGTATGGTTGCGTCAAGGGCATGCAGTTCTAAAAAGTCATGCACTATGATGAAACATGGTTGAGTGGGTACCGTCAGTTGCGGCCTGCGTGAGGCGCACTTAGTGCTAGGGATGTCGGGGAAGATACGGTACGTTAGCTGCCGTGAGACGCGTTCTTTCGGAGTAGGTGCGCTGACAACAGATATTCACCATAGCAGGGCACGGCTGCAGGTCAAAACGCAGTTTTGGCTTACCGGCGCTAGGAGATGAAGGGTGGCAGGTAAGTCTTGTGAGACTAATGGGTTTTGTTTCAGGGAGATTTAACGCGATGCCCATTGAGCTACACATAGTGGAATTCTGAGAATGTCGATCCTGAAGTTGCGGGTCGTTGGACTTTAGCACATTTGTACATATGACAGAATTAGGAGTAGGGCTACACGTTATTCGCTTAGACGAATACGGACGTAAGGCGATAGCAAGCTTACTTGGTGGGTGGGCCTCCGACGGGAGCATTGGGCGTCGGCGAGTGTTGGACAGATCAGCAGACGGTGACCATGAGACGATACATGATTCAGGACGGTTGAAAGGTTGCTGTCGTCGTTTGGCTAGGACCTCGACTTTCTCCAGTAGGTTTGGTAGCTGTTCTTTCAGCTTAAGCAAGCGCATTTCTGAGCGGGCATTGTTGCTAGGCGGCTCGACGAATCGTGGTGACCGGGGCGACTGCGTCTACGACTGCTAGTTATGCGGTGTGGCGGGCGGGTGTGTGGCAGACGAGATTACCGAAAGAAGCGCAAGGCAACTCTTACAGGAAAGGTCGCTGGGAATATTAAAAAGTAAATTACTGTTGCCGTTGTTGTATGCTACAAAGTAAATATAGTAATAAATTTACGAATATTTTATCAATCGTGATGAGAAGGAGCAGAAACTGGAGGACCTACGACGTCGCGAAAAATTGGCACAGTGCAACAGCAATCAGGCTGGCCACTAATGGCACAGCAAACAATGTAGATTCAAGATGGCAAAGCCGTACGGTTGGCTGCATGGACATGTTCAGGTTTGCTTGTGGATTGCACTTTCCAATCCGTTTAACCTGAAATTCGGTGTCTGAACGCACCAATATGATCGTCGCTGTTGGTAACCGTTTGGCACCAAATGAAACGCATGTAAGAGGTAAGTGGAGAGCGACGTTTATAAATGCGAAGGAGGATGAGTTACTATCTAGTGGGTAAAATTCACGCACCTTCATGGTTGCTTCATTGGAAAACAAAAAAATAAGCTGTTATTTCCTTGGAAAATGAGAGTAGCTTTTTGACAGTGAAAATGGCTGTCTGTGCATTAAAGCATACCGGTAGGATCCTTTTCGTAGGAAGCAGAAGATTCTGCTCAATATTCTGGAAACCTTCGTAGCTTTGTTGTGCTATATAGAAGGGTAATAGAGGGTGGCAGGTAACAGTGAACCGGCAAGTAATGAACGTAATGCACCAGCTGTCTGGAAACAGAATTGTTTACCCGGTTCACGACAACGTTAAGGAGCTGACATTTGACCGCACTTCAGCTCTCTACACCCAATGAACTCAAGAAGTAATTGCATTAACAGTTAGAAAACTAACTGTTGTCGTGAGCGGAATATTTTGAGCTAGCTGTAAATGTAACGTACTTGCCTGCTCTATGCATGTCGGTTCGAAAACCTCGGTAAAACAAAGAATTGCATGAATACGGAAAATAATTCGGGGCATCCTATATTTCTAAAGTTTGATATCGTTTGCCGTTGTAAAAGTTTGGGCTCATTCACGCCGATGCAGGCGTAGCACTCGCCGAACGAAAATCATTTTCTGTTTCATTCATTGGATACATTGAAATGTGGAGAGCAGAAAGAAGACACTTTGTCAGCCCCGTAACCCGGTCTCGGTATATATTGTAGCCATTCGGTGAAACAAATAACGTGTGCAGAAGCTATTAGTCTACAGAAAGGAATAAAACAAATCGCGGAACTTACGTGCTTTTGAACGGCCTCGGGGATGTGATAGTAGAACAGCAGAATGTCACTATGGAATACTACTTGTGCTGCGCGCATTTGAGCAGCCATTTTATCCATAACGCAATTGTGTATGGAGAACTCATAGCCCATGGCAACACGAAATGATTCACATGAGTTTACTAACGTATTGAAAGTTTTCTTACGCTCAAATCCACAAGAAGCTGGTCGGCAGTAACCCACGCCGTCTGTTATCAAGAACTGGTACAACTTGAAAGTGTAGGGAAATTAAACGACGAATATCATAAGTAGTCAAGGCTGTTTGTACCATGCGTTGCGTCCACGAGCTCAACGTGCGGTAACCGCAAAAACCTTTAAACTTGCTTCTTACGAGCAAAGCAAACTGCGTGAGTAAGCCTTTTCAGATTTGGTTTGCACGAAACCATCCTGTTCCATACTCTAAAGGGCCTGTCGCAAATCGACTAGAAATAATACCATCGCAGTTCACATAAATGACATGGGCGAGCGCACCCTGCGGCGTACAGCACGGCGTCATCGCGTGTTTCCCGAATGCGTTCTCGATATATTGCTTTAGGTCGCGCCGTGGTGTGTTGGATCGAACTACGTCAACAGATGGCTTGAATTCCCCTCCGTAAGTCGTTCGTTTGGAAGATAACATTCGAAAAGGAAGCGGTTGCATGAATGATCGTGGACCAGAGCGAAGGTTAGCGCATTTATGTTTATGGCCATGCCGAGCAACCTTGAGCACTGCAACCGGAGTAGTGAGAACTGAATTAAACGGTCAACAATATTATACGCCACATACTAGGCCCGCCGTATTCCTTTGCTTCCTGGTTGCGGTGCTTACAGTGTACGCATTTATAAACAATGTGATTATACTTCACGACATAATACACGCTTCTTTTACCACTACAGCAAACAAAATTGACGTTGCTACGATGCATAAATGACATAAACAGAAAGTAGAATGCATCAAAGCTATGAAACGATTGTCCGAGAATGATACTCTTGAAGTCAGCCTCCACGATTGCAATTCCAAATATCCGCTAAAAAGACCTATTTTCTTAGACCGCAATTAAATTAGCAATGAACCTCGGTTGCAGCGATTTCAGCGCCTTTTTAGAAATTGGTTAATATAGTAGTATTTTGCGTGACAAACTTAATGTGACCTATTTGTTTATTGCCCACAGTTCTCGCAGTTCCTACCGTGCCATTACGTGGCGCGGCCAATCGGTATAGTGTCAACGCTTGTTTGGCCTTGAGCAGTCAAGGATAGACAAATTACGCGAAGTGAAGACGTAAATGTTTCATAACACGCGGTAGAAGCTAACATGTAATGCTGTCTGTAAGAAGGTAAAGGAAACCTCTTGGAAAAAGTGTCCATATATCCTCAGATTTAGGTACAGATGGGAGTAGAATGAGAGATACAGATTCGGATTCAGCTGGGACTGCAAGGATAGGAAATTCCCTTGAGTGTTCCTGCTTGAGCGGATCGTTTAGCCAGGAACTGATAAGGTGGTACAAGATCTTGATTGATATAAAACGAAATAACCGAATCTCGCCCTGGTCAGCCAGTTACTGCCGTAGCCATACCCTCGCAATCCGAACTTCTGTAAAATCTCTCACTTGAAGTTGCTACCTAAAATTTGGCTTCAAAACGTTTTCTAACGGGTCTGAGTGATAAAGCTTTACTGCGTTTCATCCATACTTTACAGCTGCCATCAAGGGAGTTTCCTATGTTAGCCGGTCTAGACCCGAACTTGATGTGGTAGTCGACCTGGTCCTATCGAGATAAGTTCTTGTTTACCGAGCGATCTGTTTATTGTATCAGCAAGCAATCCAGCACTACCTACATGCAATTGGATGCTTGAGTCGCTGTACTTTCCTGCACATAGAAAGTAAAGCAAAATCTGAGAGTCCTGTGCCCTGCTTTCGTACCACGTTGAATTTTATATCTGTTTTCACACCGACATTCATTTGTCGGCGGATTGATAGTTTTTGGTCTTACTCAATAGCCCCGTGAGTGCGTTTCATTACGTTTTCATTGGTTTTGCTATAATTGTGGTTTTACCATTGGTTTCGGTTTCTTCGCGTCATTGTTCCTTTTTGTCCCTGCGCTTGTCAATTCTATCGTTTAGGTTTTATACATCCATACAATTGTCCATCAGTTTGCACTGCATGTCTCCCTTTTCATAAATCATGGTTGTCCTGTCTTTGTTCATGTCTCAACGTACGCTTCTTGTTGCGGAGGGCTTAGCTGTAGTTGAAAAGTAGAGAAAGAATTTAATGCAATAGGTATTATTTTGGTGCCATGGTCATTTTTGCGGTTGAACAAAGTGCCTATTGCATTACATTCTCTTCATCCCAACTCGGCATACATAAGCTTCATTGTTTACGCCTGGCGGAAACATGTTCGCGGTTACTAGATGATGGCCACCTGTTGCGCCCTCGGAATATTGCTGCTGGAGAAGTGTTACTTACGACAACTACCTGCAGGGGCTCAATACGGCCGAGAGGCTGGTTTGGGAGCAGGGATATATTATTTAAGCACCGCGAGCAAGGATTGACTTGTTGCATGCACATTTCGAGCACTATGCGCCCTACACTGAGCTCGCCATGTGTAGTCAGCGATATGTGCTCAGTTACAACTGAGATGGACCGGTCATAGGAGAGACTAAAACCAAACCTAACTTGGATAGAAGGTTTGTTCAGATCGCATTGTCAATAAATCACAGCTAGTTTGCAGCAATCACCCCATCGGGTTGGTAGTTGGAGAAGTGTAAGTGGGCTGCAGAAGAGTGGCCTTGCGTGGTTGATCTCGGTAGCGTTTAAAGAGCTTTTTCTTCGTGACCAACTGCTCAACCGAGCCGGCCTATTGGTTTACCGAACAAATGGACGACCTCAGTTCCATAGATCGCACCCATGTTTTAAAAGCACTGAGATCGCTTTGAATGCTAGAGAGGCTATTACGTAGACAGCTAGGGTCAAATGAGAAAATAACTTTTATGTCATCGGCAAAAAGGTACGGCTTGCGATGTTTGAAGACCTGGAATACATCATTAATGTACAGCAAAAACAGCAGAGGACCCAGGACGCTGCCTTGGAATACTCCGCTGGTTACGGATGCCTTTTTGGATGAGATGTCGCCGAGTTGCACTGACTGCGTTCGGTTGGAAATGGGGAAAAACCATGAAAGGATATAGCTGGAGACACCGTATGCTGCTAGTTTAGTCAGTAAACCATTGTGTGGGACCCGATCAAACGCTTTTTTCATGTCCAGGAAGATAATGACCAGTGCCTGACCTAGGTCGATGGAGTGTGCTACGTGGTTTAAGAATTCAAACTGGCAGGTTTGACAGGATTTAGTCGGCAGGAACCCGTGTTGGGGCCTATTGATAAGGTTGTTTGGCAACAGAAAGCAACGCATCGCGTCATTTATTATTCTTTCCATGAGTCGGGACGCAATAGCTGTGTGACTAATGGGACAATAATTGTCAACATTTAGGCGACAGCCTTGTTTATGTCGTGGTATTGTAGCGAGAACGACAAGACAGGGGGGTAGACGTTTATTGCACACCGAAAATGGGCACATGAGGGTCTCGTGCGCGCCATCGAATATCGACTAGATTTCCGTCCCACAAAGCAACACAGGTACGGATGTTAGAGACGAGCCAGTCCTTTCGCCTCGGGAGCTCTGACTTGGAAGATCCGCCTTCCTGTTTTCGCCTCGATCCCCACTTCTCTGTACCCGATTTGGATCGGCCAGGAGTCGTTCGAGAGCTCTCGACTTGCTTGTTCTGGGCTGTGTCAATCGGCTCGGCTTTGGTCCTGTGGGCTGCGCTAGCGGCGTATTTGTCTGATTTACTGCGCTGTCCACATATTCCCGTTCCGTAGTTCCGGGCCCAGGCTCGTCGCTAGCCGTCTTTCGCGATCCGCTCTCAGCTAGCTCCGAAGAGCTCCGCAGAGCCATTCTTGGACGCGGCCCCTCTACAGTATGATGATTGCGTGCCTCCAATTGGACGGGTAGTGACCACTCTTCATTGAGAGGGTGAAGACATTGAGGAGAGGGACTGGAATGTCCGGGCCTCCGAGTATTAAAATGGAAGCAGGCATACCGTCAAGACCTGGGTAATGTGACAGTTTCAACGAGCAAAGTGCTCGCTTGATATTGCATAAGTCAAAGTCAATAGTATGAATTTGATCTTTAGTAACCTTGGGAATCGTATTTGGCAGTGCCAAGTCATTGCCAGTGAAGGAGTTACAGAAATGTGTGTCAGTGAACTCGCAGAGATCAACCGCACCAGTGATTATACTTTATCAGCTAGCACTAAGGTAGTAATCGGGATATCTTTTCTTCCACCCCGCTCCTTAAGTAGTCGAATAAGAGACTTTGCTTTGTTTTCAGTACAAAGCGCTGCCTTCTCTACTAATGTATGCGCATTACTTTGTGAATTTCTCCAGTCAGCTAGCAATTCGTTCATACGGATGATTAGGTGAAAGCTTTTGGTCTTGATGTAGCGGGAGCGCATTTTCTTGAGCCTGCTGGTCAGTTTGCGTGTGGAGGTGTCATCAAGATTTTGACGCTTTCTGATCTTGTGTCGACAGGATACAGAAATCCAGTTTCTATAGTAGCATGGTTTATCAAATTTCGTGCAAGGCGTTTGGAGTGACTTATTCTCTAGTAGTGTTATGGCAATATCTACTGTCTGTTGTGCATTTGTGCTAGCATCTGGTGGTCATGGGCCATAGCACGTAGTGTAACTGTGACAGAGTATCGTCAAGACGTTTTTTGTAAAGTGAGAGGGTGCGTGCATTAATTACATGTTCCTGTAGGGCGTTCCAAGTCTGACACTCGAAGGGAGAGACCGCTTAGCCGACATTACAGCCGGCTGTATTGTGTGACCAGCTTAAACTGATGACCTCTTAGCGAGATGTTTTGACTGAGTATTAGAAGAGAATGGCATGGGTGGTTGGGTTTCTCAGGATCCTGTACACCATTATGAGATCACCCTTAAACGCCGATAACGTCCACCGTATATTTTGGGGGTCTTAAGCCTGAGCGGGTAGGGGAGGCTGTTCAAAACTTTGACGCTCTTCGTTGCCCTATGTTGTGCAGTATCGAGCGTGGTGTGATGGTGCTTGAGCCAGGGTTGTCACGCTTGTATAGCGTATCTCGCGTGCGGCCTCATGTACGCACTAAGCATTTTTGGAAAGACTGAAGGGTCAAACTTCCCTAATACTCTGCGAAGAAGGCCGAGGCACTGGTTTGCTTTCTTAGCTGCCTTTTCAGTCTGCCTCAAACAACCGAGGTCGCCTTGAACTATCACGCCGAGATCGCACTCGTAAAAAGCCCGCTGTAGAATTTGTGGCCCTAGGCGGTACTTGTGCATACGCTTGTGCCGTATGCTGAGAACGTTGCACTTGGCGACGTTGAAATGCAGCATGTTATCAATGGACCATGTGTACACTTTGTCCAGGTCCCCGTGTAACTCTGTGTGATCCTCCACTGCAGCTATAGTGCGCCATACCCTTAGGTCATCAGCAAATAGCAAACACTTAGAAGATAGCACGTTCGCGAGATAATTTATGAAAATCAAGAACAGGCGGGTCCAAATACTGAGCATTGAGGTACGCCGCACTGAACTACGATGGATTCCGACAGGTTGCTTCGAACCCTCACATTCAGGTGACGTTGCACGAGAAAGTCTGCTATCAAGTCCAGAAAAGGATCGCCGATTCCATATTTCTAGAGTTTGTGGAGGAGAATGCGATGGTCTAGACGGTCGTATGCTTTTGAGAAGTCCAAGTATGTCGCGTCAACTCCTACACCAGCGTCCACAGATTCCGTCTAGTTCGCACGAGCAATCAAGAGATTAGTTGTACAGGAGTGGCTTTGGCGAAATACATGTTGCTCCGGAAAGAGAATTTTGTTATTCCTTAGTTACCCATCAAAGTTTTAGCTACAATGGACTCCTTAACCATGGAGAGCACAGGAAGTAGTGTTATCGGGCGATAATTTGCTGGTTCAGCACGGCTGCCACTTTTGTAGATAGGCGTGATGATTCTGCGCTTCCACATCGTGGGGACGTGCATCTCGTTCATTCATCGTTGAAAGAAAATTGCTAGTGGTCCTGTCAAACTCATGACAGCAACTCTCGACGCCTTCGGGCGAGTGCCGTCCGCACCTGGGGAGCTGAACTTGCGCAGAGACATCAGTCTTTTCAGTACGGCTGCGGAGGTGAAGGATATGTGATTATGCCCCGATGGCGGCCTTATCTGCCTAGGCAGGATGTATGGTTATTACGCACTATGAAAGGTACGGCCAAATTGTTGTCCAAGGACGTTGGCCGCCTCGGGTGCGGTCTGGGCTAACCGGCATGCTGTGTGCAGGGCAGGAATACCGCGCTTAACACGGCGCAAATTTTGTACGTGTCTGTATAGCTGTTTGGGATTAGAACGAAAGTTTTCCACCTGGTCTTGTTGGTTCTTCAGTTTATCCTCCCGGACGAGTTTGACACAGTGGTTGCTTTGTATTGTGTAGACGTCCCATGTATGGCCGTTCGCGGAGACTATGTAGGTGTGCCATGCCAAGTCCCTTAATGCCATGTATTTACGTGTTCTGCTGCTTACGAAGGACTTCCTCCTTTTAGGCCGGTAGAGTTTGGTTTCAGATGTATTTGCCACGAGCTTGGTAAATTTGTTGACGAATTCTCCACAGGCCACCTCAGGTGTTAATTCAGCTAAGAACGACCAGCCGGTTGCATCAATGAGGTCGGACAGGTCGTCATATTTGGTTGCGACACGATATTCCTCGGCGTGCGCTTTAAGATAATCCGCGTAGCACATGTAATGAAACATTAGCGTCGCATGATCACTGCGGCCCAAAGGAGCATTGGTTATCACTCTCTCGACCATCAATTCTTCATTGGTGAATATTTGGTCCAACATGGATGGCCTGTCAGTTCCCATGAACTTGGTGGGCGTAGTGACGTAGCCGTAAAGCGGGAAGTCTGATACCAGACCTTGAAAATCTGCGTTGAATTGCTCTCTTTGTGTGACCTGAGATACTAGAGCATGTAAGTTGAAGTCGCCGGTGGCTAGAATGTGACCGTACTTCCCGTTTATCACTTGCCTCAATGCGGTCATCAAGTTGCAGTCCATCTCAGAAGTAGACGATTGTGGGCGATAAACAATAACCAATAGGCCAAGGTCGTTCCCTCTCAGCCGGAAATTATACCAAACGGAGTCATGTGCGTCCTTTTCCGAATCCTTTATGGGTTCGCATTGCATGTTGCTACGGAAGTAAAGGGCTACTCCACCACCTTTGCTGGTACGATCCTTCCGGACAGCGAACTTGCCCGTTAGCTCAATTTCAACATCCGTTATCTCGCAGCGCAACCACGTTTCGGTGACAGCGACGAGATCTCAAGCTGCGGATGCGTTTTGAAGTCTTAATTCAGCTACTTTGCTGAGTAGACCTTGGGCCTTTGTATACATGTATGAGAGCTACTCGGAGACCAAAAGTGTGTTATATTGGATGGATGAAACAAATGAGTTTACGCCGACCAATAAAAGGTCGGCGGCTAATCGCTTTTTGGATGGGTTGCATACTCACTAGAAGTGTTTGATATATAAGCAGGTAAAAGATGCCCCGGATCCCGGTGTTTGCTCTTGCTCTGCTATGTCCCTCCGGATATTATGGCTACTCTTGAAACCGTCCCCGAGTCCGGTCCCGCACTTGACGTTTTCATTAAGTGTTGTGCCTCTACTGAGTCGTCATTAGAAGATGCTTGTGTTCTTGTTGCTTTCAGACAAATTTCTGTTAGCAATCAGCAATGGAATTTACTCCAGTTCTTTGGTGGGGTTTGCGCCATCAGTTCTGACTGTACCACAAGTCTTAACAGCCTGGGATAAATAAATAAATAAATATTTTATTCTCGACCATGCGAGGCACGCCAATTGAGGCATGATCAGGTATGTACAGCTGTACAGACATTTTATGGCAACTGTAGTGACAGTAGAAAATTGGCCATATGTCCTTGCTTGGAAATGTGCAATGGTGAACATGCGAAACAACGATTTGGTTGTAGTGGAGTCGGGATCCATTTGTTTGGACATAATCGCTCTGCCATATATCGCAGTCATACCTCGACTAATAATAGATAAAGAATCCTGAGTGATCCCTTGGAAAATAATTCAAGAGCAAGCTATCCAGTATGATGATTCTAATTGAGCTGCCAGTATGAAGTTGTGGGCTGTGACTTTATTTGGTGGCGAGTCACATTCGCCACGTTGCAGTGTTGTTAAACGGACATTTGTGGCTTTTATAGGGAGAACGCTTGCCAGGCGAAAACTCACCACGTCCTGAAACACTGCCGCCAATCCATTGAATGGCAAGTTGTAACTGGCTATGTTTCTTGTTGAACGTATTTTGCTCCGTTATTCGCAGTCAAGTTGCGTCCCATTTTTCTGCTGACTGATGCGTTATTCGAGTGGCCATTGCGTGTCTGGGTCCTCTCCTGTGCCAGATCGGTAGGTCAGGAACTAACCATTCTTTCTGGATATGATGTGTTGAGCATCTGCAGAACCACGTGAAGTCTCGAAGAATATACGTTGAAAATGTTGAAGTCTTGGAGGACAGGATAGGTTCCAAAGTAAGAATAGCAGATCCCCGGGGTATGTGGTGAAATTGATTAGAGATAGGGGAAACCACGGCCATTTAAGCGGTCGAAGCGGACTGAAGAGCTTAGAATGACCGATTGTTCAAGCTTTGTATTGGCAGGAGAATGTGCCTTCCGTAGTCGAACGTCCTCCAGTCAAGAGATATGTGGAAGAGGTATTGTTAGGTAAATTGAACTCAGTGGTTCATGCCGCGGAAGAATTGTACCAGTGCAAGATATTGATTGATTTGTCCGGTTAGTAAGTTGTAAAAAAGTTGATAATTTTCCGCTCATGTCCAGGTAAAGGAACTGTGTGCCTTGTATTGTTGTCGAAACGGAGGACAATTCCTTGGGTGCGTGTCGCCGTACCTGTGACAGACTTGGGAGAAAAAGGAAACGAACAGAGACAGCCACACAGACAGAAGAAAGGAATGCATCTGGAATGCAGTCAATCAATTGCGGCGATGCCTGAACTATTGTACCCCCGTGCATGTAATTGTTATTTAATTATCGCATATACACGTATGTCATAAGTGGCGAAATACGACGAGAATCGAGCAGAACACGAATCAGTAAAGAATGAAAGATTGAAGATGAAGCAGGAGTGTTTGGGGAGGGGTCAGAAAGCAAAAGAGCGTTTAGATGAGACTGGATAAGTCAGCAAGCTGAAGCTAGGCAGTCAGATTAAAGTGGGGATAACAGTAGTGAATGTCACGAGAAAGAAAATTTGCGGGACTACAGAGGCTATATAAAAAGCCCGTTCGCATATGAAACGAAGCTCTCAGGCTGAGGGACAGGGTGTGTTGTGAATGCACAGCCTAGAACACGTGCGTCTCTGATTTCTGGAAACAGTCAGAAAGTAGGAGACTGGTCAGACCAGGCTAGAGTGGAGCCAGGCCCGAAGTGTTATCCGTCCAATGGATAAAGGAAGGCAGACAGAGCGCGAAAATGAAAGAATGTAATCGTGAAGGAGACACTTAAGGGGAAGTGGAAGAGCCTACAAAGATCTCGAGGTGTTGCGAACAGACCTTTGGACCTGTCGATGGTTCAAAAGTATGGGCTCAGTCTTCGGAAAGCAGGAGACCATGGAGATGAGAGGAGGATATCGGCTCATGGAGAGAAAGCCGTATTATAAATGTCAGAAAGTTAACAGAGCGTCAACAGGATAGAAGTGTTAAAGATAAATGCGGATATACTATTGATGAATCATGAGCAGCAGTGCTCTGGAGGCGGGGGAGACAGAGGATTGAGTCTGAAGAGACTAGATCATTTAGAACTCAGAAGTCCGAGAGAGGTCAGAAGGCAGGAGACCGTACAGCCAGAACCAGATAAGTCAGACTAGAGTGTGAAAAAAGGGCTCTATGGGTGAGAAAGAAAAAGAAAGCCAACGATATGCTCCAGGTGCTGTGCGCAGACCGTTGGAGCTGCCGGTTTCTGTTCATTAGGGTCACGGAAGTCGGAAGGTACGAGGACGTTGAAACGAGCCCAGAATGTCAGCTCGTAGGGTGAAAGTCGTATTAGTAAAGTCTAAGTGCTGACAGAGAGCATCAACAGAAATGGACATGTTAAGGAAAAAAGGGGACATGATAATAAGGTTCAATCATGACCAGCTGTGGTCTTGCGGTGAGGGTAACAGACTTTCGTCGGCAGAGTCCAGACCATTAGATCACAGAAGTCCGAGCGATGTCAGAAGACAGGAGAGCGTACAGTCAAACCCGGGTAAGTCAGCAAGCTGAAGCTAGGCCACCAAAGTAAGGTGGGAATAAAGTAATGAGTGTCATCAGAAAAGCAGTTTGGGAAGCAAGTGGCTATATGAAAAGGCAATTGCATGCCAAAGAACGGTCTCAGGATAAGGGTGACAGAGCACCAGGACAACAAAACCTAGATCGCTAACGTTTGGCATGTAAGGAAGTCAGAAAGCAGGAAGCTGGTCAGACGCCGCTAAAGTAGTGCCAGATCCGGAGAGTTGCCTGACCAGTGGGGAAAGGAATGCAAACAAAATGAGAAAAGGAAAAGTTTTCATTGATGAGTGGAAAAGTCAGCGATATTCCCGACTTGGTATGAACAGACCATTGGGTCTGCCGACCCCTGATCATTAGGGTCACAGAAGTCGGAAGGTGGGTCGTTTAGACCAGACTAGAAAGTCGGCACATAAAGAGAAAGGCGTAATAGGTGACGGTAACAAAGCGTTGCGTCGGCAGTGACTAGAACAGTTAGATCGCAAAAGCCCGAGAAAGGTAAGAAAACAGGAGACCATTCTGCCTATCCCTGATCAATCGGGTCACAGCAGTCAAAAGCAAAGAGACCACTGAGACGGGAGAGCAGACTGATAAGCCTGCCCATCCCTGGTCATTCAGGTCACAATAGTCAGAAGCAAAGAGACCATTGAGACGAGATTAGAAAATCAGCTCAAAGAGTGAAAACCGTAGAATTTAGGTCTAAGTAATAAAGGAAAGCATCGGCAGAATGGGCACGTACAGGAACAAAGGGGACATAGTAATAAGGATTAATCAGGGCGAACAATGCATTTCAGTTGAGGGTTGCAGGACGTTACGTCGGCAGAGCCTAGGTCATTGGGATCTCAGAAGTCCGAGGTGGGTCAGAAAGTAGGAGACCATTCAGACGAGTCCGGATAGGCCAGCAAGATGAAGCTATGCCGCCAAATTAACTTGTGGATCGCAGAGATGAGTGTCATAAGAAAAGGGACGACAGTGGCTATATGAAAAGCCATTTAGCATGCCAAGGAAAGGTCTGGAGATAAGGGGAACAGAGCATTTGGAATGTAGAGCCTCGATTGTTAACGTCTCGGATGTCAGGGAGCAGTGAGAAAAATGGGACTGGTCAACCGAGGATAGATTAGATCCGGGTCCGAAGGACTTACGTTCTTCAGTAGAGGTCGAAAAGCCAACGATGTTCTCCGGGTTATGGGAGTAGACCAATTAGTATTCCTATCCCTGATCAATAGGGTCACAGTAGTCGGATGCAAAGAGATCAGGCCGTTGAATATAGGTATAAGTATTAAAGGAGAGCATCGGCAGAATATGCACGTTCAGGAAGAAAGGGGACATAGCAATAAAGATTAATCAGGGCCAACAATGCATTTCAGTTGAGTGTTACAGGACGTTACGTCAGCAGTAATGAGGGTCATAAGAAAAGAAGCTTTTGGGACGAAAGTGACGATATGAAGAGCCAGTTAGCATGTCAAGGAAGGATCGCACCGCTTATGGTTTGGAGGTAGAGGGATCCTTGTTAACTAGGTGACCTCGACATTTTTGAGAAAAAGAGCCTCCCGGAAGTAGTGTTTTTGCTCGCGGTCATGCATCTGAGCATCGTCGGAAGAGGAATCAGTAAGCTCAGGAACACCGTGAACAATCACTGCTTTCTTAGCTTGACTTTTCTGTACCTCACTTTGTTAGCAGGAGCCGCTGAACGTTCTTTCCACGGGCTTTCGGGTAGTATGTGCACTCCACTCGAGTCGTTGCGGAGACGATTCGCAAAGAGCACAACGACCTCAGTCTCCTCCGCCGAGTTTAGTGTTGCCCGAAGTAACCGGGATTCGTCGTAGTGTAAAGCATCTGGGCGGCGAGAGATCCTTTTTAATGTCGTGGGATTAGCATGGGCGCCGATCAACGTACAGATGGAACCCCACTGATTTCGATCATCCGTCAACTTACCCTTAATGGTATTGGATTTGGATTCGGGGACATTTTGCGTATATTGTTTAGGGCACCATGATTGTGCCTGGTGGCTACTGGTTTTGGATTTGGAGCCTAAGTATCCGGTGTGTTTGGTGAATTTGTGAACGGCACTGGTGTGTGCCATCCATGTTGCGACACTTTAGTTTTCTCTAGTCCGGGCACAAAGGTTACCGGTGCGCTTTCCGGTGTTTGCTTAGCGGCAACCAAGGCGTACGTTGCCGGGTTGTTCACTATTGCTGGTTGTGGGTAGCTTACGGTCTCGAGTGTAGCGAACAAACAACCAGGTGACGCACACAGTACGGAAGTTGAGGCAGGCGCGCTGCAGGCAATGTTTTTACTTATAGGAGGGAGAGAGCATGGAGTTGATACTGCTGGAGGCTGAGTCGTTGCGTTAGCTTGGGACGCCTGGCTCGCGTCTTCGGCCTGACTAGAGAATTCAGGGTGATATTTTTACTCACAAGTGCAGGTCCGTTTCCTCTCATGGGTGTAAGCCTGGCGCTCACTAGTTGCTCGACAGCTTCTATTGGTCTTTCACACCTCTTCAGGAGCACAGCTAGACAGCTAACGAATGGGATAGAATTACATACTTGGCAGAACCAAAACGCCTCTGCCGTGTTAGAGTACCTTTTTGTCGGTCCGGTCCCAAGACAGCTAGTGTGATAGGATTTCAAACACATGGTACACACCAGACCAAGTTTTACCGGTTTAACACATGTCCGTATTTGCTCTTCATACGAGACACGTTCACAATAGGCGTGCTGTTTTAAGAGATGGCAAGGGGACAGAGATACTGAGGCACCGTATTTGACTTCACTTCACTTTTCGTTGCGTAGCTATCGGCGCTGGTTTGAGGCCAGAGGGGTCAGACGTGTCGCGTCCAGATGAGTCACACGTTTCTTGCGGTAGATAGGCGAGGTTCTTGCTATCGATTCAGTCGGTAAATGGATAGGCAGCGATGCGGCATAAGATTGAGTCAACGCAAGATGACTTGGAAAATACTGTCTAATGCTAACAGTGGCTTTTCCAAGGGCGGATCAAATTGACGACTATCGCTTTGTACAGAGACTTGACGCCTGCCTCTCTAAGCTTCTTTCGCATGTTGCTTTCTTCATCGAAACTGTAGGTATACAGTAGTGGTCCACTAGTAACTGAAGGCTTAATCCGAACTCTATTGCTGGCCACTCATCTTTCTCCTAGCGCGCCGTTATCCGTCGTTCGTCTTACTCTCGTCAACTCTTCTTGGCAGCAGCTAGTCATCCTTGTCCCCATTTAAGGATGGAGTCACATTTTTGCTTTCCTACTTTTTTTCTGGAAGGTTTTTCTCTGTAATCGCTCGCTCGTTCAATTACCTTTTGAAACTGTATGGATCCAGCATTTGGTCAAACCTCTTATTGTTATGGTTACACCAGCCTTTGATACATATTTTCCTATAGCCACTATCTCTACTCAGCAGCAGATGGTCGCTATAGGCTCTATTTGCGAACACCCGTGGCTCGCTAATGGTCAGTCCTAACGTAGAATGTTTTATTCTCTTGGTATAGTTTTTCATAGTTTAGCTGGTTTGCCGTCCTATCCTTTGACACTGTAGTTATTCAATAATAACTAGAATGATTTACCCAACAGGCCCTTTTGGCCACTGCATCCCGGTCCATTATCGCTATCTTTTGATCGTTTTACCTTCAACACTTAGTCTTCCCTTCACATCCATTTAATCTCAGCCTGCTTCTAGTATGCTCAGCTTCCTATCTTCAACTACCCATGTACATTTATAGCTATTGTGTCTTAGGTAATCCTTACTCCTTGGAGCATATATAAATACGACCACATCATCACTGTATCTTTTGGTTTTCGATAACAACCAATCGTGGCTACACACCAACATTCTAGTCCCAGGTAGAATTCGAACATCGTTAGCTTATACCTCATGAATTTCTTACCGGAATCCTGCTCTTTATCCTTATGCACATGAAAGTATTTTACCCATTAGGCCATGCCTTCTGCGTAATTAAAAACATCTTTAGCGTAATATCTGTTACACATTGTACACTAGTTGTCTCAAATAAATGTCTTAAAGTAGGACTTTGATCCAATGCTAGGTACATTGACTGTCCTTTTCGGTCTTCTCTCGGCCTGTTCCTCACTCCCTTTTCTCTGAGGTCGTGAACATCTGCGAGATTCGGGATTGAACTGTGGAACTGCCTCCGTCTGGTATGAGACGAAATAACCAACAAGAACTTGCTTGGACCATGACATCACTTCCATTCTAACTAGCTGCACCCAATCACCGATGTCCAGTGAGGGTAGCTGGACACAAATTCCTCGTCACCTGGCAAACATACATAATCAGAGAAGAGTTCACGTGGTTCTGCAATGGATCAACATATCATATTTAAAATGAATGTTTAGTTCCCGACCTACCAATAGACAGGACCCAGGAACGCAATAGGCAACCAGCCAAGGCATCAGCCAGCAGAAAAACGGGACACAACCTGACTGCGAATAACCGAGCAAACAGGCGTTCAACAAGAAACATAGCCAGTTACAATTTGCCATTCAATGGATTGGCGGAAGTGTTCCAGGACGTGGTGGGTTTTCGCCTGGCAAGCGTTCTCCCTATAAAAAGCCACAAATGTCTGTTTAAAAACACTGCAACGTGGCGTATGTGACTCGCTACCGAATAAAGTCACAGCCCATAACTTCACACTGGCAGGTCAACTAGCGTCACAATTCTAGACAGGTTCGTTACACTGGAACTTCTACATCTGCATATACTGTCGTCTTTTTACTTTCTACGATATATTGACCTTTGCTTTACTTGTGCACCAACTCACTCTATCGGCATATATATCTTGAGCATGCTTTTCCATTACCTTCCCATGGATCATTCAGGATTCTCAATCTATTATTAGCTTAGGTCCCGTATCTCATGACAGCCGAATTATTGTTTCGCATTTTCACCATTGTACTGTTCCAATCATGGACATATGAACCATTTTCTACTGTCACTGTTACAGTTGCCATAAAATGTTTGCACAGTTGTACATATCTGATCATGACTCCATGGGCGTGCCTCGCGTAGTCGAGAACAAACTATTTATTTATTTATTTATTTGAATGGTAGCAAGCTGATCTGGTGGCACTCAAAAAGATCTTTAAAACAAGACCACAAGAGTCCTTGTGCGACGAGAGGAAAAATAAATCTTCCCATAAGGTTCAACTACGGTTGACTTCAAAGTTGCAAGAGCACATTTTGCTGGTGATCCGCGAATGATAGATCCAATAGATGTACAGTGCTAGGAGGAGCTCGCAGAGCCAAATCGAATGGTGGCACGTAGGTCTCTTTGAGAATAAATCCAAAGCTTTAGAGGCGAATAACGCAGGAGGACTATTTTTGTGCGACCGCTCGGCAGAGCTTGCTCCGTTGACAAAAGCAGGGACAAAAAGGAACAATGACGCGGAGAAACCGAATCCAATGGTAAAACCACAATTGCAACAACCATCAAGAAAAATGCAACGCAAATGACTCAATCCTCCGACAAATGAATGTCGGTGAGAAAACATATAAAAATTCAAGTTGGTACGAGAGCAGGGCACAGGACTCTCAGTTCTTGCTTTACTTTTCATGTGCAGGTAAGTAGGACGACTCAAGCCTTGAATTGCAAGTAGGGAGTACTTGATTGCTTGCTGATACAATAAACAGATCGCTCGGTAAACACGAACCTATCTCGATAAGACCAGGTCGACTACAACATCAAGTTCGTGTCGGGACAGGCTGGCAAAGAAATCTGTCTTGACGGCGGCTGTAAATTATGGACGAAACACAGTAAAGCTTTATCACTTAGACTCTTTAGAAAACGCTTTCAAGCCAATTTTGAAGGCAACTTCTTCAGGTGAGAGATTTTATAGAAGTTCAGACCGCGCGAGTATGGCTATGGCAATACCCGGTTGACCAGGGCGAGGTTGGTTATTTCGGTTTATATCAATCAAGACCTTGTACCACCTTATCAGTTCCTGGCTAAATGATTCGCTCAAGACGGAGCACTCAAGGGAATTTCCTATCCTTGCAGTCCCAGCTGAATCATAAGCTGTACCTGTCGTTCCACTCCCTTCTTTTTCTGTATCTGAAAATATAATTCAAGTTTTTCCAAAAAGCTTCCTTTAGCTTTTTATGGACAATTATACATGTTAGCTTCTATCACGTATTATGAGTCATGTACGTTTTCACGTCGCGCTATTGTTCTATCCTTGACGGCTCAAGGCCAAGTATTAATTGACGATGTGCCGATTGACAGGCTGTTACACTGGGAAGGGTCCGAATAAGGAGACGCGCGATTTCAAATCGGGGTGATGCCTCTAGGTACAACTGATCTAGGAAAACATGTAATTGTGCAAGATAAAAGTGGAATGTTATCTTTCAGCATGTCTAGATACCCAAAAAGCATCTATACGACATACATTAGATTAACTAACAAGTTCCCAATTATGGTAAAAATAGTAATTGAATACAAATTAGGTACAATTATTTCGGTTTGAAACTAAAACGTAATTCTTGCAATGGGAGGGAAGTGTATGTCGGTTTATTGGTTCACCATAAGATAAACTAATTGATAGCAATTGCATGTGTGGGTGTGCACTTTTGTGCTTATCCTTATATGTTTGTGCCATTAACAGTAATACTTAACATGGGATTGGAAATAGCCTGCTTTATATCGCCTTAAAGACTGCATGGACTTGCGGATGCACAGATCTATCTATGAGTGTGTGCGAACATTATGAAAGCCTGTAGGCCCAAATAGAATTGTATGCAAATTATATATATATATATATATATATATATATATAATTGGCTACGTAACATATATATTTATGTATTGGTACACGTGTTAAAAGTATACACTTTTAAGGATATTTATTGATGTGTACACCTAAGTACATCTCACAATATTTCAGTTGAACATGAATTGTATAATACACAAGAAATAGTTGCTACTAGTTATGCGGATTAACGGGTCTAGGTGATCGTACATTTGAAATATGGTGAATAGCATAGTTGGATTGCGCGCTTCATGGATAACATTATACATTTAGTATAATAAACAGCCATTGAAATTTTTAAGTGAGTTAAATAATGACTTGTATGAAGCAAATGCAATCACATTGTGATAACTGAGCAATTTAGAAAAGTTATGAACGGGGATGAAAATACTTTATGTATGTGTAGCACGTGCATACGCATGACTACGTATTACTGGGTATTCCTGCGAACTTAACAGGTACCTATTATGGTTATGTTAATACGTCGTGGCATCGCATTAATATGGATAGTTTACCAGACCCATGATTGGCGTTACTTGCCTGCATGCATGAAAAGTCAATATACCTACCGCAACCGTAGCGTCCTCATCAACTGTGAAACAGTGACGCACTTGCTATGTTAACCATCGAACATTCAAGCTGTGTAGTAATAATGTCTATGTCCCGTAGGAATACGTTATTATTGACGAGATTGAAAAGTATATCATTGGGCTGCACGTGCCTCCAGGCACGGTTGTTAATTACCCGCATCACTTCCCATGAAAAGTGCGATAATATTACCAATAAGGAAACAATATGACTACATGAAACACGATGGTTTCTAAAAATCAAACCAAAAGCAAGCGCAGCGTTGCGCAAGCAATTATTAATGGTAGAGATTTCGGGACATAAATGTTTAATGGAGGTTTGCACGGAAAGAAGGGGTTGCTTTCGGCCTGGATTCGTTGGGACATCTGTTAGCCCTTATACAGCACAACGGGTTGCATATGCCGTGGTTCGCGGCTTTATTGCAGATGGCGTGCGGCGGTAAGGTGCTCATAGGAACTCACATATGCTGCACGAGGTTGTTGAATATGTAGTGGCATCCACTGCTCACGGTGCTGCGCACTGCTTGGCGGACAAACCGTAGATGTAATGCATATAACTATGGGGTTACTGCCTTGAGCTTCATTAGTTTGCACAGCTGCAATGGTTTACCTGAAGTGACAGTTTTCACGTATCAACCCTAATTGTTAACGCAAAAAGGATACATGGTAACGTGCAAGCGGATAAGCAGCAGTGGATGTAAATGGTTCCGGACGTTGGGGAAGCAGATGCAATAGACGTGACTGAGGTTTGAAACGTTCAGAAACATTAACCAATAGGTGAGTGAACGTGTATATAGCTCGGAACTCATCACGGGTGAACACTGAGTAATGGTTTCGCAAACGGCCATGGGGACAGCTCAAAAGCAATGTAAACCGGACATGGGATAAAAGCACGCCTAAGATAGTATAAACATGTAATTCTGTAAAAAAAGAAAGGTTACATGGAAACGTCTTGTGGGTAACATACGCGGTGGTGAATAGACGCGTGGCATTCTACATTAGTCTGCAAGCGACGGGACGGTCAGCGCAGTCGTGCATACGAAGGAATATGCGCGCGCCCTAAAAGCCACATGTGAAAGAATACTACCCTAACCTGAGGTGCTCAGAAGTATGTATACTGTGGCCCGTTAAGTGGAGGCAGACCAGTAATGGCGGAGCACTGAAGTACGCACCACGTATAGACAGGGCTGCTGGAAAAGAAAAGTGACCAAGCAATGCACTTACCAGCAGTGTAACAGAGCATATAGGCGGCAGCACATGTCACACGTAGGAAAAGCAGTACTGGCGCATCACACAAGTAACCGTCGCGGATAGAAAGGCGTTATAAAGGCCGCCTATTAATAACCGATAGACTTACGGGATGTGTAACGGAGTAGGTGGCGGCGGCACATGTTACGCGGTAGCAGACCAGTAGTTGCGCATCACCCAATTATGCATCACGGGTAGATGGGAGTTCTAAAAGTCACATTTGAACAGACAATACACGTACCGGGGTGAAATGACTTACATAGCGGCGGTAAACGTGACCTAGAGTCTGAACAGCAGTGGCGGATCAGTCATCCAGGCAGCACGTATACACAGGAGTTCGAAGCCAATTGTCACGAGCCCATAGACATACCAAAAGTGCAAAAGAATATATTTGCAGCGAAAAAGTTTTCGTGGAGGAATACCATTAATGGCGCGTCTGTCACGTACGCCTCACGGATACACAGGAGTCCTAAAAGCTACTACTTAATATCCAATGCACTTACCGCATTTGCAACGGAGTACATAGCGGCAGCAAAGATTACGTGGAGGCGAAGAAGTAGCGTTTGATCATCCATATAGGCAGCCCACATACACTGGAACCCTAAAAGCCACGTGTAAAAAGCGCCAGTACATTAACTGATGTTGCAACGGAGCAGGTAGCGACAGCAATGAGTACATGGAGGCGGACAAGCAGTGGTGGATCAGTAACATTGGCAGCGCAGGTAGACAGGTTTTCTAAAAACCACTTGTTAATAGCAGACAGACATACCGGAGGTGCAACGGAATACATACCAGCGGTAAACGTGACATAGAAGCTGAGCAGTAGTGGCGGATCAACCACATAGGCATGGTGGATAAACAGCAGTTCTAAAAGCCGCTTGTTAATAGCCAGAACACTTGCCTGTGGTGCAACGGCTTAAATAACGGCGACAAAGGTTACGTCGGGACTGGCCAGTAGTGGTGGATCAGTGACATAGGCAGTACAGATGGACCTGTGTTCAAAAAGCCACTTGTTAAGAGCGGATAGACTTACCGGAGTTCAACGGACTAGATAGTAGCGGCAATGGTTACGTGACGGATGACCAGGGACCTTGGGGTATACTGGGGAAGTGAACGGAAAGTACAGTTGATTCAAAACCGGTGGCGGAAGTTTCTCTTTCAGTTGCAGGGCAGACACCTTACGTTCACCACCGGGTTCTCACCCCGGTGAAATCTCATGTCGCATGTCCAAAGATCCTCCAACGTCTGTGGAAGAGCGATCACGGTGAAGATACCGACGGTCGAACGTAACTAGCCGCTTTATGTCTGCTTATCCGAAGTGCCAGGTTTCACAACCGTACGGTGAGGCCGAACATACCGATGCATTGTACACTAACCTTCAGGAAAAGAGTGAGGTCGCGCCGCCGATATACGTGGCGGAAAGTGGCAAAATCACTTCGAGATTCCACTATGGGGTTGGTGATCTCGTCTTCGATCCCAAGGACCCTGAAACAACGTTCAAGGTAGTTGAATTTCTGAACGACTTCCAGCTGATCCTCACCAAGGGTCAGCGCTGGATTCGATCAATACCAACCTCGGAGGAAAGCTTTGCATTTCGATGGTGCAAAGCAAAGCCAGAAGCGGCTGATATCCAGCGCTAATATTTCCAGTGCATCTTAGCAAGACTGTGAGTTTTGCAAAGATGAAGGCAACGTCCTCTGCCTACCCAAGACCACAAGTCGTTCTTTTGGGAGTACCTCCACACATTCCAAGTCGTGCCCTGTAATTGCAATTTACATGGCTTCGTCAACAGCAAAGTTTAAGAGGACCGGCGACAACGGGCATCATTTTCTCACCCCACTGAAGATATTGAAGGACGGCGACCGCTTTCCGTGAGCTCTCACTCTGCCCATGCCACGCGAGTATTATGCTGGGATAAGATTTACGTATTTCTCGGGCAAACCTTCCCTGAGTTGACCGTCACAAAGACCGCAGCAATCAACAGAATCGCAGTAAACTTGGACCTCCGGGGGCCAGACTACGCTGGGCCGCCTATATGTGTAGCGGTGCTCCAACAATTCATGCAAATTGAGCAGTGGTCGATGCAGCATAGACCCTGTAGAAACTTGGCCCCTGTAGTCTGAAAACATGGCGCGCCTTCAAGTATTTGATCACCGTTATCTGTGAAGCATTATTACTGTCGGATAGCACCGGCTTGTCCACAACCATGGTATACGTAGGCGAGTAATAGGTAGGGCTTATCATGTTAGAGCAAATGCACGACAGATAACATTGCATAGATTGCGTTGCCTTGGGTAGTTGTCACTTATGCATGGTCAACGCTTACCCAGCAGGGTCTTAGTTAGTCTGTCCTATGTAGGACGCCGCTGAGGTGGAGGCAAAAAGTTGAATTGGCAGCACGCCTAGACAAATAAGATTCACTGTGCAAGCACACTCTTTCATTCTGTTGTTGATAACTTGACTGACGGCTTTCCTGGTGTTCTGTGCATCCGGACACGTCCACCCTCTAGCATTTTTAACGTGGTGCGAACGTTTGTGTGCCTCTGTGATCCATTGAACTATGCTGGGTGCTGCTACTTTGCACCTTCATAGCCACTGTTACCAGGTTGGTCAACCGTTAGAGGCCAGAGAAAATCAGCATCCTTGTCCTACAGGTTGGGGTTGGAAGAAGGGTGGCTCCTTATTCCTTAAAACCGACTCCTTGTAGTCCAACGCCAAACCCGCTGCCTACCAGACAGGTTTCTGCAACCAAGGCTTTGGTCGAGAACCCTAATCGTTCTCCTGTTTAGGCCTGGAAAACCTGACAGTATCTAGCTTACGCAAATGTATGAATGTTTCCTCAAGCAACTTCCTGGTGCTCTGGCCACCGCACAAGATATTCAATGGCGCTCTATCTACTGTATCGAGCAGGGTGGATAGGAGTTTGGATGTTACTGCGCAAGCCTTTCCGTTTTATTATACCCTCGCTTATGCTTTTTCACTTTTCTCGTCCCATTCCAGCTACAATGTTATCCTTCCTGTTTTCCACCCCTGGTTCTTGGCCCTACCCCACCTTGCTTCAGTGGTCGCTTGGCTTTTAGCTTCAACTCATATGTGAACGCGGAGCGCCATTCCTGTTCTGTCAACAGGCACATGTACAAGCAAGCGGTCAAGTCCAGTTCACCGGCTTGCACATGGAGCCCTCGATCTTCCTTCAGATTGGCATGCCTAAACGTACGCTCGTTGCTTAACATGGGGCAACAGACATCCTTCGCAATAACACTAGAGACCCTGCCCATCGGTATCTGCTGCTTATTGGAGACCAGCCTGCAATTCTGGATCTCTGTGCTCACTCTGCCATCCCCTTCAGGTGACATTGGCAACACTTTCGCTTTGCGCCTATCCGGTGACGATGCGGCTTTGAGTGTCGTCCACGCCGTTGTTGATTTTGACCCTGGTCCCTGGGCTGAAGCTACTCCGGTGGATTGCATGTCACTTAGTAGCCGGATGTGTGCGGTTCGCTTGGCTGGCTGGCTCAGAGGTTCGAAGTCGCGTGGGACTAACAGGTGTCTATTCTTCATCGCTGCCTATGTACCCACAATCTGTAGCGATGACACGGTACAACACGACTTCTGTCGTCAACGGAACGGGCCACTTCGAACAGAAGGAGCCTGGGCACTGTAGTGCTGGCTTGGGATCTAAACGCTCAAGTTGGAAAATTATCCACTGAGGAACGGCATCTGAACGACCAACGTGGTGTAGGCTCCCGTAATAAGAACGGTAAGTGCCTACTTCATTTGGGTGAAGATACTCTATTATTTATTGCCAGCATTACTTTCCGACACAGAACCCGCCAGAGGGTGGCTTGGCGCTCTTCAGCTTCGAACCACCTATGGACGCAAATCGATTACATTGCGATAACCTAACGATGGAGAGACTGCGTCCAGAACTGTGGCTCTTTTTGGAGCACAGGTATAGACACCGACAATTCACTTGTATGTACTGACCTGCGGATGCGTATTGGCGGACGCCAAAGACGGCATTGTGTGCGCATTGGCACCAGCTAAATGGCGAAGCCAGCTATCCTGAATGTCACTGAACGTCCAGCCCGTTGACTGTCCCTTTAGAACCACCTTCCGCTCAGAAGTCGAACGGTAAAGGAGAATACCCAGTCAGTCAGGTTTAACTCACATATATAATATCCTCATGGGCCTTAACCTCGGACGACCGTAAATCGCGTGGTATGCCGAAATGTACATGTACGTAGAGTCCGATCGTGAATAGAGCAGGCAACGATGCGCACAATCACAACAATCCGGTGGCAACCAAGGGAGAACCACGGTAGACGAGCTCGAAACCAAGTGTATGTATAAATAGATAATTAAAACAAAGCTGTACAACAGCTGCAGCGAATTAGGTAAGCGTGAAAATGAAAAATAAGCAAATTATTTACAATCGCTAGAGTACTCCCCCTAGAGCGTGCACTAAGGAAACGCTTGACAAGGTGCCTACAGAACACACTGAACAAGCTTATGTAGAAGGGTAACAACACGACCAAAACGTGTGTGTGGAGCTGCGTGTAGTCGGAGGGCACAGAGAACTCGTTGTACTGGCGTCAGTGTTTTGTTGGGTAGGGGTAATGAACCAGGGGCCGGAGTATTCTGAGAGGAGGAAATGGGTCTGTACTATCGCCTGTAGGTTCAACGTAAGCTGGCTTTATTCGGTCGATGCTCAAGGATTCGTTTGATCCATGCTTATTCAACACGAAATACTTGGATTTCCGTGCTAAGACCCGGTACTGGCTTGCATAGGGCGGGGTTAAAGGTCTTCGGACGGCGTCGAAGGGAATGAAAACAAGCGGACGTTTGTGTAACTCGAGGTGGATTTGCTGGTTACATTTGTTATGCCGCGTAGACTTTGGTCGAGTGGAGCAAAAATGGTGTTTGGGGCGTTCATCGTACCAGGTGGGGTCTAGATCACCGGTGGTGGAAGAGTCCATTACGGTCTCACCAGGTAGTCTGAGAGTCGTGCCGAACACTAGTTCTGCAGGGCAGCACCCAGTGTCCTCTTTGCTTGTATTGCGTATACCAAGGAGGTTCGCAGCTAGACGCTCAGCCCAGCGTGAGTCGGATGAACTAGCCTTGGTGGCAGCTTTTGTTTGTCGATGAAAGCGCTTGACGAGGTATTGGCAGTGGGGTGGTAAGCGCCTGTTCTTATGTGAGTAAAGCCAATAAACGAATTAAGTCACGGAACAGTGTGGAACAGAACTGAGTTTTACTCTGTCGGCAGCCATGGTCGATGGAACACCAAACAGAGAACCCCAAGGTTCGACAAAAGCACGGAAACCAGATTCGGTAGATGTATCACGTAAAGGAACAGGTTGTGGCCAACGGGTAAAACGGTCAACGCATGTTAGAACTTGAGTGAAACCGTTGAATAGAGGTAAAGGGCCAACAACATCTATGTGAACGTGTCTAAACCGTGCGTCAGGGAGTGAAAATGTATCTGGGGTAGTGACTGTGTGACGATGAAAGTTACTGGTTTGGCAACTAAGACAAGGTTTAGCCTAATGTCTAATGTCTGAATGCATATTGTGCCAGAGGAAGAGGTCGGTATTGAGCTTTACGGTGGAGCGTATAATCGGGTGTGAAAGACCGTGAAAGTGCTCAAAAATTGCTCGACAAAATGATCGTGGGACAAAGGGTCTAGGCTTACAGGTTGGATGATCACAGTAAACTCTTAAGTCAGACGTAAGTAAGCGCAAGTGTGTGATTTTCAATGACGGGTTTGATCGAAGTTGGACAAGCTCAGGATCATTGGTTTAGCGAACACTATTCTCTCTAGGTCGACGGCGTCGATGACAATTGATTAATATGAGTGCGGGATAATGCATCGGCAACACCTTTGTTAGGGCCGCCGATATAACGAACATCAACACGAAACTGCGAAAGATATCCAGATGATTCGTTTCTCGGGGGTGCGTAACGGTCCAAGGCAGAACGTAAAGCGTACACCAGTGGTTTGTGATCTGTCAAGAGTATAAAACGACGACCTTCTAAAAGGTGACGGAAATGTTTCACAGCCAATTACATGAATACATAAATAAATAAATAGGTATATTTCTAGACTGGCTAGAGGCTGCACCCTTAAGGGTTCAGCTCAATCTTCACAGTAATCC